>VYXF01002425.1:228854-319110 GCA_013397295.1 Polioptila caerulea
TTTTTTTTTTTTTTTTCCCTTCTTGGAGACAAACCAGAAGCAGAGCTCCATGGCTAAATTAATTAGAAAGAAAACTACAGGTGTTCTTGCAATGCTGCTTACAGGAAGGCAGATTTCCTGATAAATCAGTTTGTCTGACATACTGTTAATGAGAAATTAGGAACCGTGTTGTATTCTGTTCCTGAGTTTGACTGACTTAAATTTCTTTTTTTTTCCTCTTCAACTATAAAGCATTGTGGGGAGGGAGAAGGTATAGTAATCCTGCAAGGTAAATTTTTTTTTCAATATGCACATTTAGATGTGAGTCTAGACACACACTGTTAATACTCTGATAGGGCTTTCATTTTCCGACTGCCAAGGTGCACAAAAATTGTTCTCTGATTACTAGCAACTAAAGCATCTTGTCAAAATATTCTGAAGTAAACCTGTGAAGTAAGATATTAGAAATGATTATGTAGCATCTTACTAAAATCAGAAGACATGAGAGCTGTAATGTAAAATCCATCCCCAAAGAGAGCATTCCTGTTTTGAACTGTCATCTTCTCCTATCTTAGACTTTGACCCTGCGCCTGTGAGCTGTTTTGTGAGTGAAGTTTTGGTCAACTGTGTTGTATAGACTGAGCTATGAGCATTTAGGTTCTGATCCTGTGAAACATAAAGTGCCTTGTAAGACCTGTGCAGTATCTAGTGTCAGAGTGATGAGAAGTGACAGTCTTCAAATGCTGTATCTCTGCTTATGAATGGAAAATATATGTTTTGGCAATAAAATGGTTCTGTTTTATTGGCCTCTATCAAGTGAAAAACAGACTCAATCTCCAAAACACAAAGTCATGCCCTCACCTTGCCTGGTTTTCCTGGGAAGTTACGATCCATACTGGGATGGGAAAAACAGAAACAGGATCCCTCAGCTGTCATAGTTCATAGTCACAGCACAAACATGACTTCCCCAGGCATTAGACATAAGATGCCAGACAGAAATGTAACAGTGGAACTGTCAGCACCCATTCACTTGTGTTAACCTCCATGCACAAACTGAAGATTGCAGCTGGATCTGGTGAGATGTAGAACTAAGGCAGTAAAGATAATTAGATTCTCTCTCCATCAGTGTCAGAAAGGACTTTTGCTATGACTTTTTTTGTGGTTTCAGTTTTTCTGGGTTGTTTTTGGGTTTTTGTTTCATTTATTTTGTGGGGGCAGGATAGTGTTGGGTTTTTTTCCTGCTACTGAGAGCAGTGAGCAGGTTGTGCTGGCCTTAGTTGTCTAGAATCTCTCTCAGTAGAAGATGAGCTTCATGCTGGGCTAACTTATGATGCTTGTGTGCTGCAATTTTATAGTAGTGTCTGAAATTTTTTAGCTATGCATGAGCAAACTGGTCTCACAAGATCATTTTTCTTCTACAGATTATTACTTTTCCCCATGAGATCTCACAAAGGCAGTGCATATGCAAACAGACACACGCACATTCTATTTTAAAAAAACCTGCTTGCTGTTCCATTAGGATGTGGGTAGATAATCTGCAGGTCTCTAGTGATACATTCTTTGTGTTCAAAGTCTGTTGATCTCATGTTTTACTGGATTAATTGCTTCCTGTCTATTCTTCTTTTCTTCATATGTCTCTTTGAAAAGATACTTCTTGTGTTTGACACAGAGTAGAACAAGAATATTTTTTCAGGCAATATCTGTTAAAGGCATGGTCCCTCACATGGCAGGGTAGGTCACTAGTTAAAGATGCCTTCATGTTTTGCTAACGTAGACTAGAAGAGCTCTGCTGAAGCCAGCAGAACAGAATCAGTTTTTACACAGAGATGTGGTCAATATATTTAAGGATGGAGCTAGTGTTTTACAAAAGTGAGCTAAATGGATTTTTTTTCTGGTGACTTTTTCTGTTGGTCACACCTCATGTGTAGTTAATATTATTTTCATAATAGACTAAACAATACTGTGTTACCACTCAGATCTACTGGACCTGGGTTGATGAGAATGTCAAGCTAATGAAAATTAGGCACTTCTGTATCTATTTTTGAGGTAAAAGTTAGAAGCTGAATTTCTAGATGAATAGGCTAGTATTTAAATAACAGCCTGTCAACACAAACTTACTGTCCAGTCAACACCAGCTGGACCCCACTAGAAACTGTGTTCTGTGCTTCAAGATTAATTATATGAATTGAGGACAATGTGTCTGATCTTTACTAGTCAGTTATGATGAAAAATAACAGATAATTGGGATTCTACTTCTACATCGATTGCTGAAAACTGCTTTGTTTTTTTGTTTGTGGGTGCTGTTTTGTGCAGTGCTAAGGAGGCTCTCATTGTATCCTTGGAGATTTGAGAGAGGCTGCAAGGTCTTCTTTCCATAAAAAGTGCTATCAAAAAAATGTAAAAGAAAATAAGTGTTGAAAAATCCTTCCAGGACAATACACCAACCTGAGAGGATGTATTAAAGAAAGGGCTGTGAACAAAGGTATAGATCAGCCCTTCTCACCATCAAACATGTGAGCTGCTAAGCAAGATCAGCCTCTTCACCTTTTCTCTCCAACACCTGATGTGGTATCATACCGTTACGTAGCTGGTAATGTCCATTTTATCTTCTGCTTCTCTGCCTATACCCCTGAATAACTACAATTTGCAGTAATTAAAGGCCTGACTATCATTTCATTGACCTGACTGGCGAAACCTTCACTGACATCAGTGGTATCAGATAAAACCCCAAATAATTCCATGTATTGCAATAAACCACCCAAGCCTTTTCAAAGGCTGCTTAAAGAAGGGATTCCCTTGGACCAGAACAACAAGGTCCTATCACTTCTCATAACCCCAGCTAAAAGCCCTTTGGCTCTGGAGTCTTACACAGTGACTGCTCACCACATTCACTTGCAGCCAATGACTGTGAACATTTAGTGTTTTGTAGGAAAACAGGCTTCCATTTCCACCATGGGGCGGATTAGATGCTGAACTCTTTTTATCTTTTCTCATTTTTATCAACTGGCATACATCCTCCCTCACCAAAGAATAACTGCATACAATAGCAAGGCACTGCTTACAATAATTTACTTGTAAGCCTTTGAAAATGGTGTGTGGTCACAGAAAGCACAGTGTTATACAAAGCAAAACACCAGAGAAAAACAAATTCTTATCAAAGAAAAGGAAAAGCAAAGAAAATCAGAATGTGTGTTAAAGATAAATCTTATGTCACGACCTTAAAAAACTCCAGCTGGGATCCTGCTATTCAGAATAGCCCTTGGAAATTATTTTCAAAGGTTAGCTGCATGTGAAAAAGGAACAAAATAAAGTTTGACCACCCAGGGATTTGCAAACGTGTGTGGGAGCCACCAGAAGGCCCTGATGAAGATGAAGGAATAGTGCAGCTTTCCAACCAAGCAAGAGGGAGTGAATGTGCAGTAAAAATTTGAATATCAAAGGAGGCCATTAAAACCATAACCTGACTTCACAGAGAGCCAATTTAATGAACACATACCACAAAAAACATAAATTGCAGGACTGGAATACTCGGTATGGTCACACTGTTTTGATGTCTGTCATTTTCCAAAGACTTTTCTGTGCAGGTCAAGAAGCAAACTCTGATCTAAACCTTGTTATACCACTGGTAGGGCAAGACAAAAAAGCTTAGGTGCAGAAAGGACCTGGATTAATGTGTAACATTTGAGAATGCACCTGGAGCCAGCTGCTACTAGAAAAACAATAGACGCTTGGTGTATAGGAATGCTTTCAGCAGGTTTAATGAAGCTTTGACTCACAGATAGTCCCTTCTGGATTATAATTCTTTATTACTTATTGCTGATGAAAGAGAACTACCTAAAAGCTGTGTTGAATTCCGGGCTTGATTTTTGAGGTGTCTCTGCAGGTGGACAAAGGTACAGAGAAGCCTTGAACAGCTGTCATATGGATAGGCACCTTGAGGGGAGCAGTTCCAGTGTGGTGAAGGAGAAATGGCATTCCCATCAATTTTATACTACATAGCCCTATGCACCAGCAACTTTCATTTACTTCCAGTAAATTAAATGCAAAAGCATGAGGAGAAAAACCAATAAAACCTTCATTCATTTAAACTTCTTTTATTTCCCCTTTCTGGAGCTCATTTCAAAGTATCAGGGCTGTTTTGAATCTCCCGAAGCTTCACATTGTAAAAGACTGAAGCAAAGAAACCCAGTGTCCATGTCCACCCTGTGCAAGGTTTCTTACTGGCAGAAAAAAGAAAAAAAATATATTTTTTTAATAGTGTCAAAAATACAAACAGGTTCACTGAAGGGTTAGATAAATTCACATCTCTTAATAGTAGGCTGGTTGTTACTTCCAACTCCAGATGTCTCTGTACCACTAATTACGATAAATCAGGAAACTGCACTGAGGAAAAAATTGTTCTCAATACGTCCTCATTATTACATTTCTCAATTAGCTCTAGACCCCTGGTGGAGCCAGGAGGCTGAACTCGATGGGCTCAGCTCCACCCCAGTGTAATGCTTATGTTCACGTTATGTGTAAAACCTTTACAAAAAATAGTCTGGTTTTTATATAGAAAGCCTGACAACAGGCAGTGGTGATGTAACTTAGCAGGAAATATAGGATTAGAAATGCAAGTATGATCAGAGATGAAAAGGAAGACAGAATTCTGTCAATATAGATCCACTGACAGCAATGAAAATGTGCTGGTTTACACCTCCTGTAGACTTCACTAAGGTAACAGTATAAAGGATCTCTGGGACTATAACAAATGTTTCTCCCTGGGCCCAATGGATCATAGCCAGCCATGGCCGCAAGCTGCATGTGCTTACACCAGGGCTCAATTTGGCACAATAGCTGTAAGCATGATGTGGCTTAGCAACTGATTTATGCTTGCTTTGTAGGCAGCTGACAGCAGACACCTCCCAATAAAATCTTATCAAGGAGTTACAGGAAGACAAGTGAATAGAATCTTGGATGGTGTGGCCACCCAAATCTGTACAATATTTGAACAAAAGATGTGGAGGAAATGAATGACTGAGCCACAAAATCATTGGATCAGGGGTGAGCAGGTGATGTCCCATTCCCCTGTGAAGAGTGTCAGAAGGGATAGCTCTCCAGGGGTCATCGGGTGGGGATAGTGTCCCCATCCATGCCACTGGGTCTGGCAGAGAGATCAGTGTGTTCCCAGTCCGGCTCTGTTCTGCACTGCAGCTAGAGTGGAAATAAGTGTGTCCTTAGCTTAACAGCTTGAGAAGGGATGGTGGGGAAAATCCATCGCTCTAAGAAAAACTGTTGCAAACTGGCATTGCTGTGTTTTCCCCTGGGGTGTTTGAAAATGAGCTACCAGAGCTGAGCTATTTGGTCTCATTTGACGTCCTGGGGGGGTGTGACAACTTGGGCAAATTCAGAGGAACAGCAGAAAGTAATGAAATTGGAACATGCCAAGGATGTTGTGAAGGAATGAGCAAACTGCGCATCCCTGAAAAATACTGAGTATGCACAGAAAAACAGAAGTTCATATCAATCATTTATTTGAAAAAAAACCCCAACCCTTTCTCTATGGGAAAGGATCCATGTGCCTTTTGCATGTCCTGGCTCTTCTACACAGAATTTGATCTGTTTGCAAGCAACAGCACTGCTTTGGAAAATAGCATTTGGAAATACTGTTCTCATTTTTCAAAAGTAACTAGTTATGAAAATATTTTTAAGACAAACATTCAGGAAAAGATAATATTTTTAAGTTATTGACTCTGTCAATATTTTGCAATGATTAGTGTCTGGCACGTGGCCAGAGGCAGAAACAGGACTATGGTTTAGGGCTATATGTTCCTGGATTAGTAACTCTTAATGTCTTTGGGTTGAGTGTACCAGCCAGGGCAAGAATGATGACTGAACTGTTCTTCAAAGCCAAAACTTTGATGTGGATGTCTGAAGCTGTAGTGTGTGCTTATTTGAGCACAGGGAAATTAAAGCAGCTTCCTTTACCAACAAAGCACATATATAAGGATAGACAAGTAAATAAAATTATTACTAATATGAGAAGGTAGAGAAGAATATATGTTGAGACTATTTACTGTCATTAAACCATACACTGGAATACAAAGTAATGCTGTGATTAGCACACTGTGAGCTTCCTGTGTTTTCCCTCTGAAACTATTTGAGATCACCCATCTGTTCTGTTCTGCAGCTGGCTGCTCCTCATTGTGTATCCCATAGCTTGTATGTATATAATGTGTATAACATATTTTCTTTCATTTTCTGGCATTGTTGGCTTTCTCTTCAGCATGGACCATATAAGCAGATACCACCAAAGGATTCATGCATGGTCTTATGATCAGGAATACACTCAGAACACCCAACTTCTGTGCTGTGCATGTAAGGAAACACATTTGACAACAGGAGCGGGAGTTAGATATTTTTGTTTGTTTGTTTTTTCTTTCATTTTCTGATTTTTTTACCTTTATTTTGTTAGTTGAGAGAAAGGGAATAAGAAGAAAAAATGGCCAATGAAACAGGGTGTTCGACATCAATTCCTTGCTTTTGACTTGTGCTGGTCGCATTTTTGTCTCTTTGCTGTGGGTGAAGCTTGTCTAAATGTCTCAACAGTGCTTTTTGCTGAAAACTCTTCTTCCTATTTACTCTATAAAATATGACCTTTTTGAGGCCAAATGGTCTGCCTTAGGTAGAATTGTTAAAGCTTTTGGGGGGATGAGCAGGGGGGATGTAGCTCTTATTATATGTTAAGAGGAGAAAGATGGTTGCTTTCTTTCCTAGCAATGAGAAACCAGAAATCTCCTCCCCATGTTAAGGATGACAACAAGACCAGCATCTTCTGCATAAACTTACCCTCTAGGAATTTTATAGGATGACAGCGTTGAGTTCCAGTCTATTCTGGTTTTAGGGAGAAAAATACTAAAAACTCAGTCAAATTATAATTATTTTAAAAGAACTTTGTATATTTGTATGTATATTTTTCTTAAGCATGAGCTTCAAATCCTCAGATTTACACAGATGTAGATCAAGACTAAAATGTAAATGGGAAGTCACAAGGGCAGATACAAAGCACATGAGGAATTAGCAGGCCAGATAAGCTTTTGTGGATACAATTTTTAAAAATTATTCTCATGTGAAGGATTATTTTGTAACTGTTTTTGTAAGACAAACTATGTGAATAGAAGATACTGGGGGAGGATGAAGAATCATGCAATAAAAGGAATTATTTCCTGAAAAGAAGCTTCCAAATCTCTCTTTAGTCTTAACTTCTCTCTTGTGTCCTCTGTTACTGTAATACCTTCCCTCCTCTCCCTCCTTTCCATTCTCACTGATCTGTGCTGAGAAGTTGGTCCAGAAGAAAAGCCAGGACTCTGCAGAAGAGGGTTTGTCTGTGTGAAGTTTTGAGTTAGTGTGGCTGGACCACAAGCAAGATCTAATAAACAGCTTCACTGATTCTGAGATTTGTATCTGCTGTAGCATGTCCTTTGGGATCCTGGTATTGGATTTTATCTGTGGTCCTGTGGTGCGGGTGAGGAAGCAAATTTAAACAAATCAGCAAGTCCATCTAAAATGCAGAAGATCAAAAGCCAGCAAAGCGTGTGAAAACTGCATATAATCCTGTAATCCTCAGTCCTTGTTTTCTTCTTTTGGAGAAGAAAAATACTTTACTACCTTTCCCCCCCCGCCCCCTCACTTTTAAACACTGCAAGCAAAATTGCTTGCTGTTATTTTTTGTGTATGTAGTTGTTAATTCTAACTTGATTGTTATTCCACTCTCTTTGCTTCAGCAACTTTAATTTCATTTTATTTTTATCTGATTTTTTAAGTCAATATTTTCTTAAAATCAGTGTTAGTTGGTAATCTGTTAGTTGGTACATTTAAAGATCTGAACCCAGTTAATTTTTTCAGAGTGGCAGAAGAGTTTAAGATTTCATCAGGGAATAGAATGCAGGTCTTCCCAGTCTTAAAAGATACTCTAACTTCCCTATCCAACAAAGAAATTAATATAGCAACCAGGCTGGACAGCGACACCCTCTTCATGATTCTTTGTCCAGCTTTTCAGCTTTTTTTCATCCTTCCCTTTCCTTATCTTTTTGTAGCAGCAAGGACTAGATTCTTTTTACTTCAGTGGTGTTGAACAAATATCTTCCCATCTGAGACTATCACCAGTCTTATTAAAGCTGAGGATTTACTTTTGTTTGCTAGTAGGTATAAGTACTGTCTGGTGCTCGGTTTTCTGTTGTATTTTTCATCTTATCAACCATGTTTTTATTAATTCTCTTTCCCACTTAATCAAGATCCTGTCCCACTCTGTTAATGGCATGTTTGTTAGTTGTAAAACTTTAAAAATAAGTTTAAAGAAAACTCCAACACTTACAAAAATATTGATAATACTCTCCAGTTGTCTCAGATTCAGTTTCAGCACCAAAGGTAATGCAGAGTGCAAATAAAATACCCTTTACTTTGATTTGTGATGTAGCAGCTGATGGAAGTGCTGGGTGGGAGAGGCGCTGTGTATAGGTTTAATGAAGGCCCTAAATCGCAAACACTCTTGACAAACAAGACAGATAGGGGGGAAAATGAGAGTCTACAGATTGCACAAAACCAGATGGTAGCATGCACTAGGCCAGTTTAGCCCTGCTAAATGGCAATCAAGATTTGGCCTCATGTTGCCCGAGTTAAGAGTGGCCATCCTCTGCCTCATTTGGAAAATCACCATGGAACAAGCTGGAATTAAGTAAGTGCCATAACTCTCATCCCATATCTCCTGCACAAGAAGAGAAAAGTATGTTTATATAAGAGCACTTTTTACTGTTCTTACACTTTCCCACTCTCAGCTAAAGATATTAATGTTATTCTCAGAGTATTTATTTATAAAGAAAATTTATTCTGTTGGGGGGGGAGGGGTGACATTTATGCTGATTTTACCACAGCCTTTTCACTGCCTGTGTCTTTTATTAGAGCTGTATTTCTTTCATAGCCTGATGTTCATTCCCTCTTAGAAGTAAAATATTTTACCAAGCTGACCATCTGATGAAACATTTTTTCTGTTAGCTTCAGAATATATTTACGGAGTAGCATTGGAGGAGTGAAGGCATATAACACTTTGAGACAGTGTGCCACAGCATAAGGGTGATAGAGGTTTATGGGAGATATAAGAGAAAGGAAGGGATCACTTCCTTAGGGTGATTAAGCAGATTTTATTTACAGCACAAACTGGAAACATGAAAATTGTGTCTCTATTAAACACAACACTGCTTTAGAATTTAAGGCAGGTGGAGATGAATGCTTTGGTATTAATTTTCACCTAGCATATAAATGTTAGATCAAGTTAAGGTTTAGAATATTTCAGCTATTTTAAGTTTTAAAAAAAGGCATGAAAAACTAGGATTTTGCAATTATCCCTAAAAAAACCATTGCAAGTACAATAAAAAGAAAATGGAAAGTCAAATTTTCAAGGCAAGTAAACCATGTAAGAGAAAGAAGTGCAAAGCTGAATCATAAATGCTATTTAAGGTCTGCTAGCCAGTTTTTTATCCTAGTTCTTTCACACCATTGCAGGAACTGGTGAGAACTGGTAGAAGTGAGGTTTCTTTTCCTGTTTTCCTCTCCCTTCATTCTCAGTCTTGATTCCAAGCAGAGTAATCTGTGCTTCCCACTGCTGCTACTCTGTGCAGGAGAAGGGGAAAAACTGAGGTTCCCTTCCTTGTGGAGGAGGCATTTGGGTGGTATGCACAGTGCAGCCTAGGAAGGAGGCACACCCTCCAGAGGGCCTGATGGAGGCCCAGGAGATGCAGAGAAGTTGAGGCCACCTGGATCTGGCAGAAACTGCTGATTAAAGTGGGAGAAATTAATAAAAGCCACTTTGGATCAGACCCAGATCAGTGAACAGTCATGGTGCCAGCTGTTCCCCCAGCCATACTGGGAAACTGCTTTTTCCCACTTCAAACTAAATTGAGAAAACACAGCATGTGATTGTGACTTTACAGTGAATTTCCTTGCCTGATGATAGAACAGGGCCTTTTCTCTGGTGGGCCTCAGAGCTGCCCCCAACTCACAGCATTTCTTACACAACATAGCGAGGCCATCACCCTGAGCTGCTGCTCTCCATAAGGTTCAAATCCTGGGAAGAACACCAAGGAGATCCTGCTCTTGTTTGTGCATACATACATTGGGTGCATTTCTGGAGAGTTGGACCCATGCTTCTGACAGCAAATAGGTAAACATAAAGCAGGCAATCTCATTTCTTTCACCAATACCATCTGCTTTGCATGTATTCTCCCTCACCTTCTTCCCAAATTTTTTCACAGGAACAAAAAAGGAAGGATAAAATGTAGGAGATAAAAAGCTCACTGGCTTTGCAGGTTTCAATTAAGCACATATATTAATGTTATCCTCCTGTGCTTATTTATAAACACAATTTACACTTTTCTGCAAGTCATTCATGGAGCTGCTATGAAAGTGCTTCCTTTGACTGCATATTTTATTATCAGCATATTTCCTTAGCTACTTTCCTTTCGCCCTACCTTAGAAATAAAATATTTCATTGAAATGTCCATCTGATAAAATATTCCCCCTTAGACATGTATTTACTCGAAGAGTATTTGAAAAGTAGATTTGTATAGTATTTAAGGTAGGAAGTGGTGCCAGAAGCAATAAAGTAGCAGCAGGCTCACCTGCAGGTTTGTAGGCATTCTCTTCCTGCAATCATATACACTCTGTCATTGTTAGGAGCAGTGCACACACTCCTATAGATCCCAATTCATGAAAGACTTATGCACAAGATTTGAACAAAGTCAAGTGCTCCAGTTATCCAAACTGGATAGTTTGCATAGGGGAAGGGGGTGTATGTACATATTTGGACTGCAGAGTGAAGCTTCCCTGGGAAGTCTGGTGGTTCATAAGGCCATGTTCTTTATGAGTTCCCAAATTAAAGGAACCTTCAGTTAAATACTGAAGTGAGTGTTTATTACATGTGAGCACAGTGTTCATTGTAAATTTAAGCATGGCTTTTAGTTTAGGACAGGCTGCATTTTTCTTTCAGAGTTCAAACATATCTCAAATCCCTCAATAGAATTTTCCATCAACCTTTGGATTTTCCACCAGCGGCTGAATTCAATTAGCTGCCAGGCCACACTTCAGCTGAGGGTGGGTTGTCCTTTCCTCTGGCTGTACTACAAGCCTGAAGTCTGGTTTGTTCCCCATTCACTGCCCAACTACCAAAGAGCCAGCACACTTATGTAGCTGAGGCAAGACTTGCTAGCCATTAGCTTTACACAGCTCTGCAGTGCACAAATTCCTGGTCTAATTCATCCACTTCCTCTCAAACATTTTTCTGGAGTCTCAATTATGTGTCCACCTTGTAAAAAAGGGTGTAGCTGCTTGTCTTAAGCATTCCAAGTTCTTCTCCCTGGAAGACTATAATAAGTCTTCAGTGTGACTGAATTCAAAGCTCATAAACACTTTAATGTCCTGAATGGGATACATCATGAATTATACAGGCCAGAAAACAATGCAGCATTTACCTCACTATACATGAGTCCATTTCCACAATCTCGTGCTTAATGTGTTACATTTGCTGCCCAGGGAAGCCTTCAAACACAAAGATTCTGAGTGTGGGGAAGAGCCCCAGACACCCAGTTAATGGAACAGGGAATTAAAAAGTCATATTTGTGTACTACCACACAGTGAGGACATGGTACCTTAGGTCTGCCTTAGCTCAGAGATCCTGCTTTCCCAAATCACTTCTCTTTTCATCTTAGTAACCTCAATGTGTGCTTTTAAAGCCAAATGATACTGGAATCCCTAACATGATCTCATGATTTTTTCTCTACACTGGTTATCTCAAATATTCTCTTGTATAATCCCAGTCAATGACCTGGTGGGTTAGATCTGTATGATGGTGGAGCAGCCTTCCCAGGGGTATGCCCTGTTCACCTGTCTGTGCCCCTGTTAGATGTGTAATCCTCTGTTTCTGACAAATTAATCTCTTTTCTTTGCAAGCACTAACTGTGACATTACAAGCAGAGGATTATGCTTGCATGCAGGGAAGAAACAGCAGAAGAACGTGCACTTTAAACACTCCTTGAAGTTCCTGTTTCTCATGTATCTTAGTAATAAAGATTTATGTAAGGGTGAAAAATGAGAATTTCTGAGATTAATATAAGCTAGCACATCCAACGTGCATTTTAAAGGTCCCATAAAGTCTTTCTGCCGTGCAAAAGCCTTATGTAAATGAATATTGCTTCTTTGAAAATCTGGTTAGGAATATCTCATTGGAACTGATTTTGAGTTTTGAAGGAACTTTTAGATAAAAAGCACAGGTTTGAGTCTAGAATGAAAAAGTGGATGGACAGTTTTTTGGGGTATTTCCAGTGCTTTTTTGTCAGCTGGAATGATGTGGACACCCTGCCTGCTGGCAGGGTACCTCCTTTCCTGTCACTGGACTCCAGTGGCAAATGGCCTGGTGTGGCTGGGGACATTGGCCAGATTCAGAGCACTTCCTGACATTTTTCTTTCCTTTTCATCACTTTGCCAGCAGGCATTTAGCACTAAACTCAACTCAGGTGTGACTTCCCACAGGGTCGAATCCGCAGTTTGTGACACAAGGGGCAGGTGAGATACCCACTCCAGTTAGTGCCATAGGAGGGAGCTAAAGCATGTCTCCAGTCAGTCTGTCTCCTCCTGTTCCCCTTGCCTCTCCTGGGCTTTTTGGACTTAGGAAGATTACAGGATTTGCTGCAAGTTGCTTGCTGATCCTCTTCCCACTTCTGCAGTTTTTATGAAAAGTTCTTCACAAAAGCCCGGTTTTGTCATGCAGCCACAGCAGCAGTTCATGGCGGGTGGAAGCAGGTGAAACTTACTGTCCTAGACAGAAGTTTTATAGCAGTGGAGTGTTCAGGCCACAGAAATCTTTAGGTATTTTGTTTATGTGCATTGGTGCCCTGCTTGTGCCCTTGATACTGTGGAACCCAGAGTTCAGACTGTAATGTGGTGCAGGATGACGCAAATATTAGTAATTTTTCATCTTTGGCCTTTTCTTTCTAGCTCTTCTGTTAAAACTCCACTGAATCATCCCAGACTAAAAAAATAATTTAAGAAATCATTGATTTAGTACCTATCCAATAATTTACATTGAAAAAAAGAGGATTATGCTTCTTTTTGTAGAGAAACCTCCCTGTCTTATTTTTCCCCTACTGAAATGAGAATCGGCATTTGTTTTTTGTGAGGTGGGATGAAAGAAAAATAAAATATTGAATAGGTATAGGCAGTATCTAATTTTCAAGAATATTTGTCCTTGAGTATAGCTGGATACATTATAGGGTAAGTTTGGGATACTTAAAATGAAGGAGAGAATTCGGGCTGGTGATCCCAATGATGCAGAACACAAACCAGCATCTATAATGACTGATACAGATAGTGAGTAAAGTGGAAAACCAATTTTCAGCTGCCTATTTGAACTAATTTCTAAAATTGTCTAAAGCATCTCATATTTGGGATGGCATATTTCTACAAAACTTTGCAAAAATTCCTGTACGTTTTTTTAGGAAGCATTTTAATTAATACCTGCTTTTGTAATAAAAACCTTTGTCTTCAAGCAGTGAAAGAGAGAAAAAGAACAACCAAAGGTGATAAATATTTTCACAGTGCTATGGTGCATTAATAAATACAGGTTTTTCTAATAGAGTTTATGATTATTAAAAATACAAATTGTTTGATTAATTATAAATTATAATATGATTTATAAGATGGTGTTACATATTAAATAATGCCAGATGGTGCCATTAAGGCATTAGCTCCCTGTAATAGATTCTGGATGACAAGGGAATTAAAAGAGGACAGAGTCCGGGAACCAAATTAAGCAAGGAGTGAAAACTCTGCCAGAATAAAAATAGTTTCCAAAGCATTTCTCTCTCTCTCTCTCTCTCTCTCCCACTCCCCCTTTTTTGAAAAAAAAAATTTAAAACCACCCCAAAACCTACTTTTGTTATGCCCTCAGCACTTAAGATTGCAGCAGTACTCCAAAGCCAGTAAACAACGGATTAAATTTTCAATAACTTCATGTGCCCTATAAGCTTCCTTTAACAGTTTTGCATTTGTTAATAAAATATCTGTTGCACAGTTTGAAAAATGCTTTTGGATTTAGACCAGCAAGATTTGTTGCTGGGTAATACAGATCCCTGTCCCCACCTCAGCACTGGTGGCTGAGGTACAACATTGTCTGAAAGTGCAGTTCTTCTTCCCATGCCTTGCACTCACCACAATGGCCTCACTCTTTAAATGGGACTGCCAGGGAACAAAATACATGCTTATACACAGAAAGCTCCAAGTACTACTAAAGTGAAAAAAAAATCTTCCTTTCCCAAAGGTGGGGGGGAGGGGTAAAAGAACAGAGAATGCAAATATATAGATTAGGATTACGATTATATAGAGGTGTTAAAAATAATTTCCAGTGTTGATTTTTCAATTGGAGTTGCCTTTGTCCAAGTCATATGTGGAGGGGGATTCTTTTCAACCCTTGCCTTGGTATATCTCCTCCTGGCTCTCAGTTGTGACTTCTGTTCAGTGTAATTAAACACCTACCACTGCCTACGCTTTCTTTGCCATAGTTAGTTCCACTTTGCCTCTTAAAGGGATATTCTGGAGTCAGCTAAAATATGGATCTTATGGTGGCAAGCCTTATACTGAGAGGTTTTCATTAGGAGTTTGCTTGTTCTTTGTCCAGTGCCCTATCAATGTGAGCAGTGTCTGCTGGTGCAATAATAACCCCCAGAGTATCCTGTGTGCAGCTGCCCCATCAGGGGTATCCACAGATGTTTTAAGTTTGGTGTCTTCATCTTGGTATAATTTTTTAATATCCATGCGGACTTTTCCATCCAAGAGTACCTTGATGCTTCCATACCTGGAGTGCAGGGTGGGTGTATGAGACTGAAAGCTCTGTGAAGAGATCCTCGTTATAAGCTGCAAGAAGCATCTACAGAGCCTGAGAAAGTCTTTAGGCTTAGCAAGTGCCACTTTCCTCTGGGAGCTGTGCTTCTTTCTATTTGCATCCTTGTTTTTTTGTGGAAAAAAAAAAAAGCAGTGAAATAGTAAGGCTATCTTTCTTGAACTCAACCTCATGTATTTTATTTTGAAGTGTCTGATTCAAGAGCAGCAATCTTTTTTCTTGTACTCTTGAAGTTCTTGTTTTGATATATCGTCTTTCTATTGAAAAATGACTGATGACTTCAAGCTCTGCCTTAGAGGCAGTGTTTATAAATGGATCAGAAAAGCAGCGTTGCATGTATTTGCATAAGAAGATAAAGTTATGGAGTTGAACCAATTTTATCTCTGAAATTCCCTATTTAAAGTGTACCGGCCTTCAATGTAAGATGGTGCATAAAGGACTTCTTGCCTTAAGCTTTGAATTTCCACTATAGGTGATTCCAGTATTTCCAAATTTTTTTGGTACTGAATAAATTGAAAAGTTACATTGTAATGCAAGTTAGTTATATTATAATGCAAGTTATGAAGGAAGGTAGAAATCTTGTTTAGTTTAGTTTAGTTTAGTTTGAATCTACCTCAATAAGCTGTCTCTTCCTGATAAGGTTCAAAAATTTTATTTCAGTGTTTTGTTTTGACATTTATTTTATAGTATAGTTTTAATTCAATAAACAGTCAATTTAAAGATGAAATGATGAATTTCAGTCTCTGAAAAGTTCCACTAGTTCTAGTACAAATATAGAAAAAAGTGATCTCTATTTCAGTTGAAATACTACACTATTTCTAAAGTATTTACTGGTGAAAATAACTTTTTATTCCCCCACACATTCTAAAGATGTATGTGTTTGCAAGTTGTTAAGTGCTGGTTTTATTTATTATCCTAAATGCAAAGAACTCATATATTCCTACTTTGTCCCTGTGTACCACAGACAGTAGCAAGAACTGTCCAAGTCCCTTGAATTTCACACAACAAAGTTTTTAGCAACTTGGAGAAAAAAATAGATGTTACAAATTGCTTCTGGTTCTGGTAAGCTTCAAGTAAAGACAAGAAATTTCAACTTTATCACAGTTGGAAGGTGTTTCCTGGAACTCTCTAACCTCAGATTTTGTTCTGGTCAAGAATCTTGTGTGATCTGATTTGGAGTGGAAGAGGAGTTGCTCTCAGAAAACCTCAGAAGCGTGTGTATGTAGTTTTAGATATATTTTAATATGTATAATTAAGGTAATTGGTACTTTGAAACAATCCTCTCACAAAAAAAATTCCATTTTGTTTCGACAGCAAAGACTGATGGTATTTATCAGGTAATAGGAAGTTGAATCCAGAATTTTTTTCCTCTTGTAGTCTCATCATTTTAATTTCCTCTTTCCTTCTTCAGCTTACTGCCTCTAATTTCACGTGGTGAAGGGTATCTGTGACTTATTTCTAAATATGTATATATTTAAAGGATTATAAATTAGTTTTGCCAGGCAGCACCTAACAGAATGAGAGGACACAGTCTCAAGCTGCATCAAGGGAAGATTAGGTTGGATATTAGGAAAAAGTCTTTTATGGAAAGAGTAATAAAGTACTGGAATGATCTGCCCAGGGGGGTGGTGGAGTCACCATCCCTGGATGTGTTTAGAAAAAGACTGGATGTGGCATTTGGTGCCGTGGTCTAGTTGAGGTGGTAGGGGATGGGTTGGACTCGATGATCTTGAAGGTCTCTTCCAACCTAGTGATCCTGTGGATTCTGTGGAATCAGCTAAAAAGAAAAAAAGAAAATAACCCCAATATTGGTGACCCACCATTTGATCCTCTGGTCCTGACCTGTATTAGTGAATGGCTGTCCCTGCCCAATTGCAGCTGGACAGTAGGAAATAGGTTTAACATCTGTTCTGCAGTTCTGGAGGCCTTGATTTGTCTCCTCCTGGGTGTGTGGGTGTATCTGTGCAGCACAGGGAGCCCCTGTGGCATGGGCTGGCAGGGGCCAGCAGGAGAAAATGGCCTGGAAAAGCCCTCTGCCTGCTGTAGTGCTTGGGCATTCCAGCTGCTCTCCAAGGGCCATTGCAGCAGTGGTGGGTAATAGGGAAATAAGCAGGATATAGAGTATGGAAAGGATTCAACGCAAAAGGAAACTGCAAGCACTGAAGAAGTAAATAAAAAAGAAAAACTAGGGGACAGTAATAGATTTCCAAAGGAAGGCTACCCAGTTGCTTGTGTTTCCATTTTCTTCTATTACTTAATAAAGGAATAATTAAAGTCTCCAGAAGGATATTTAAACAGGCCAAAGGAAATGTGTGTCTTCTGTTTATTTATTTTTTAATTATCATATTAAGCATTGTATGACAAACTTCTGAAATGCTATCCTGAAGGGAGGGATGGAAGGAAGGAAGCTTTGATCTGAATCATTTGAACCAGTTACATTGTAGATAAATCTCTCCTTAAATGTTCAACTTCTTAGTTTTCAGGACTACTCTTTTAGCCAGCTCAGGTTAGGAAGCTTATTTTCCTTGCTCTATAGAAGTACCTTTTATAAAATTGTCTATGAAGTACTTCAGCCTGATTTCCCATTGAGGAAGACTGTTGTTCCCATTTGCAGCTGCTATTCATATATCAAAACAAATAATGCCCCAAAATAATTCTCTACCTCACATTTGCTTTTGAGACCTGCTCCTGAAAGGATTCTTTAGGAAAGCACAATTTAAAAGAATTTCTTATACAAAAACACTGAAACAAAACAAAAAACACCAGACAAAAAGAGAAACAAACAGAATTTCCCCCAAACAAACCAACACTACCTAAATAAAAGGAAAAACTGAAATGAGTTTGAAATTAATTTGGTTTCTTATATTTAGAGGTTTAAAATATTAAACAGTTACAGTGAAAACAGCCCAGCATTGTTACTTTTGCTCTGGTATCTTTGTTTCTAGGAGTACTTTTGTCCTGTCAGTCATCACATGTATGAAATTAAAGGGCATGCTTCATATTGCCAGCTCTTTAAACAACAAGGAAATTTATTGTTGTATATTTCCCTGCGTGTGCATTTGAGACCCAGACAGGCTGCAAGCTAGTGAGAAGTTGGGAGAACAGCGAATTTACTCTGATGTAAAATTTAATTGCCTGTTTTTTCCTTACATGAGTACCAACTGTAGAGGTGAAGCACCTCTAAATGGGTTTGCTCAGGTACATGACTCCATTAAGATCATTGTTCTTATAAAAAGATTCATTTAGACTGCGACTTTAAAAACAGAAACTTGACAAAGCATGAAAGATTGTTGAAATATATGTACAATTAATTTAACTTGTGTTTCTAGCATACACAATTCCAGGTATAATTTTTTTAACCACCCCTTCTTTCCCTCTCTATTCATTGCACATTTAAATTCATTATGGAAAAAAAATTGGAAAAAAAATCCTGGTAGTTATTTTTATGATCAAATACCTTTTCCAATTAGTCTTGGCACCTCACTATAATCACGATGAATGTTATTAATTCAGCAGTCTACATCCTATTAAGGGTTTCATCATAGCAGTGTGTTCAGGAACTTAATGGCTTTTGCATATTAATGCTGCAGCCCATGGTCTTGTGTCCATTAGTAATGTGTAATATGGTGGGTTTGCACTCATACATAGATTTACAAACACAGAAACATATGGTTACACACAATTCTCAATCAGGTGAATGCAAGGTTATGAAACAATATTTGGAATTCATGCAAGCAACCCCTTTAAAATAATTGCCCATTCAAAGCGTTCTCCATGTAACAAAAGAGGTTGTCAGATTATAAATCAGTAGGATATCAGTACAAAAACATACAAGACAACAGCAGTAGTTGTTGCCAGACATGGTGCACATGGGAGTGGTGATCTTTGAGGTCGTGGTAAAAGCACACCTCACATTTATAACTACTGTCAAGGTTTTTTGAATAAAAGAGTGGTTCAAAAACAGGGACAAGGTGCTCTGTGAGAAATTGCGAATGTTTGCAATGATTTGTGAGGCAAAAATTTTGGTAACTACTAGGTAATAACAGTCTGACTGTCTGCCTTGCTTTCTGTTGACAGCAAAATAAAGAAAATATTTGAACTATCCAGCCAGATCCAGATTCTGACCTAACACTGCCTTTTGTGCTCTCTCTTATTAAAAAAGAAGGCAATGTAACTTGATAATGCCACTGCTGCAAGCCCTCCGAGTGCTGGGCAGGCCTTAGACCTGGGAATGGCCCTATTTGCTTCAAACCTGAGCTCTTCCCCTGTCTTCCAAGAGGAACACTACACAAGATCTATTTAGGTATTATGCCCTCATCAGAAAGTGCATTTAGAGCTGAGCAATGAAATAGTCCTTGTATCACTAATTAAAATTCAGTGATGAGGTTGCTTAATTACTCCCTCCACTGAAAATTCTTACTTTACTTTTCACATTTATTCTGGTAATAATGTGTTGAAAAGCTCATCAGTTGCTGAAGGAAGGCAACAATTTTTCTCATGTACATAATCATTAAACTGACAAATAGGCACAGCACCATACAGTTATCAGTATTAGCACTGCAGACCCTTCACTATTAAAACTCTTTGCAGCAGAGGATTAAGTGCATCAAGGGGGTGTGTGGGAAGGGGGGAAATGGTAGGAAACAATCAAGTTTGAAATCCTTCCTTCCCTTTTCTGTCAAAGCAGTTACCTCAAATCAATTCCTACTGAAATTCCTCTTTCCTGTACAAAAGAAAGGTAATTGAGTGCATTTGATTCTGTAAAAAATTAATGACCTTATTTGCTTTTTCTTTATGGTTTAGACTAAAATGCTTTTCTCTTTTTTCTTTATTATTTTTTTTTCATTCATGTTCATAAGATCTTAAAGCTGATGGATGAGTATAACTGCCTGCTGCAGGCTGCTTTCAAAATCAGTCACCAGCTCTGCCAGTGAAGGAAGTGGGGTCGACGGGAAAATTTCTGAATTAGTTGTTGAAAATTAACTTGGGTAAAATAAGCACTTTGCAGCTCCTCAGCCATCTTCTCTTTTCTTCAATGCCACCAGGGTAACTTGCTAGGAAATGGAAGACCCAAAAGATTCTCTGTGCTGTCATTGGCATCCCCCAGGCAACAATGCAACCTGTGTAGGACCTGAGGGATCAGTGGTGTGATGCTACTGCAACCCTTCCTTGCTTCTTCGAATGCACAACTCTGCATCCAGAGATCTCTATACATTACAAATAGGCATGGCAGCACTGCCAAAATATGTAGTTTAGTAGCACTAAACATCTCTTTGAATAAAGAAGGAAATGATAGCAAATTTAAGCTGCTCAGGAAAACAGCAGCACAATAAATAATGTATGGAAATGGGATGTTTCCTTAAGAGATGGAGGAAGGAATGCTGAAGCTTTTATTGAGCAGTTAATGCCCTCTCTACTTATCTTTGGAGTTTTTAAACCTTATAGCAGTCAGACATTTTAAAATTGAAGAATTTAATCCTTTTTACTATGAAAAAGGGGAAGCCAAAATGGGATTTGATCTTAAGTTCCAGGATGCTGGCTTAATTGTGGAGAATTTGATGTTTTCTTTTGGTTTGTTTTCTTGGTGTAGTTTTACTATGGGTCCACAAACAGGGAGGTAAAACTCAAGACATATATCTGGAGTGTGTTGTCTACCTTTCCAAGGCATTTTTGCCTCGGAAAGGTAAGTATTTCCTATAGGATAAAAATTACTGCATTTCCAAGTTTACTGGTGATAAGGCATGTGAAGCTAAGTCCAACATTTCTAGGAATCACATCTTGGGCTAATATTTTGAATTTGAGACCTTTGTTCATTGAAGTGACCTTGGACTGTTACATTCTCAACTCTATGCTCCAATCCTTCGAGGTACATAAAGAACGATTAAGAGTGGAAAGTCCACATGGCTTATATATTTTTGGCAGCATTATCAAATCTTTTCATGCAGTCTTAAAGTTGAATGTGCAGTTTCTGTCCAGAATCTCTCTGTATTCAAATTTCCCTATTGCACCATGGAATTTAGAGGCAAACCAGTGCAATACTGTGCTAAACCTGTCAGTTTGGATCAGACCCTCTGAAAAGCTTGGAGTATTTACTCTAATGCAACCTTTATTTTGGATGCATGACTAGAAAAAAAATACTTGCAGTGGATAACAGGAGGACTAGATTTCAGATAATGGAAGACATGCTTTTTTCTGGTACTTCCAATCGCTCTTCATTACATTCTAGCCTGTCAGAGTCACCACTGGATGAAACCTCTGGGAGGGAATGGTGGTAGCCTCACCACTTTGAGTTACTTAAAAGCAGTCTCTTCAAGCAAAAGTCATTTGGTCTAATGAGGTACCCAAGCAACATATTATAGATGCAAAAGACCAGATATAACTGAAAAATCTCACACCTCTTTTTCTCTTTTAGTCTGAGATTAAATGGAGCTGAGGAGAGCAGCAAAATCAAAGGTATGGTTTCATATGAGGGCTTGGATAACTCATGCCCAGACAAAACACACAGTTTGGAATTATGTTTTCATCTAGAGAGATGATTTGTCTGAAAATTAATATTGTGCTGGATATATCATCTAGCAATTATACAGTCCTTTATGTTTTCAAATCACAAGATGACTATTATCCATTAATCTTTCAGAAATTTTTGGGGGGGAAAAAGCAAGTGAAAGCTATTTTCCCCAAATTATATGCTCGCACAGCAAATTAAACAGGCATAGGAATCATTCAATGAATGTCACACTCTGGTTGGCTGCATCAGAAATGCTTCTATTAAAAAATTATATATAGAAGCTCCCATCTCAAACCTGTCTGGGGTTAAAGAGGTTCCAAACTCTAATTTATTGTGCTGCGTAACCAAGGATCTCAAGACTTATTATACTTGCTATGGATTTGCTACAGTGTAATCTTCTTGCAAAAAGGTGTTTTCTCTTTTTATGTCTCTCACTAAGAGCTACTCAGAATGCAATAAGGATTTGTATTTTCTTGCTCATTAAAAAAAAAGAAAAAAGAAGAAAAGCAGAAAAACAAACACCACCTCACATCCCAAACATGCACAAAATAAAGAGCCAAAATTATCCTGTGCTGAACCCTAGTCTATTTGCAGTGACAAAGTACAGCTGATTAATAAGATATGATTATCTTTTTTACTTTCCACCTACAGTGTCAATGATGGCATGCAAAGATTTTTCTGACTGGAAAGAGCCTTCCCTCTGAAAGTATATTGAGATATTTAGTTTGGAAGGATGGTGGTGTAATCAGTTACCTATCAAAATGAAATAAATGGAAGTGACATTGTGCCTGAACTCTGATATCTTTCTAATGAAAAAAGTATTTATGACTGTATTTTCAGAATTACACTATTCGTAAAATTTCCATTTGGGAAATCATTTGTTAGAATGATACTGAAAATTCAAGCTGTAGAAGGACAAGGAAATCACAGCTCATATGTAAAAAAAAAGTACCTGTTTTTTGGTTGTTTGTTTGTTTTTTTTGTTTTTTGTTTTTTTTTGTAACAGTGCAATATTATTACCTTTTCTATGTCATTTTTCGACCAAGAAATATGTCACTAAACATATTTAGATATTGAGTAAGCTTTGAGAAAACCCCTATGGTTGAAAAATGCAGAGGACTTATCATCTCAGCTGGTGAAATTCTAAGTGTCCTGATCAGTGGTCCCTGAGACTGGAGATGTGATGAATCCTGTCTTGTGTCAACTTTTTTCCTTCGGTATTGAACATATAATCCTTGCTGGTGAAGAGAAGATGTGAGAAATTTCCTCAGCAGAGTACAGCTTGCCTCAAAAGTCTGAGAAAGAAAGGTATAGCCCAGAGAACTGCACGAGTTGACTAAGAAAATATTCTCCTTGATCAGTAAGGGATTATTGAAAAATTAATGCCTGAAGAACATCTGAGGGCTTCAGTGTAATAAACAGCTGTAGCAGTAATGTGTAAAGAGCTCTCCTAAGTTAACTAAGTGCTAAGACTCCTACCCTTGCAAGCAAAATCTATAGGATCTGAGCTATATCTTGTCCACATTTTAGAGCACAGTAGAAATATTCTTAAAGCAACTGCTTGAGGGGTTGTTTTTTATTTTTTTTTCCCTTGAAAACGTGAGACAAAATGCTCTGCATCTATCTGAAATGGGAAGTAATGAGCTTCTCAACTGATGAAGCTTGAACAGTGACTTTGCATTACCCCAGCAGAGCTGATGAGCACAAACAAGCTCTAACTCAGTGCAGTTCTCAAAACTGCCAAGAATGCCAAGCAAGGGGCAGAAATAATAAAAGCAGATTTCCATGAATTTCGTTCTGATGTACAACTTTTGGAGTCCCAAGTAAGTCTTGAGCTCTAATTAAATATTTTTCAGCTCGTGGGCTATTTGCAACATCTGTTTTCCTTTCCAGCTATCAGCTAATCACATTTGAATTCACAGTGCAGTTTTGAGGGATTGAGTTTTTTTGGGTTTTTTTTTCCTTGTGAGATAATTACAGAGTCTTTTTCCTTTAACTGGTCGCTGTTTATTTTCATGTCAAACTCCTGCTGTCAAGTCTTGATAGAGGCCAAAGAGCTAAAATAATGTTTAGAGAAGCACATGCAGAGACAGTATTGGTAACATTTTCTGAGGAAACAAGTGCTTCTGGTTCCTGTATCCCTTGACCACCAGACGCCCAAGAATGCTTTAGTTCTTAATGCAGCATGTCAGAACAGAGCAGAGGGATGGAGCTCGGGTCACATTGCCAGCCTGTTAAATTAATTTCCTTCTCTTATTTTCTTTCAAAAAAAAAAAAAAAAAGGTAGTGTGATTGGAATGCAGGATTGAGATGTCCAAAACTATTCACAATAGTAGCTTTGGAGTTCAAAATAGGGCAAACACGCTAAAAACATTACTGCAAATGTTCACTTTCCTCCTCCAAATGCTTTCATATCACACATCTTTCCTGGAAAAGGAAAATACAAAACTGTAGAGTATTTTTGTACATGAGTGTGTGTTATAACCTGATTTCTCTTGTGATTGGAGATTACTGACTAAAAGTTTGTACAGATTCCCAGATACCAAATGTTTTACTGGGTCACCAGCTGGGTCTGCGGTTTTATTAGCTGTCTTGTCAGGCAGTTCTCAGTAGACACAGCACTGCTGGGTGTGAGGTTATAAGGATGAAATAGAGAAAAGAAGTAAACAGCAGAGGAGTAAAGAAAGGCAGAAGGCACAGGGGAGGGGGGCAGGTGGTTAAATGGAAGATGCTGGTTTTCGTGGAAAACGTTTGTGCACTGCTCTGCACCCTGAGGTTTCCCTGAACCCAAACAATGGAACAGTGTAGGGCTGTGTATTCAGCTGGATGGTCACCCTCCTGTAATGCTGAATATTCCTATTATTCCTTGTTTCTATCTGTTTACACGGCAATTATGTTTCCTCTATGTAATACCAGCATGTCACATTATTTCTTGAGCTGAATCTCTTTGTAGTTTCTTTTGCTCTTCTTCACAGGACTCTTTGTTATTTCTGTCTTGAGGGGTGTTTGCAGCTTCTCCTAAATTTAAATTATATGTGAATTTAAATAACATGAAGTTTGTTACTTCTGGAATGTTAATTATTACATTAAACAATCCAGATAGATCCTCTCAATTTTCTGCGTTACATTAAACTAAAGCATGGTGGTAATTAGTTAATGAACCCTTCTAATGAACCTTTCATTCTTAGACCAGATCTGTAAATTAACATCAGAACAGAGCACTGCACATTGGCTTGGCTCAGTCTCTGCTTAGTCAGAGAGGACAAAATGCAACCACTGGATCACTGAGTCTGCTGAATCCATGAGAAGGGATTACTTGAAGAAAATAACCACCCTGATTCAGAGACCGCAGTCTATCTCACCACAGATAAAAGAAGAACATATAATTTTATATTTTCTTTAGTGGGGATTTCTCCAGATTTAGCCACAAATTAAATTCTTACAAAGCAGGGAGGATGATTGGCAAAACTTTATTCTATTTGTTTTCTCATTTTGCCTTTGAAACTCCTCTTCCTTTCATCAATATAAAGAACAGGCAGACACATCAAATTAAAGATTTGGAATGGGAGGATCAAACAAACCTTATCAGGCTGCAGGAGAGAAGAGAAATTATTTGAAATGTCCAGATATCCATACCATATCTCTCTTGCTCAGTGGTAAAGGTCTGCAAAAGGCTTTGGAAGAATATGGATGTCTGCTCTAGCAAACAAGCAGGAGTTCAGGTTTTTAAGAGCTTTGACCTCACAGCAGCCTTGTGCCACTGGGGAGCCTAAGACACAAAGAGATGAGTGATTAATCTATGGTTACAGCAGGTAGAACACCCCTCACCACTGGTTTTCTGCATCCCCTTTTTTATTAACTAATCCCATACCTAGCTGTGGAGATCAAATATATCACACTTTCTTCATGAAAGGAGAAATAAACTGTTTTTCCTTCTGAAACGTAGCTGTTTATAGGTGTGGGACACTTTTGTTTCTCATAGCTTGAGCTAAGATGAAGTAATTTTCAGGATTTCATACTTAATTCTTGAAAAGGGTTATACTGTTGATCCTTTTAGAAGCAGCTGGTATTATGCATTTTTAAAGAAAAATAATGAAGTTGCCCATTCACTTTCATCTATAAAAAGAATATATTTGCACTCAGTCTTTTATGTTTATATTTTAACATAAATATTGCAAATATATAATGTGCAGAACTGAAAAATGCTATAGTTTTTCTATGGTACATTTTGATGATCTGTCTAAAACTTCAAAGCATTCACTCCTTGAATTATTTGTAAAGAAATAAATTCATTGTAAAGAATGGTAACAGCCTATAATCTGTTTGCATAACTTGCTCATGGTCTGTTGTAATGATGCACAGGATGTGATGAGTGTGTAATGTTAACTTAGTCACACTGGCAGGGAGATCTGAAATGCCCTGGATCTGTGTGGGAAGCCCATCTCATTCTGTGCCCTGTGCAAGAATAGCCTCTCTTTGTCCAAAATGACTTTAAGAAATCCTGGGGGAATGTTGACAGTGACTTAAAAACCATGCTATGAAACTTGGCTTTCTAGTTACATTTTATGAAATAAGAGAGAACAGTCTGGGGAAATTACACAGACACTTTTGTGCCCCTTTCCAGATGAAATGTGGTTGGCTTTGTTTTTATTGAAAATTCCAACTGATCTTGTAAAATTTCTCTTTAAAAATCAGCTAGAGACAAGAAATTACATTACTGGTCATGGTGAATGAAACTGGAATGGCTCATTTTTCTCTGTCTTTAAGTCCCAGGCACACCTTGTCTCTGCTTTGTCACTTGGTGTTTTCTCCAGTGACTTCTGGTGTGCACCCAGTTGTTTGCACACCAAGATTCTCATTGCAGTAAACAACTAAACCCTCATGAGCATGCTCTAAGTTTTCTTAGACCAGCCGAGATAACTCTGACAAACATAGACTGAATCTGTTTATTGTCAAAAGATGTCCAAGTAGAATACTTTAACTGAAATAAGATCAATTATGTTAAAAGGTCTATTGCTCACTGGGGGATCTCAGAGTCCCAAAGTACAATGAAATGTGTGGATTGAACTTCAGAAGTGTTTCCCTTCAATGTACCTTTTTCAATTATTTTCTTTTTTTTTTTGCCTGCTTAATTGCTTCCTCTGTATTTCTGCTCTGTGGGAGAGTTAACGAGTGATTCTGAAACAGGAGGATGTCATATTTATTCTGTAGGCATTAAGAGTTCTGATTACTCCCTGATGACTCTCATACACAAAGCATTATATTTATGATGCTTTTTCTTAAATGATTAAACATGTATTGGTTAAATGTTTGCTAAATATAAGGGCATCACATCCTTGATGCTGCTTCCCAGTAGGAAAATAAGAAATAGTAGGTAGCTGTTACAAGAAAATCTTTACCAATGGAC
Source organism: Polioptila caerulea (assembly GCA_013397295.1). Classification (NCBI taxonomy): domain Eukaryota; kingdom Metazoa; phylum Chordata; class Aves; order Passeriformes; family Certhiidae; genus Polioptila; species Polioptila caerulea. The sequence continues at coordinate 255,672 of VYXF01002425.1, forward strand.
AGTAGCTATTTATCAGAAAGATACAAGCTGTCCTGTCTTTAAAAATACATATTTAATTATACCACATATTTTTAATATGTGGTTCCATTTAAATTGTTTTCTTTTTGTTGTTGTTGTTTATGATTTTTCCTGTTTCACATCTGTTCTGTCTGCTCTTCATCACATGAATAAAACCTTTGAGGTTTGACTTTGTAAAAATATAGCTCAGGTAACTCATTAGAGTCACTTCTTTGTTTCCAAATTGACAACAACATTTCTTTTAAAAGTTCTTGCCTTCAGCATGCTGGAGATCAAATGGAGTATGTGCAAAGAAAACCAAACTGAAGGACACTGAGTGGAAGTTAAGCAGGGAAAAGCCCTAAGTGTCTGCCCTAGGGATGCAGGCCTCATAAAAGTTGTCTCTGTATTTCCATTTTGTTTGGGACCTGTCCTTGCCTGCTGCTTTTTCTTCCTTCTTCCTTATTTCACATTGACTCTTGGGATTCCCTTTATCTAATTAGTTCTTCCCTTAATTGACCTTATTTCCCTTATCCTTTAACAGCTCTGCTTTCTTGCCAGCTCCCCCTTCTCTTTTCACACACAGGCTGCACGTTGAGATTGCTGGTGTTGCCCTGTTCCACAGCATTTTCAGCTGCTTATTTCCTATTGCAAGGAAATTGCAAGCTGCCATCAGTGGGAGGGGTGACCCTGGCATCTGATGAAAAATTCTGCACCTGCATATCAGCTCCCATCCTCTGTTCAGAGCATGGTTGCCAAAAGCCTTGAATGATACCCTGAGTGTATGTGTGCCAGCACAGAAGGTAGAGTGGGAAGAGCTGGTAGAAAAGCATGCAGGAGCAGGCTTGTTGATAGCACTGTCAGTGGGGAGATGGGTACAAACTGCTCAGGCAAGCCCTTATTCCAACTCTCAAACAGTTTGTTGAATCTCTCTCTCCACCCCTGGCACATTTGTCACATTCTGAATTTTTGGTAACTTCTGTGCTCTCAGTGTGAAATACATGCACATCCTAAAATGATGTTACTTTAATCTGGATGTAAATAAGGAAGAAATTATGTATGCCTCTGTCATCATTATATATCTTTCATCAAACTAGCTTTTAAGAAAAACAAAACACAGAGGCAGCAACATAAATTACTCTTGGTAGTACATAAACTAGGTGAGCTAAAATAACCATGATCATCATGGATATTTGATTGTTCCAGTAGAACCTGTCAAAACAAAAGGGACAAAACGCTTAAGGTGTTATCTGTGGAATGAGGATGGAATGAAGCTTTGAACCTCCCATGGACTTAGGACTTCAGCTTTTGTAGGCCAGGTAAAAAATGCTTGGAAAAGTGCTCTCCTTCTTGGTGTAGTGTAGAGAGGCATTCCAAAGATGTATGTCAGTGGGGGAATAAAATGAAGTTCTGTGGGCAGCAGGTACAGCTTCACCACGGCACTGAAGGCTGAAAAGAGCCGTGTCTGCCTGGGAAAGCAGTTTACTCCTTGCAGCAGCAACTGGGTAATAACGATTGCTCTGAGATGTCATATTTCACTTCTCCAGTCATTGACCAGGTCTTGAGAGCTGAACATCACCAAGAATTGCATTTTTCAGTGCTGAGTGTTTGGTAAATTTGGCAAGCCTTAAATGTGTAACCCTTTGTATGTCAGGAGCAGGCTGTGTGTGGGGCTGCAGATAAAAAGACAGGATGAAATGGATTTCTTCAAAGCATTTTTATTTCCTGGGCCTACTGCACTGGATAACATGTAAATTCAGAACAGCTCCACCGGATCCAGGGATGGATGGCATTTACTCTGCTGTGGGTGAGATCAAAGTGAGTCTGGAAGACGTATGCACTTTAGTGCCTGTAACATTATGTATTATGCACACAAACTGACAACTCCTGAGCTCAGTTCCTGCTGTTAAGTGCCTTCCTCACAACCTGCAATGGCAGATTCTTTAATTAACCTTTAAATGATAATTATTTCACTGGCAGTGCACCAACCTAGAATCAAAGTAACTCAGTTCATCCTGTATTAGGCTTGTCTGGAAGATATGATAGATTACCTGGAGTACCTTGGTGAAGCGGAAGACTGCTTCACCTACTCGCTTTTTTCTGTATCCTGGTGGATCTCTGGGCAAATAGGGTAAGGATGGGGAGATATATGGGGCAAGACAGATGATTTTCTTTCTTGAGAACATTACAGAGTGGAAAAGGCAGAGTGCAGTGAGGAGTCCTTGGGGAAGCAACATAAAAATGTACTGGGAAGTCCAAAGGAAAACTGTTGACTTGTGATTCGGGAAATTACCGAAATGGACCTTATGGTGAGAAGCACTGCTGTGCAGATAGGGAAAGGTTTGCTATGATATTTGAGAGACATACATCTACTAAATAAGTGACACCTCTTTCTATCACTTTGATGAGCTGAACACGGAGCTGTTCTCTTGTGCCAGTGGCTGGTTCTCATTCTTGGCCTATTGAGGCTGCAGAGAGCAATAGGTTAATTCCTCTCAAAACAAGTGAGGTAAATGATTTCCCAGGCATTTACCATGTTTAACTTCTGACCAACCCCTTGTTCCTTGCTGAGTTTTTTGCAGTAAGTCCTGATACTTCTGTACGATCACCTGGACCAAACATGTGAAGGAGTGTTAAGTAAAGAGAGGCAGATTGTTGCCTCCTTTAGGCCTCTCATAGTATAGGATCCATAAAAGCTATGATAGCATTGTCTTCCCCAGCCTGGCAAAGAGATGCCACTGAAGAGGAAACATGTCTAAACATATTGCTATTCACTGCAGAGCCATCATTTTAGGGAAGTTGATGGTGTCAGGGCAAACAGCCTTCTCTTTTCCCCACAACTTGCAAGTTTCCTCCAAGCTTTCAGGAAGAAACAACCATGAAACAAAAGAGCAGAAATGGTGGGTAAACCATCTTCTGCTTCCAGGACATTTTTCAATCTGATTGGAAATCTCCCTGAGAGTGATGGTACTATTTAACTACAAAATGTCCCAAGAAGCTTGATGCTCCCATCTTCACCTTTTTGATTCTGTCAGCAGCATGTCTCTGGAGGTGTGCTTTACTCCTCTCTAAAGCCACATTGTGGCTGTGCGCATAATTCACTGGTTCCCATTTATTCCCACGTGCTCATCAGCAAGTCTCTCATCTGAATGACTGGAATATATTGCTGTCTCCAGGCTAGTAAAGTAAGAATAAATGGATGAGACCACATTCCTTATCTCCAGACTGCAGAAACTTTTGTCAATCCACAAGATAGACTGGGCAGAAGTAGAATGCATAACAAGATCATTTGGGGTCATGGTACAATGATTAGATTCCTGCAGCCTGTGTTACTGTAGATTAGTACTCTGACTCCCTGGAGGAAAAACAAATTTGAAATTCTATGATGCAGCCAGATGCCAGGCTGGCCATTATAAACAGAGTGTGAATTGAGGAAAAACTCACGTCCTTTTTAAGGTGCTGAGATCTTTTCCCAGCAAACTCTAATCTCGGTCCTAAATGGAAAGCTCAGTTCAGCTTGCAATGCTGTACTCAGTTGGGATATTTCTGGCTGCTTGCATGGATCATGGTGGTTTGGTAAGCTTTAGGGGTGGTGTTTTTTTCTTGAAAAAGGGAGAGAGGTCAGAAATGTACAAAAGTTCCAACTCTGACAGAACGTTTTCAAAAGCTTTGTGGTAAGACCTAGACAAAACTGACCAGGGATTACCTTTGTGTCATGGACTCAGTTATGATATCCACTGAATACATGTGAGAGACCACAGTTCACTGCTTAGAAACAAATGAGTACTGGGCATGGGAGATGGTCTTTATTCAGCACTGGCAAAGGGGAATATTCCAATTTATTGGTGCCTGGCTGTGGTTTCATAACACATGATAAAGGGCATTCTCCAGGTCAAAGCTGATGTTCATTTCTAGTCTGTGCATTTGCTCCTGGGACAGGGATTTACTAGTGTTCCTCTCTCACCTGACTTTTGCAGAATGGTAGCTGCTTTGGATATGGTTTGGCTTATGGAGAAAAAGGGCTTAATCCTGATTTAGAGGCAGCCCCTTAGAGTGCTTGAGAGCAAGTACTTTTGTCCCAAATCTTGGCATCATGTAATGAGAGAAGTTCAGATTTCTCTAGACACATTACATACCTTCCACAGAGAAATACTGTTGTGGGAAGCTGAATTTCCAACACAAGCATCAAACAGGGAAGTATAATTAAGCCTCATATCATAATAAGAAAAAAATAATTCTCTTAACAGGGCACAAACCCAAACAGCTCCCTGATCCTTCCTTTTTATGTGGCAAAAGAAAGAGAAACATTTCATCCTGCCAAAAAACAGAAAACAACAACAAAAAAGATGTCAGCAAATGTGATCTTATTCCAACAATGTCCAACCTAAGAGAACAATTTGTGCCTCTGCCAGTAGATACTGCAATTGGATACTATTTCGTTGAAGCAGAATTGTTGTAACTGCTGTGAAGGCACAGCATGCTGCTAAAAACCTGGCAACTTTTATGAATGCCATTTATATTACTGTAGGCTTTCTATAAACAGTGGCAATAAAAAGCTAAACTGTTTTAGGAATAAGATGCAGATATTAAAGATGAGTTTTTCTGCAACAGTAATGCATTTTGGCAAGTGTGCTGACATTTAAAGAAAAAATAAAAATAAAAATAATAAAAGTACCTCTTAGAGATAAAGTCTTTGTAACTGCAGCCTTGACAGCAAACAGAACCCTTTCCCCAAGACAGAGCAGCAGCTGCAGAAATTAAAGAGAATTAGTTTTATTGCTAATCTTGCAAGACCATGGGGACAGAGCACTGCTCCATGGTAGCAAAGGCATTTATTTTATGGATTAATATTCACAGGGGAAGGAGAAAGTTTTTTGGCTGCCCTCTAACGGATGGCTCCACTAGGTAGAGCACAGATTTACGGATATTTATATTGCCCCATTTGAATTAATATATTAAGAGTTTAAGACTAGTTTGTTTGTTTGGCTTTGGTTTTGGTTTTTGGTTTGGATTTTTGTATTGGGGTTCTTCTGCTGTTGCGTTCTAGGGTTTTCCTTTGGGTGAAGACCAGTGAAGACCGTGGAACACTTATTTATGGGCATCACGGTAACAGGCCATCCTGATGTCACAGATGTATATTTGAAAGCTTTGAACTACATAAGCTTTGTTAATTTTCATTCTAGCCATAATTTCTATTGGTTTCTAGAGTTAGAGAGGCTTCCTTTCAGTCAGGTTCAAAATAAATCACCTCCAGAAGATCCCTGAGCTGAAAATGGCTGGAGGTTAAGGAACATGAGTGGTCTAGTTTTATATTCTTCACAAGTCATGTCCTTTTAGCCATGACCAGAGACTGGCTGCTATGCTTTGGTCTGAACTATTGAAGATGTTCCCCTGTTAGCATTTTCTTGTGTACTGGTGATGTTTTCCATCAAACAGCTGCTGGGCAAAAAAAAAAAGGGGAACATGATGGGAAATATCTTGCTGATTTTAAGCTCCAGGATCCTTTCATACAAGAACAGCTGTATACTAGAAAATCTGTCATGTAGATACTGTTATACCTTGCAAGAATGATCCCTCTACCCCTGAAGACCTCAGTTTTAAAGAGGGTGTGCATAAGTCTGTTTTATGCTTTCCTGCGTGATTTAAAATATTAATAGAATCCCACTCATGCTTAACCACAGAGAATTTAGAAAATTTGACATATTGTAGACTTATGGGGTGCTTATAGCCATTTACACTTAATCATGGGCTAATGGAGTAGTGTGGGAATGGTGTGTGCAGCTTTCCCAACAGAAAGCTGTTGCAAATACATTGAGCACCTGCTCCCCAGCCCAGCAGTGGGGCTGGGGTTTGCAAGAGTGTGTCTAAGACTGGGTTGTAGTTCATTGTCTGCAGCACTAAAATTATGCCTACCCAAGGTGTGTTCAGTGCTTGCTATTTATCTTACCTGGAGCAGGATAACAAGGGGCCATGATATCAGTGCCCACTCTCCCAATCATAAGCGATTATTTCTCCCACGTTATAGGAGGCAGTGAATATAAATATAGTTTAATATAGTTTTACACCTATTTCCCTATTGTTCCACAAAAGCTTGAGTTCTCTCTGCTGCATTTGGTATTAGCTGTCTTGCAGAGCTTGGTACAATATATAACACTTTTTTTTTTCTGAAAATGAGACTTTATTATCCCTTCTGTTTGTGGACTTCTGGTGAACAGATCGACATTTTCTCGAAGTTATTCAGTATGAGAATAATTAGGGACATTGAAGCATGAAGTTTGAGGGAAAATGGAAAAAGAAGGCTGATTCACTGGCTGCATAACACTTCTTTAGGGATGATATTTACTGAGCACTGAGATTCAACATCCAAGCTCTTTGCATTCAGTTCCCTAACTTCAAGGCATTGTTTCTCTTGTTTGAATTGTAAGGAATCAGGAATCAGCATAGTGGAGCTTTTTTAAAAAATAATTGCTCTCTACATTAAATCTGAAATATTTGCTTACAATGACATTTTGAGTAAAAGTTTAAGCCCACATGACTATGTGAGAATTGGGTGATGTGACTTAAAAGGTTTATGAATATATGTTAAGAAACTTATTTAAATCTTTCCTGAAAAACGTACAGAACTTCTTTTTTTCTTTTTGAGGCTGGTCCCGAGTTTATTAATTAAATAAATGTTTCTGCAATTTTCAGTTGCTGAGGAAACAAATCCAAAAACTACCAAGAGTCAATCTGCTATTAGTAGTAGTATCAGTAATTAGATTTGCCAAATCTGTTTGACAAGAGCCTCCAAAACCCTCATATCCTTTCCCAAGTGGGCTCTTACACCCAGAGCTCCATCAAGTTCCTGTGGGATTCTTTAGAAATCTGCTTTCAAAGCTAACTGAGGGAGGCTGTGCACAGTGTGCAGCTGAGCCCTCCACACACAGAGATGTCACTTGGGCTGCTTTAGGCTGCCAGGAGTCTGTGGACAGTGAGCTGAGGGGAAACAGGGCCTGCAGGGTACCAGAATCTCTCTAGGGGAGCAGCTGGATGTAACTCAGCACATCCTACACCTCTGGAGTTATCTTAAACACATTTTTATAGAACCACAACATTGCTGAGGTTGGAGATAATCTAATTCAAACCCCATGATCAAAGTAGAGTCATCTACGGCAGATTGTCCACAGCCATGTCCAGTTTTTTCTCAATGTCACCAGGGATGGAGACTCCATAGCCACCCATTGCAACCTGTTCCAGTCCTTGTGTACCCTCACACTAAAAAAGAATTTTCCTGTATTCTGAGGTGTTCAGATGCCAGGGCAGCTTAGAATATTAGTCCTAAATAATAATATTAGAATATTAGTTATGTCTATCCTGAGTGCTGTGGTCACCAGCCATCTTTCATTGGCATATCCGGCTCCTTTTCACATAAAAAAGGGTAGGAAGTGCAGGCAGCTGTCTGCAGGACTGCAGTCCAGTCTGCAGGACTGGGAGCAGCATGCCAATGACAAAAGATGTTTCAAACCAGTGTCCCTTTAGTTGCTAAAATAAGAGTATCTTACATTAAATTCACAGTGGTCAGATTCATGTGATGGGTAACGATGTGAATTTAATTTATCTGATACTCAGGTTTTCTTGTGTCCCATCAGGATATTTTCTATTTTCCAGTATATGCTGAGATATTTAGAAGTATGCTTCACCTGTCCCATGGGGCAGAGTGTTTGGGTGGGAAAGGAATCATACCTGCCACTTCCCTGCCTCCATCAGGAGGGCAGGAGCTGGGAAATATCACCTAACTTCTATCCAAAGGAAAGAACATCAGCATCATATACATAATTTCTAAAATTTGCTAGTGGCATAAACATACAGGGGTAATTCACAAGGCAGGGAAGAATCAGTTATGCTGTAGGAAGGCACCCTAGGCAAAACCACATTGATGGAGCTTTTTGCGAAGAAATAGGAAAAGGCAAATAGCTTTTCTATGCAGTGCAGCAGCCCAAGGATGTCAGCTGCAGGAGCTGATCAATCTGAGGAGCGCGGGCAGCGAACGCAGAGCGAGCAATCCCACGGGAGCGCCGCGGCAGAGCAGCTCCCCACATTCCTGCCCACGCTCCCGGGCAGCTGCTGGGCCACACAGCCAAGCCAGGGCTGCCTCTGGAGCTCACAGCCCACACCACTCACAAGGAACCAACCTCCTGTGGCCACCTGGCAGGTGGCAGACCCGGAAACCTCCCTGGAGAGGAGATGCAAATCTGCCAAGGAATTGGGAAAGGGCCCAGCCCCAGTGAGAGCACAGGTGGTCTGCTGGGTCGGACCGAGGGGCTTCTCTGCCTGGGACTGGCACCCAAGGGGTGGGTGTGGGAGCCTGGGGCTGTCTGTGGGTGGCTCTCCTCGTGCCTCCCTGCATGTGCAGTCACTGGGTTAGCAATCTGGGGTTGCACATCCTTGCCTATTCCCTTCAGTGTCTGTGCAGAGCTGTTTGCCACAATTTGTTTTATTTGTTTTGGTAGATGTTGGTATTGCTTTCTGCCTCCCACTTCCTGTGGCAGCAATTTTTGTGGATTTTTATAATTTAGTGGAATTTTTTGGGGGGTGCTGTTGTTTGGTATTATTATTATTACATAGCAGTGTAGCTTTGGGCCAACTCTGAAGATCAATGCTCTATCCAACACTCACCTCATGTAATAGCCCTTGGTACCCTTCCAGTGTAGGAAACCAGCCACCCATTCCCATCAAGTCATTCTCTGCCTTTCTTTCATCTTTCTATGACAGAAGCAGCAGCAAAAACAGATTTCACACAATGGCAGGATAAGGAGGGTTGCAGCACCTCCTTCTACTCCAAGATGGAGCTGCATGCCTGCTAAATGGAAGCAATTAATAACATCTCTGTTGCTATGGTCTGAGAATTTTATCTTGTGTTTGGATACTTGAGAACTTACTGATTGTGTCAGGTAGAACCAAGCTAGGTCAAGAAAAATCCATACACATTCATAATTTGTGTCAAAATCTGAATATCTCTCTACTAATCATTGCAGATATAATTGTATCGACCTAGGCTATGGTTCTGCATGACCTAAGCTCAGAACAAAATATGTCCCATAATTCCAAATCCTTGAGGACAAGGAGCATGTATCTTTCTTCTAGAGACAAAATATACTTAAGTATTTAAGGACTTCACCCTACTTCTATCTACAGGATCTTCACCTTGTAGTAACACCTCACCTAGTAACAGCACACCACTCAAGTTTTGCTAGCATGAACAATCACAAAAAGAGAACTTTAGAGCCATGTATGTGGTGGTGGATTTTAAGCTAATTCCCAATGAGGAGAGTGGAAACAGTAGTATGTGATTCCCCTGACCCTTGGAACAAAACGATAGATGATAATAATCTGTAGGCTTAATATCTGAAACAAAAAAAATCAATGTAGAAATCTGAATAATGGATATGTTTGAGGAACTCTGTCCTCCCCAGTGATAAGCAAAAATAAAAGGTAAAATTTATCAGACACACTATTGGGAATTCATTGAAATCTGTTCTGTGGGAAGTGATGTGGGCAGTTATCTTCCCCCTGCAGATCCATAAAGCAACTTCCATAGAAATAATTTAAACTTGTCAATTCCATTGCTACCTAAGAACTTTGCCAGTTTTTACAATCTAGAGTTGGTGAAATTCTGCTGCTTGCTATTGCCAGCACTTGATCAGTCCCTTTGAGCTGAATTTTTTCTGCAGCCACAAGCAACTTGGGTTCTTCACAACAGGAATAAAAACATTACAGCTTGCAGTTAAAACTAGATGATTGTTTGTTTTTCTTCCCTTGAGAGGAGCATAGGAAAATGAGAATTAGGTTTTTGTTGACATATTCCTGATTATTTTTTATCCTTTTTCTTTATGAAAATTTTAGGATACTAAAATTGTTCAGTGAAAGTGGGTGTCTCTATTAAGAAGAAAGTTTCTGTAGAAGCAAAAACGTTCAAAAAACTATTTCTCCTCAAACAATCTGATTCTCAGATGTAGTCCATCCCCCTGAGAAAACTTAATTTTTATTTATTTGGCTGTGAGGAAAAGCAGCCTTTGGAACTCCCTTACTGCTTCTTTCCACTTGGGATTTTGCTAGCGTGGTTCCCATGAGATTTGCTGGCCATTTCTACAGATATCTGAAGTGTAGATCTGTTTTGAAAAGAGCAGATCTAGAGAATGAATTAGTCTGTTCAGGTGCACACCATACGCTCCCCCTGCTTGAAGAAAATTTCCTTTGAAGACTGTGAATAATGTTTTTTTTTTTTTCTGTCAGCTGGCACCAAACACAGAGTGATCTGTGTCTTGAAGTTGTTAGGATGATTCTCTGCAATCTCTTGGCCTGGGTGCCAGCTTGGAAACAGGGTTGCAAACACAAAATATCTGTTCTGGTTCTGTTCTCCACGTGGCTGATACTTTTTCTTCCTGCTGTAGAGAAATCTCACTGCCTGTATATAAAAAACACATTGCTGATTTCTTTGAACTTCATTTATTTACATTCTCACAAATCCTTTTTAATCAGGCTATTTACTAAATTTGTTTTCTCCAGAAATAGCATGGCATTAACTTGTGACAAATGACATTTCAGCTTGTGACACCTCTCACTTAAATTAGTTTCAAGTGATTTTGAGTAAATTTGTAATTACATTAAGCATGAGTTTTAAAAGAATATTTTGCCATCTAGTATTCCGTATGATAATGGAGTAGAAACCCTTTCCATCACACCTTCCTTTGGCAGTATGCAATGAGCTCAGTGACTTCAAGGGCTAAACCATTAAGGTTTTGCACAGAAGAACTAGAAGAGCTGAATCACTGAGCATTAAGAAGAAAAGATGATAGAAGCATGTCACAATAAATCCAGGTTCTTAAGGGCCTGTTAAGAGGAGTGGGAGGGAAGATCCCTAGTAATCTCTATATATCTGACAGGTATCAGAGGGAAGAGTGTATCAGTGTATCACTCCAGCACTCTCTAGTCCTGCTTTGGAATTTTAATAATCTGTAGGATTTTATGCATTAAGTAATTTCTTCTCTATTGTAGAAAATAATGCTTAAAAAACATTAAAAATCAGCTGTTCAAAAGTAAACATAAAAAATGAGAAAGAAATTGGTGATGATTAAGTAGGGAGATTCTGAATTAAAATTTTCATTTTCAAAAGACCTAAGAGAGCAAGACATTAACATGTCTCCATTTCTCACCATGCAGGCAAAAAGAGGCCACCAAAAAGGCCTCTAAACATAAAAACCTCTGGTGTAAGGTGTTGCTTACAACTGTGTGGCCTCTGTCTGAGCCAGGGGTAATCTCTACCACAAGGCACACAAAGGTTTTCTGCCCCTCTCTCAGCAGTGAGCTTTGGCCTCCCCCCACCAGGGGCAGAAACTCTGGTGGAGGGTCAGACCCTGCAGCTTCTCTCCATGAGCAGGGAGGACAAGAGCCCTGCAGGAACACTTGTGGGGAAGTGTCAGCCCCAGGGCAGACACTCCATGTGTGGCTTGTGCCGTCTTCTGGACAGACAGACAGACAGACAGTGCCCCAGTGCCCTGTGGCAGCAGTGGGTTGGCAGCTCCCCCCAGCCCCAGGGTGGGCTTGGTGTGCAATTCCAACCTGTTATTTTATGGCAGAAACCTCTTGCATACTCTGCTAGCACTGGCAGCAAGCTCTCAGACTGCCTGCTAGGTGAACAGGGAGCTTTATTTAGCACAGACAGATGGAAATAGAAGGTCTTTCCCATTCCCCAGCACTGTAGCTCTTCTACTGACTAAAATCTCAGTTAAATTAACTACTGTTCAAGCTATTGATATTCTACTATAAAGGTTTCAGCTGTGTGTCGCTACATATATCAAGGATTCTTAAAAAAATTGTATTAAGAACCAGCTGTAGTGTCTACCTGAAAATGTTGTAAAAGTTTCCAAATCCCAGGAGATTATGAGAAATCAGAGGAATGTGAGGGTTTTTTTAATAGCAATAAAAGTCTAGTTTGATTTTTATTGATTTTTTTTATCACTTCAGTCTTCAATTTGCATTTGTGTCACATATTCTGTCTTTTCTCCAAAATCACAAGGAATTAAATCTATTTGAAAAACAGTGAAAAAGCAAGAAAAGGAAAGCCAAGGCAGAAGTGTTAACTGGTTTAATGTTGTTGAGCTTAAAACATCAAATATTTTGAAAGCTAGAAAGAAATGTGATGCTCTTCCCTTTGTTTGAAAAAAGAAAGACATCCTATTTACCAACAAATAGCTCAGTTAATTTAAAAAATAAAAACTATTGCTAATTAAAGAAAAAAACCCAACAATCACTCAGGAAAGAAATAGTGAATAGCAATGAACCATTCTTATTCCATTTGCATATGGTTATTTTCTTTTTTTTTTTTTCCACACATACTCTTTTTTATGAAATTATTTTGTTTGACTTGAAAGAACCTTAAAAGTTGTCACTTTTTCAAATAACCACATATAAGCACCAGAGAACAATTAGGCTGTGGTAAAGACATGCTTTTTTGTATTAGGACTTCTGATGTCAGTTGCTAGAAACCCTTGTTGCAGCTGTTTTTTGTTCTGATGAATCCATCTCTATCTTTTTACAGTATAACAAAAAGGCACATTATTTTAGGCTTCAAAACTCTTTCTATACATTCAAGTTTGTTTTGGTTTGCTTTTGGGTTTGTTTCTGTGTCCCTGACCTTGACAAGCAGTCAATCTTCAGTACAAGCTTTATGATTTATAGCTCATACAACTGGATCAAAAAAGCTTGTGAGGTTCAGGTTGTTATATCAGTCTTCTCCAGAACTACAGGATATAAATAAACATAGAAAATGTAGGCTGAATATGTTAATAAAAGGCCACATATCTTGACTTCTGCATTTAGCTACTAAAAGGCAGGAAAAAAACATTGAATATGCATGGAAATTTCAACTCTAAACTGGAAACTTTATCAATCCCCTGAAAGCCTTCTTAAGACTATTACAAGTGTGAACAAACAGAAATAATACTGAAATCAAATGCTATTTGCAAACTCATTTGAAAGGTGAGGCACTGAAAAGATTCTGAGTAGAAGGAGGACTTTGCATGTTGGAAGAATCCATAGCCTCTACTGGCTTTAAGGCTTGAGTTGCTCTTCTTTCTGTTTTCCATGCCACAGTGGTTGTGCTGCATTCTTGGGATCTGTTTCTTACAGACTGGCTGGATTCTGCCCTCTCCCCCAGGCTGCACAGCTGTGTAACTGCTGCATGGTGCCCTGACAGTAACTAGGATGGTGCTCGTGGGTGGCAGGGCTAATTTTATGACTGGAATCATATATATTTCCATGCATTTTTTTAAGTAAAATGAATAATCTGATAAGAAAGAAAAATATATATATATAGAAGGAGACACATCTACAGTTATTTGTTTGGGAAATATATCCCCAAAACATGCTCACAAGAACCATATTTCTGACTCATTTTTCAAATACAGTTAAATTGAGAGGGGTAACTATATAGCTGTTCATCTCACATGATCAAAGTTCAAGTGGATTTTCATGGTTATTTAAAAGCTTAAAAATAAAAATGCATCAAAAATGTTAGGATATGTTGGCAGTGAAAACAGAGGGAAAAAAATCTGAAATTTGAGTAACAGTTTTAAAAATATGTATTTCTCATAGAGAAGTCCCAAGAAAAATCCCACCCTGAAAGGTGAAATAATGATTTGTTTCCAGCTTGCTCCCTGCCAGCATATCGGGTACATATTTTTGACCTCTTAAACCATAGACCTTTTCAGCCTAACGAAAAGCTGGCTGGGTGCAGAAATCTGTTCTTTGGAGAGACAATGGACTTCATGTGGTGGGAAAAAATTTATCATAGGCAGGTACCTGCACACATGGCCAGAAAACAGCCAAACTTTTTGTAATTCTTATCTAAACTTCTGAAAAATCTGATGGGACTTGGCTGGCCATTCCCAGTCAGTGTGAATTATTCCACATTCATCCAAGTTTTCTCTGGCTTGCAATGATGCTTAGGTGACTCATGGTACAGCAGGAACCTTCATGGGGGGGAGTGTTGGAGGGTGAAAAGTGAAGGGGAGAAAGAGGCAGAATTTTTTCATCTGGATGTGTTTGGAGGGTGTACATGAGGTGGGAAACATGACTTCATACACCAGGCAGAACTGAGCTTGTTGAGGATTCTGCTTATTTTAAGATATCAAAATTGCAGACGAGCAGAATTGTTTTCAGTAAAATTATTTGATCACAAGTCTCAAAATATGTCAGAAATATAAAGAGATAAACAAAGGAGTCTGGGAATGAAATAATAAAGACTAAAGACATTGATCATAAAGCTATGATTAAACATTTTTCTGTCAAAATATCTCTGTGTGCAGAAAAGCTTTTTTATAAAGAACATGTTTGTCCAATATATTTAGATGTTAATGTTTTCCTATATCTTTTTTTTTAATAAAAATATAGTTAAGAATGGAGAGAAGTGGTTGTCGTGGTCAACCCATGACAGTGGTTTAGAAATATTTTTACTCAGAAGTTAATCTCCATCCAAAAAATATTAGAAGTTCTATGAGTGCAGAGGAAACTTCTGTGTTTCTTAAATAATAGCAAAAAAATATATCACATTCACAGAAACTGGAGATTTTAAAACAAAATCTTATTTTCCATTACTAAAAGTGTTTTCGACTTTGTGACTTTTAAAATTGAAGAGCTGTCAAGAAGAAACACCTTTAGGTAATGCATTGCATTTATATCTCTCTAAAAGAGGTTGAATTCAAAGTATTGATTTACGTAGAAAAAAGAAAAAAGCCCTTGCAGGGTCTCTAAACCTTTTACTTTTTCAGCTTTCCAACTTCAAGGCTTTATTGTATAGCAGATTTACATCTGACATTTGGAGTAAATTTCAAGAGGTCTCAGAAGAACCTGAGCTCTACAAGCATGCAGTACCCTTTAAAGTCTAACAGCAGAGTTGCTGTAGTCCAGACCTGCATTAAAGAAAGCAGAGCTGGATAATCTGATCTTCTCAGACTTCAGATTTGTGGGTTGTTATATCCAATCAGTGTAATCATTATAGTGTTATGCTCAAAAAAATGTTGTTCTACAGCACCATCTCTGCCTCACATAACAAATATGGGGCTTCAGTGATGTGGTGCAGTTTGAATTACTTTGTATGGTATGACTATACATAAACAAATATACTAAAATTTTAATGTAATCTCTTTCAAGTAGGAAAAATAGCAATTTGTCAACTTATGCAGACTGTAAATGCACCAAGTAAGCCATCAGTGTGTTTTATCTGTCCTGCCTCTTCCTATGAGCCATACAAAATTTTGTGACCCTTCCAAAAACCTTTGCAGCCTTCACCAATTTATCCACAAGGATCTCTGTGGCTGTCCATGTGCCCCCTTATCCAGAGTCTGCTCTCACACTTGACTGGAGTCAGCATTTAACAGAGGGACCAGAGAGGCGCCTACACAGACACAAATCTAGCTTGTTTTTGTTTTTATTTAAAGCTTTCCCTTATCCCTTCCCACTTCTCATTCACTTATTGTTGGACTAATCCCAGTGCATCTGAAGATTTTTCTTTGCTATGACAGTAGTCTCAGTTTTCTGGAGTTCCCAAGCCAGTATAGCTGGACTGCAGATATATATGCTTCTAGGTACATGGTTGTTTTTTAATCCTTTTTCATTCATCTGATTTGTGACTCTGCAAAATGAAAAGACATATGTCTTATTTGGGCTTCAGAGAGGGAAAATGCAATAAGAGAATTAAGATTTTTTGTGATGGTTTTCCTGGCCTCTCTCCCATTACTTTGACTGCATTGCGCTTAGGAGAAATTTTTTTTGTACATCTGGGTAACCATCGATCTGCAAAAATAGAATTTAGTCAGACGTAATAAACAAAAAGATGTTTGATTTTTAAATTTTGATTTTTGGTTTTGATTTTTTTTTAGTCCTATATGGCTGACTAACTCTCTAACTTTCCAACCTAATCATTCTAGCTTTCCACGTTTGCTTGTTTGTGAGCCAAGGTGACAATTTTTTTCACACTGTTATATTTCAACTGAAAAGAACATTCTTGTGTAGTAAAACCCTCAACGTGTGTGGAATTTGAGGGGCAACAGAATAAAGTATGGCAGAGCAAAGTAAATGGACATTCCAAAGACCTCATGCCAACCACTGCATTACTGCAGGCCTCAGTTTCCCTTCCTAGACAAGTATTGTGTGTTGATTTTCCCTTTTTACAAATACTGATAGTATCAAGGCTAAAACACTTACAAATCTGTGGTTTGGGAAGCACTGTGACAGAACCATATATTTTCTTGAACTTGAACCTTTCAAAAGCTGAATAGTATGTCCTTCTTGGCTATAAATTACAGAAATAAGAGGAATGTTAGTTTTTATTATTTTTAAATAGCTTTTTTCAGATCAGAAAATATCTCTCCTGGTTGACTTGACTATCACATTGTCTACCCTTCATCTGCAGACTTTTATTTTTGTTCTTGTGATAATTGCAATATTCAGGGTGCATGTGCATCTTTGATGACTGTTCAACTGATTTCTCTGCATGCAGCTGAGAGGTAAGAGGCTTCCCTCTGCAGCAGATTGATATTTTGTCAATCTCTTGGTTATTATATTGGCATGGTTTACAGAAGGACAAAAAAGCTTTTAAAAATTACCAATATCAATTACACCTTTTACAATCAGTGTCATGAGAATGACTAATTGTGATTTGGGGGGCTTGGGGGGGGGAAATCTAAAGTGAGTATCAAAACCATGATGCTTGAGGTGACATAAAAAAGATTTGCTTCTATCCTGTTGTGATCATCTGTGGCTGGGAGCCTGTGTGTCTACTGACAGAGTGTACAAGCAACAAGATGCTCATTCCAGCTGCTATGTGATGTGAGGCTGCATTTTCTTCCATCAAGACAAGCCAAACACAGATTACCAGCTGTCTGACACTTCCTTCATGAACAAAGAATTGGATCCCCCAGTAATTACTTTCACCATGACTTCTATGAGCCCCTTGTCAGGCCCAAAATTTGGATTAGAGTCGCGTTTCTAAGAGCTAAAGGGCTTACCTGAGATATGTAGGATGTATGCTGGATGTGTTCATAGGGATTAACAGCAAAATGAATATCCAGGTCCTACAGAAGCAAGCACAAAAACTGCCACTAATGTCAGTAGAAGCTGGATAGGACTGGTCAAAAAAATTTCCTAAGTGAAAATAGGACATTTCTAGTTATACCTACAAGGAAAAATGTCTCTGGAAAATTCTTCCCTGTAAAATAGTGATGCAATATTTGGAGCTTTGTATTTCCTTATTTCACACCCTGTACCTGACCTGTAGTTATCATAGCCAGATATGGACTAATTTTGGAGCCTTGTGTAACATATCACGATGTTGTTTCGAAAGACACATTACTCTGTATGTGTATTAAGGTCAAAGAGTTTTCTCACAGTTTTGCAGTGTATGTAGTACAGAAAAGTATAATGTAGATGTGAAAAATACTGCAGTTTGGGGTGATTTCAATGGGAAAAGGGCTTTGTATAAATCACCAATACATTTCAAATGGTCTTCATCTTATGCAAGTGCAAAAATATCAAATGCCTTCAATTGGAATGGAAAAACTATAGAAATGGGAGAGTTTCATTAGTATTTCTTCCCTAATGACTCATCACAACATCAGCTACTGGGAGAGGGAGTGAAGGAAGTGTTCTAAAGCCCCTCAAAGTCAGTTGAAAGATTTTAATACGTTCTGTGGATGTTGAATAATTTGGACTGAGCGCTGAAGGAGGAGTCGCAATTTCTCTGAAAAACTTAAACTTGCTCAGATAAGTCCTGGAACAGGTGTTGCTTTCTAAAACTGCTCAGATCTCTTTCATGTTCAAGTTTGGCTTGTTCTCACCTCAACACTCTTTGAAGCAAAGCATTTAATATATCATTAAAACAAGAAAAGAGATAATATTTTTTTCCTTGTTCAAGCTATCCTTATACATAGCAGGTACATGAGGACAGTCCAGAAAAGGACAATGATGTAAAAAGCTATGAAATTAGTAAAGATGAGAGAAAATTGATATTTTCACTTCAGAAAAAGAGAATACATAGATATTTGCTGTGATGTTCCCTAAATGTGAAAAATATCACTGAAAAGGCAAAAAGAATAAACTTATTTCTGAGGATAATGTGCTGAATTCATCTACATGCAGGTTAGACACTAAAGAAAAATTTCTAGTAGTGGGAGTTGGGAAGCAGTCAGGGATTGCCAAGGGACACATAGGGTCCAAAAAAATTAGAAAATATCTATCAGGAGAGCTGAGTAGAGCCAGTCTTCCTCCTATGTTATCTCTCTTATCTCCTAAATGAAACTGTATCTGTTGACTTGCAACATAGTTCTCCTTGGAGCATTACGCACCACCTGCCAAGACCCCAAATTTTAAACAATATTTCATTTGTTATTATCATGTTCATCTCCTACAATCAATTCTCTGAATGTGTATTTGTGATCCAAATCCTCATTTAATCAGTGATTTTTATTTTTTTTAAATCCATGTACAAATCCCAAATCTTTTTATTAAGTATTCACCCTGCAAATTTGGAAAAACGGTAATTTTATAAAATGATCCTTGTCTTGCTGAGGTTACTGTTTTTTGGTTCTGGATTTGCTTGTATTGCTGTTCAATGCAGACAGTGACCTTATTTTTATCAATTTATTCTCAAACAATTTTTCATCTAAAATTCTAAATTAATTCCTATTTAATTTTATACATATTATTGTCTTTGGCTGCTAAGCACCAGAAAAAGTAAGATTAATCCTCTTTAAGAAGAGGAGTGGGGGGAAAAAATGTGCTCTTGAATCTATTATCAGCCAACATGTGTCTTTTCCCCAAACTCTTTCCTCTTGTATTATGCAAATTCAAAAATTATAATAGTATCTAATATTTCCTAACAAGAATGGGCTGTGCCTAGTGCATCAAATTATCACAGTGGCAAGATAGCAAAATTAGTTTTTTTCTTCATTATCTTCCATAGTGCTAAGTATTTTAAATCCATCATGTATATGAATTGATCTGAATTCATGTTTTAGTGCTTTATGAAGACAATTGTCTCAGATCCTGCAAAACACAAATTCAGAAGCAGTAGTAAGTTAAGTTACAATCTTTATTGACATGAAAACATACCCTCATGGCAATTTCTTTTAAACATGATTTTAAATAATTTCATCTTACCTTTTGGCAAAACTTCAAAGTTAAATATAAATGTGGGCTATGAGTTTTAAAACACACTACTCAGGGCTTCTCTAAGTAGGTTTATTAAGCCCTGGTAATGAAAAAGACCATTCTGATACATAAATATTGAATTTAAAATTAAGCATCCCTATGTTTTGGACAATTTCTTTTTTATTGTTGTTTTTGGGGTTTTGTTTAAACTTGATGCCAGTATTAAAATCCAAGTATGGAGGATAATTCATATCTTACACATTCTCTTTTTGTTGAAAGTTATTTTTCTCATAGAAGGTAATTTCCAGAGGTTTCCCAGGCTCCCAGATGAGATCACCATATGATGCTGCCTTGAAAATGGGAGCTCTGGTCTCAGTCAAGTCCACAACACTGGCTCACTGCTGACTGAAATCCCAGAAACTGTGATTGGAAATAGGATTATATCTTTCTGATCTGCTGCTAGGTCTTAGTTCAGTACAGGTATGAGAGAACTTACTATTTCTGTTTCTTTTACTTATGTTTACCTATTTTACTTATGTTTGCCTGCATATTTTTATTTCATTAAAAAGAATGAAGAAGGAATGCCAAAGATGAAGTAGCAGTCATTTTTCCATTTCCGTTCCTTAATGTGACAGTTCTTCAGAGAGCTGAAGCACCGGTTCAGAGAAGGAATACTGACTGCTGGGGAAAAAAATCTCCATGTAGCTGTGATCTGGTACATAACCAACATGTCAGTTCAAAGTTTGACATGGTATAGCTGACTAAAAAGTCTTGGTGCATGCTCCATTTTTATTTAGGAGGGATGTGTGGGGGAGTTCTGATACTAGAAATGGTCAAAATTGACCTACAGAAAGGTTTCTGTGTACAGCAGACCTGACATGAACAGGAGAATCAGGACAGTTTTGGGGATTTAGCCTTGGAAGGGATATGATTTGAATAAATAAGTAAATACTGGCACAGTAAAAAGACTTCTGAAAGCAGACTGATGATCTGTGTCAGAAAACTGTACATGGTGGCAGGAAGTTGAAGACTTTGGCTCTTTCATAATAAGGTCCCAATGCCTATTTGAGACAAAAGGTAGTTTAATAATTGGAGTAATTAATCTAGAGATAGGTTGAATTCTCCATCCCTGGAAATCTAAGATTGGAAACCTTTTGAAAAATAGATCAAATTAGAGTTGCAGCCTTGATGCAGAAATGTAGACAATAATTGACTTGTATCGTCTAAAGCACGAACTCACAATCAAGAATAAATAAATGAGTCAAAGTTATTAAGCCTGTAATACGAAGGACGCTGGAGGAAATTACCAGCTGACACTTCAGTCTTTAAAAGTGGTGTCTGAATTGCTCCTTTACATCATGATTTGACTTTATTAACATATTGACAATCAGACTATTGTCTAGAATTCTTTTATGTTGGCCTTTTTTTTATGGTACAGCTTTCTCTCTATTGTTTTTTTCTTTTCTGTAACCTGGTGATTATTTATTATTTATGATTATTATTATAATTGTAAATAAATTAGAAATTAATTTTTAATTTATTTGTTTCGTTTAGTTGAAAATTCACCATAGCTTGTGGGAATTAGTTCTCTAAAAATAAGTAAAAACCAAATTGTTCTGATTCCTGATATGATATTTCAGAGATTGAAATCTAATTTACTCCTACTAAGAATCCACACCAGCAGTGACATATTTTCATATCACATTACCTAAACATGGCAACTCAGCAGTGGAAAACCACCATAGACAAATGAGCCAAAATATGGTCAGGCAGGTCATTTCCCTGGAGAAGCAGTGCTCTGCAACTTCATACTTCCTTCACTCCATGTATTTTTTTGTGACAGGGTATCACTTGTACTCTTTTGACAGATACTCCCAAAATTACTGTTTGTGTTAAGTATAATAAATTCTATCTGACTCATAGTGCTCTGGGACTCATCACTAAGTCACTTAAAAATCCTTTGAAAGGCATTTTTTACATGAGTGTGTTTGGGATACATCACAGACTAAGCAACCAAATGAAAATAAAAAGTGTGACTTAAATGAAGTAGTAACTTGAGGACTTCTAAATACCATAGTTATGTCCCTTATTGACCCCAGGCATGGAAAACAGAATACTTGCTGGGTGATCCTTTCGACTCTATTGGAATCCAAATCCAGGGTAAAATATAACTTAATTTTAGAAGTGAATTTTAAAATCCCTTTTCTTAGGATCAACACTGCTGTGACTGACCTTGAAAGATTTGTCTCATCATAAACTTATTCTAAAACATTCTGCCACTTCTTTTTTTTTCCAATGCTTGAAGCTGAGATGTATTGGTGTTAGTTTTCAGCATTATTATTTGTTCTGCAGAGTGAACTTATTGTGTAATTATATCTACCAGTACCAGTAGCTACCATCAGCTGCCACCCAAACAGGATTACTGGGTAAAAGAGTCCTCCACAGAAGCCTCCTGCAGTTATTCCTGTGTTAAATCACACTTTGTCACAAACAAAAATATCCCACAAGCAGTTGTGTCTTGCATCCTAAGGTATAGGGAACTGAAAATCACAATGGTTTCTAGATAAAGCAGAAATGATGGCAGTATCACCTTTCCTTCAAACTCTTTCTGGGTTCCTGTGATCCTTGCAAAGAAGTGACACGTCCGTGTATTCCCTAGCAAGTGCTGATAACACCTTGCTGACAGTATAAAGGTGCCACTGGGAAATCTCAGAGATAAGCAGCAGTTAAGCTCAGGCTGCTCATTGAAGGGTCACACGTGTTAGGTCTATTATCCACTGGCATTTGGGCATAAGCCTTGCCTGTGATTACTGCATCAATCAGTCCTACATGAGAGGGAGGATTGCCAGGTTTTTCATATTGCCAACCAATGCAGTGAAAAAAACCCCAAGCAAACAAAAAAACCCAAACCATCAACAACGACAACAGAAAAAAACCAAACAAAAGAAAAAAGGGAAAGTGTGGGAGTTGATTTGATACGCTCCATTAGAGCTCTCAGATGGCATGTCTGCATGGCAGATGTGCCAGCAAAGAGGCTCATGCAGGGGCCGGCCCCAGCCCCTGTGGGGATTTCCTGCTTTTGCTGGGAAAGTCCCCAAGGTGTTAAAAGTCCTTTTCCCTGCCCAGGAGAAGAAAGACGTAGAATCTTCGGTCTTCAGGTACTTTTATTATTGTTTATTGTAACTTATCTAGAACACTGTTCTCTCTGTCCTGCCGAGGTCTTCACAGCGCAACAGTTCGAGGCTATTCCCCGCCTGAGAGGTGGTGGTTTATCTTTTATACTAAAAACTACGTATGCTTTATTTACAATTATTTTCCAATATCTGTCACCTACGTTAGACAGTGTGTATTCTACCTAAACCAATCACAAGTGCTACCATCACAGCAGAATCATGGAGGAGATGAAGAAGAAGGAAGAAGCCTAAAAGCCATGTGGTTCCTCCATCTTGGCTTCACCCACCCCCATGTACTAAAACCCAAAATCTACTTTTCCACCCTGTGACAATCTTATTATTGTTCTATTTAAATTTGTGAGATTTGTATTTTTTCTTTTAAAGCTGGTAATCTCTCCCATGGGCTAAAATCCAAACCACAGGTGTCTTGGGCTTGGTGCCAGGGCTTCTGAGCCCTCTGGGCCTTCTGCACAGGTCCCTGAGCCCCCAGAGCAGTCAAGGACAAGCTCTGGATTCTCACAAGTCCCCACATCTCTGCCTGGCAGGTGAAGGAGCACCCACCTCATGAGTGGACACTCGATGGCAACAGGCCCTGGCTTTGGCCACAGGGAGCTGCTTGAGCACACACCGTGCCCTTGAGACAATACCTTGGGCCTTCTGCTATAAGCATGAGGCAAATTTACACCTAGAAGGTGCCACTTGAGCACATCAAAATGCTCACAGTGGTATTCCAGCCTGCTCCAGGTGCCAGCTCTACTCATTCACTGTCTCATACCTGCCCTGGATTTTGCCAACATAAAACACTCTGCAAGTAAAATGCTCATATGAGAACAGTTCTCTAGGAATTTTTCTAGAAATTCTTAAACACTGATAGCAGTGGAAGGCTCAGTGCACTCAGCATCTGAGTGCCATATAAAGCACTAAAGAAATACTTAGCAAGACAATTCCTGTCCACAGACAGACACCAGCACAAGTACTGGCAGCACTCATTCCCTGGGGCAAGGACCTCAAGTACCTTGAAGTTTCCTATCACACCAGATGCATACATGGTTCTGCTTTGATTTTGTATGAGACACTCTTGTTCCATCAGATATTTTCAGGGATGGGAAACTTATAAGAATACTTGCTGTTCTGTGTGATAGCAGCCAGGTTTTGTTTGCTTCTGTGCTTGAATAGCCTGAGGAGTTCACAAATGTGTTTGATTTGCATTGAGTGAAGAACCTCAGAAACTGCTGGGAGGAGCAATGAGTAGCACAAGTTAATACAGCAAGCAATTGGTTGGTGTACAACTCCCTTTTCAGTCCTTGAAAAACTAGATGGTTTTATTTAGTTCTCCTATCGTTGCGTATTCTTGAGCTGAGATCAGAGACAGATAGTTCAAAACATCTTGCAGATTGCAAAAAAGAGCTTACAGGTGCCTGGAGTTCACTCCTCATTTCAGGAAGGGTTTGAACCAAGGGGTTTTGCAGCCAGACCCACCTGCAGGTGCTCTGAAGACATCTTCTGCATACAGTGTCCAGTGCTTGATTATGTACAAACATCGGGAAGCCTACATGCTTCTTTCCCTCATTTCATGACAAGGCATGGACAAGCAGTTCTTCCAGTGGGAAATTAGATATGACTCTAGCCCAATCTCTAGAATATTTATTGACAAGTATTTATTGATTGTCCTCTGGGGCCTTCCAGAGTCTCACAAAAGATTAAATAGGGGCCTCTGTCACGTCCTTGGAAATGCTGGTTGAAAATGGTGGATCAGCAATTATACTGAACTTGTATAAAAAGTAGTCATCTATCACTGGTGGTTAATCTCTTTTTCAGAAAGGAGAGCATATTGATCAGAATCAGAATGCCTGAAGTTAGGTACACTTTAAATGACAGTATTGGCACCTATGCATGCATCAATACAGATATTTTAATGTGTGTTACATCATTCTGCCCAAATTATTTCATTGGCTCTTCTATCATACTTCTAAAAACTTATTGATCTCTTATCTTCCTTTATAGTTGTTTTATGCCAGCATGTTCTTTGTTGCACTTGCAATGATGTTGCAGGTTTCCAATGCTGTTTTAATTTCACCAAGATTTTTGTTTCTTACGTGACAGTCTCAGAGTGTAAATAAGCAGTGAATCTAATGGACTTGCTTTCAGTCTGTGTCTCTCAGTCCTTGGTGCTGTTGTTGTTTAAGTAGTCTTACTAGGAAGTCCCAGAATCATTCTTAAATTGTTAAACAGTGCTGAAAAGAAGTCAAAGATATTTTTTTCTAGTTTTAGAGGAATGAGAGTAGGGGGAAAAAAGAGAAATTTTATGCCATTTTTAAAATTCTTCTTTCCTTTTTTTGGTAATTAACTTCATTTCACATGGTGAATTTTTCACCTTTTCAATCTTCCTGCTCTTTCCCCTGATTAACATCAAGAACATGATGAGAAAATATGGTTGTGTACAAGTTTCAAACAGCCCTGAGCATTAGCTAAGGGTAAATGCAAAGGCACTACTTCAGTAGATCATCACCTCTGACGGAACCCAAGGCAACTGTAAACTGTTAAAAAGAACATAACCCAACTTTCTACTTTGTTTGTTTCCTTTCTTTGTAGTAAAAGGGCATATAAACACTCTCAGCATTCCAGACCCTGGAAAATGTCTCCAAGACTTCACACAGGAGATGAAAAAGTGCTGAAACTTTCTCCTCTTGCTATATTGGCAATGTCTTCCTGCAACCAAAGTCATTCATAGTAAAAACAGGGGCTGGTGGAATGTGAGGTATTTAATAGGTCAAGCTGGCATGGAATACATCATTCATTTTGTAACAAAAGTTAGTATTTTTTATTTATCCTCATGCTGGTTGAGTGATAGAGCTGTTTTCTCATTTGGCTTGTTCCATTTGAAAGTCCATTTGTAGATTTCTCCTCAAGGCAAACATGTCTAGATCATTAAATGTACCCTGCAAACACCATTGTTGATAAAATAGCCTGCTTAGTTCCACACACAAAAAAATGTTTTGCATGTAGGCTACACTCCTTGTATGCAAATATGTGAAGGGAGTACACATTACTGACATTACAGGAAAAGCTTGACAAATTACTACTCTGGACCTGAAGAAGAAAAATACCTCAGAACTCACTATTTTTAGGGCAAAAGGATGAAAAGAATGGTTGGCAGTTCACCATAAGTACTTGAAGAGATGGGATTAGTCTTCCTGTCACTGGGGGATTCACAGCTAGCACAGCCAGTTGTAGCTAGAACCTTTCTTAGGCTGATAGGGCTCTGGTTGCTAATTCTGCCAGGCAGTAATTTGCACTGTGGCAGAATGGCAAAGAGTCAATATGACATGTGTGATGGTGTATCCTGCAGCAAACTAGAAGTCTTTGGATATGAAGTAGGTTCCAGTGTAATTTACAATCTGCTCTAGAGTTGCTTTCTTTGAAGAAAAAAGAAAAGAAAAAAAAGAGTATTCACCATTCTATTTTCTGTGCCATGTTACTGAATATAATATTAGCAGTAATTTCAAACATACATTTTGGCAATCAGGACCATATGCTCCGTAAATAGTCCATCAAAGTCAAAATGCTAATATGAGTTGTTGCTTGCTGCTGCTGCTGTTTTTCCCAAACATCAACCTTTCATGCAGAGTCTTGACAGTTTTGTAGAAATCAGAAGAAAGCACAGATTCTTTAACAAGTTCCATTTTAAGAGTTGTTTCTTTAATCTGTAAAACAAGTCATAACATAATCTGGAGTTATGTCTTTTAAATTAAACATTTGGCAAGATGCTGTGCTAAGGTACTCCATGATGCTAAATGAGTAACAAATTCTCTGGGACTGCCTTTGTAATTGGATAAACAGACTTGCATGCCATCACTAAGACCTTAATTTACTACATTTTGTATTATATTCAGTCATGAACTGTCAATTATTTGCACTGTGGGTTGTTTTTCTTTTGTTCTTTGCTATCTGTGCCTCAACTGTTGTCTAAAATGTGTGACACAGTTGTAAACTTCTAGCCTTTTGGAAAAATCCTCATTGAATCAGCAGTTATGTGCTTTCAGGCTAGATACTTCTCAGCACCAAAGGTATGTGTATTGTTTCTTTGTCTGTTGCACTTCCTAAGGTCTTCCCCCACTACAGCTGCACTCATTCTCCTAATCCACTGTTCTTTCACCTGTTCAACTTTTCCCTTGGAATTTCTTTTATAAAGGCAGAAATTTAAATCCACCAGTGACTTTAAAGAAATTGTCATCATCTCATTGCTTGTCTCTGGGTAATGGGCACAGCAAATTGTGCTTTTCTATTTCTAATGCTCAGAAAGCAGCTCGATTTTCCTTACCATTGTTGTCATTATCTGTTGTTTGCTAATTATAATCTCTTACTTCTTGTAATTGTTCCAAAGCAAACAAGGTCATAGACTAGAAAAAGGCAGTTGTTTTGCACAGTCATTTTTATTAATCCACACAGGTTGTCCCAGCCCACGTGTCAGGACCTGCCTGCACAGCCAGGCCTGGGCTCAGTCTGTCCTCACTGTGAGCTTTCTCTGGCTGTGCTGGCAGGGATGTGCCTGAGGGCTTCAGCCCTCACTTGTTAGTGCGTTCCTACGCTGACAAATCCTATGACTGCCTGTCTCATGCCAAATTGCCTGGGAAAGCAAAGAAGGACCTTTATATTCAGAATTTTCATCACCTTTGAGTAACCTTAAGTGGTGAATGCTCTGTACTCCTCTGCTGTGCTCTGACTTGGGTCACCAGCTGTCCATCTCCCAAAAATATTGTTATCAGTGAGGGGATACTGCACATGTGTAGCTGTCACTGCTTTGTACAACTTCTTCAGGGTAATCTACACATGCTCCAGCTTTTCAAAGCTTCAGAGGAGTCTCACCAGAAGGTGTGGACCAAGGTCTGGTCAGGTCACCATATAGCCTGGCCAAAGACTTGGAAAGATGTCAAAGCAGTTTAGGAAAATCCCTATGATCTGGATAGAATCGAAGTTGAGGGAAGGAATCCTGTTGCACTAACATTTGGATTAGATCTCTACTGAAGATCTTCAGCTGTACAAACAAATACCAAAGTTTTTCTTTTGGCAAAACATATTGCAAGTCCCTTGTTGCTGTCATCTATAGATGCTGTTCAACAGAAACAAAACAGGCTTTTGAACTTGCTTTAGAGGAGAAGTCCTAGGAT
This sequence comes from Polioptila caerulea, assembly GCA_013397295.1. Classification (NCBI taxonomy): domain Eukaryota; kingdom Metazoa; phylum Chordata; class Aves; order Passeriformes; family Certhiidae; genus Polioptila; species Polioptila caerulea. The sequence continues at coordinate 283,195 of VYXF01002425.1, forward strand.
AGACTTCAGACAATTAGCCAGGAAGTGGATGAAAAGACCCATATTGTGAGGTTAGTTCAGAGTGTGTGACAGACTTCATCACTTTGAAAGGCAGAAAAGAGTATCACAGATTTTAAGGCCCAAAGTTGATGTTTTGATCCCGTTATTTAACGCTTCTTATAATGCAGGTTACGTAGTCACCCATTTGTTTATTGTATATGTCTATCAGCTATTTCCTAAGCTGCACAGAGGTGGATTTGGGATAAGAGGAGTGTAACACAGTCTCACATCTGTAACTCCATTATCAAAACATCAGATGTAGGTGTCTTCCTCTATGACACAAGAACTTCACTTACTAATGAAGGCTCTCTCTGCCTATGGCTACCTACTCCTCTGTGCTTCTCTTTATGTTCTTGTATGTCTTTTCCATTTCTACAAATGTGAAGAAATCAAAATGTGACTGGATATAATTTGCATACTATACATACTGTAATTTCTCCAAAGGTGACATATTGACAGCATGTGGAAGTTATTTATCTGCAAAGGGTGTGAGCTGAGTTCCAGAGGAGTCTGCATTGCTAGGAAATAACTCCCCCTACAAACACACACCAGCTGCTTCCCTTTTTCACCGAGGTGTTTGCATCATGTCACCACCTGACATCATTTGCCCTGGAGGCTCCAGGAAGGAATAGAACGGTTGCCATGTTAATTAAAGGAGAGTGATAAAACCTGATGTTTTATTTATTTTCTTGAAGAGGGATTTGTGTTTCTTATCTTGTTTTGTAGTAATATTTTTATGATTAATTTTTTGAAGTTTAGCTCAGAATAAGTTCTCCTGAGGAATGAGGGATACAGCAAATTACAGAGGCTTTCAGTGCTTGAGATTTCTCAGTAAAATTAACCCACCCGTGACCGCAGTTAATTAACTGTCATCACATGCTCAAGGACCCTAACTTAACTCCTGATGTTATAGATAGAATTAGACATGTGCACTGTTAAAGCATTTATCTTTGATGACTGAGATGGAATCTGTACTGTGATTAAAACCACTAGTTTATAAACTTAGCAAGTACCTGACAGTTGCAGCAAGTTGCAACAAAGGGAACAGATTGTCTAGGTCCATTTCACAGAGGTTCAAGATCTGAACACCTTTGTGGCTATTGGCTCACAGTGGTTATTTTGACTTCTTTTTTTATATGCACATAGCATATTATTCACAATTTTTCAGTGTCTTGTGCTTGATTACATTATCAGCTTGCCTTTTGTACTTGCTGTCTTGCTGCTAATAATGTTACAGATCATATAATGAAGTTAATAATGAAGGCAACTGTGTCACTTTCATCATCTATACCACCAGTGTACACAAATTAATAGAGGCTGCTGCAATAATTTTGGAGACTTGATAACCCACCCACCCTGTGTGAGAGGCTTAACCCATCAGGTGTGCGAGCTTTTGGTCGTGCTGCACCATTCTTCTCCAAGTCCATTTCTTGCTGAGAAAAAAAAGTAGAATTTTCATGCTGTTTCCTCGGGGTTTATCTTTAGATTTTATTAAAATTATGTGGAAGAAACAAAAATAGTCAGACCAAAAATGGTACAAACAATTTTTTTTTCTCTAATTGTCACAGATTTGAACAATATGTTCTTGCCAGCAATTAAAATGCATCACTTTACAAAGCTGTTTATGCAGCACGTGAACTACTTGGAATAAGTTTCATTATGGTGATTAATATGCATGACATGGCACCACAATATGAAACCTATCAAGCCTGGCTTGTTTATTTTATTGTTGTTGTTCTTTTGATAGAATGCCATTAAAAAGCAAAACCACCCCCGCCAAGAAGATCTCTGTGTCTTTTCAGAGGCTCAATCTCAGTTCATATTTCCAAGATGCGATCATGTTTTTGAAAAGCTAATTTATATGCATAATACCTTTGTTACATACACGTCATAAAGAGCAGTTGGGTTTACAATATATATGGGAAACACATTTGGGGTTTTGAGCTTTATGATAGACACTGTAGAGTTTCCTTAAAAGACCTTCAGTTGATGCTGGCTGAGGATATTTACCCATATACCTGTGACTTGGGTTTTCATCTGAACAGCCCTGACTCCAACTGAAAAATAATTTGATTTTGAACTGCCTAGATTTGTTTCATTCTTCTCAAGGCCTTTTAGTGCTGTGAAAGCTGCCAAAACCTTGACCCCAATCTATATTCATATCCTTTTAGAAACTAGAAGAAATCCAAATTATGGTATAAAGCATAAGATCTAGAGTGTTTTCAGTTGGTTTGGGTTTCATTTTAAATGTTCCTGTGAGTTTTGGTGAAAAGCACCTCAATAGCATTATACCATAAAAAACTCCTCATCAGTCCAGTTTCCACGGATGTATTCTAGTTAGGTTTCTGTGAAGCTTTTCATATTTTGCTATAAGAAAAAATGATTGACATTAAAAGGAGCAGAACTACTTTTCCAGCCTTTCCAGAAGTCTGGAAAGATGCAGGAGAAATGGAGATACAACTAAGGAAAATATTGGGCTAAAGGGAGCTTTTTAATTGAGGTCTTCATCTTACTTCATATGCCCATCACACTTTTTGTTGTGACCAATTAAGGGCAGGAGTTAAATGGTGCCAAATGTTTACAGGACTTTGATAGCCTGTGAAAGGCCTGGTGACTCAGCTGAATCCTGCCTAGCCTTACACATGCCTCTCCCTCCAGCCATGTCATGCTGTGAATGTGACTTTCTCTTGCGAACTTTCATATTTAACAATCCATCCTACCATCAAAATGAGATGTGAGAAGGGATATTTCTACTACAGATTATTGCCTTGTAAAATTCTGCACTTCTGAAGTAAACAGAAAAGATTGCTCTTGATAGAGCAAGTTCCAAAGAAAACATGAGCATGTTTTTGTTTCTTTTGGTTTTGATTTCTCCTTAGAAAAAGAGTCAAGGGAGTAGTGTTCTTAAGGATAAAGGAAAAAAAAAGAAATTGAGGCATGGAAATGACACAGCTAGCATTGTCTTCATCTTTAAATGGTGTCCTGGGTTTCAGAACAGCTCCTTAAGACCCTAGGTATCCAAAGGGGGAAGATCACTCTGCCCAGCAGAAGGTAGAAGTGGTGATTTGTATTTCTGTTTCCTCAACAGCATAGTTAAGCTTTGGTACACGTCCACTGATGTACAAGAAAGGTGAACTGTCAGAGTGTTGTGACTCACTAGAAATATCTGGTGTCAAATCTTGTAAGACTAAATAACACAGAATGTATTAGAGGCTAATAAACAGCCATTAACCACCCAGCATTCAGATTTACCAATTACCACACTGTTCTAGGCCATGGACCTGCTCACTGTGGCTGACAACATCACATTAATGAATCTCAAGTCTTAACCTCCTTGAATTCATGAATAACAATTTGACTCCATGTAACTTGATTACTACGAAATGGAAACTTTAGTTGAGTCTAAACAGTGGTTATGAGGTTGAGATGAGAGACAGACAACCCTACTCCATCACTGGTAATTTAAACTCATATGAAACCGAGCACCTGTCACAGTGATAAATGGGTTTCCTTGTTATCTTGCTGTCGGTATCATTTCCCAGTCAGATTACTATCAAACACCCAGACAACACTGTGGAAACCAAGATACAATTGTCTTCATTTTATTTCTCTTCCAGAGAAACGGGTAAAGGTTACAAGATGCTTATAAATGTGGTTGATTTCATTTTCTTTGAGTCATTCCCAGAACACAGTTTAATTTACTTGTATATGCAAATGTAAGGTTTTTATAGGCACCACAAAAGAGAGAGCTGCTCATTGTTTACTGATGCCAAGCTGAAGTTGCAACCACCCTGAATCAGGAGGTGCCCCTGTGGGTTACAACTTTCAAACTCCATTTCACTGCGTATGATTAAGAGAAATAAATTTTTAAATCTGTTTTGCTTTAGATCAGTGCTTCAAAACTTTAAGTGTCTTCAGCCTGAGGAATAAGACTGAAAGTATAATGTGGACAAGCTCCTTCCTTGCAGCTCGAGTGTGTTTTTCTTCCCGGTACGTTATTTTTTTTTTCTTGACTCAATTTTTTGGTAAGGTTTATTCTTGTTTTAATCTTTTGCAGAAAAGACGTAGAAAAAAAAAGAAAGAAGGAAGGAGAAAACCTCCAATATTTAAAAATATTAAACTTGGAAGTATAGCCTGTTAAAGGTCATGTCGGAATAGACAATCACTATGCTCATTTCTCAATGTAGAAACTGTGCACAAGCTGGCACCTGGTATCTGTATGTATAAAGATTGGCTGATGGGTTTAGGATTAGCTTCATCATACTGCAAAGTATTTTTTATTCTTTTACAACTTCAGTGCCATCCATGCAACAAGATCATAGTAAATTTTCATTCTCTCTTGCTGGGCTGTGGTTCTAAAATATATATTTGAGTGTTTATGGATTTTCCAGGAAGTTGCACAGAATAGCTTGTAAACATGGAATGAGCCCTCCAGAGGTTAGAATAACATTATGGCTTTCTTTTAAGCTGTAGCTGATTTTCTCTCTTTTATAGAAAACTTGAAACAAGCAGAAGACTCAGATTCTTTCTGTCTCTACCTGTTACTTTTCCATATTCTCTCCCTTGAGTGATGCAAGTAGGAGATGGTAGGTTGGTTGTTCCCTGTTGAAACTGTCTCAGTGTAGAAAAAAAATATTTATATTACTTGATTGTGAAACAGGAGGTGAGAGGAGCGACAAATTTTTCCTGACAATTAAGTTTTCTCTCATTTCATGAGAAAAGAGCCTGCTTTTAGAAGATGCTATAACAAGTGGTGCTGTATTTTAGCTGCTAGTAAAAGAAGTAACAATCCTGGAGAAGGGAATAGAAGGATCCTTTTTAAGAGTGGCAGCAGGATTGTTTGTACATTGAAAAACAAGTACTCCAGTAATGTGTCTTCAGGACAGTCTCCTGTGAGGGGCACAGCCCAAGGCTGGTGAAGTGCTGGCGCTGCTCCCCGGCAGCAGAGCTGTCCTGCCACAGTCGGGGCAAGCAGGAGAAGAACACAGCAGCCAAAGTCAGAAGGGGAGATGGGGAAGTGACGATATAACAACATGGCAATTGTCAAAAATGTTCCTCTGTAGAATTTCCCTGAGATGTGAAATTGAGTCCTGTCAGATAGAGCAGAGAATAGAAACCACTCCTTGGGTGAACCCTCATCTTTAAAGTCTCTGTGTATCCAGGGCAAGTACGTGATACTTCCTTCTCCAGTTAAGTGTGGAAAGAAAGGACTGAAGAGTGCTAAGCTCTTTGAAAAAAAATCCTGCAAGCCAGCATTTCAGGAGCATGTTTCAGGCTTCTTTCTGACAGGAAGGGGGATAAAAGTTGGGTTTGTCTTCTTTCCTGTTGCCTACTGGTTCGGTGTAAGATGTTCTTCCTCAGCTGCTCCCTGCTTTTGATTCAACCTGAGTGTCTGAATTCTCCTTCAGTTCTATGCAAGGGTTCAAATTCAGGTTCCCACTCTTTAGCTGTTATTGTGCTTCTTGTTGGGTCTTTAGTGAAACCTTTTACGTGATTAAGAACTGTGTGCTTTATGATGCTGCATAAATAATCATAAAGGATAAAATCCTTAGGATTCTTACCTGCTTCCTTAGGTTCCTCTTTTATCAATGGCCAGGCAAGTGAGTCCATAACCCTTTGAGATGTAAAAATGAAACATAGCAGGAAATATATAAAGTTTTATATTTATTTAAGTTGAATGTCATCCTTTCTTCAAAGAAGGCTGAGAAGGCAAGGAAGAAAAGTACAATTTATCCGCTGTATTGACATTTGGGTTTGGAACGTACAAAATTATGTGAGTTGCCCGTACTATTAATATTAATAAAGTTTTTAAAAAATCCTCTCACAAGGGCTTTGTGTTAATCTTACATGATTCAGCTCCTGGCTGCATAATGAAAATCTTACATATTTAATAAGCAAATTGAAGTAGTCCCAAATGAGTGAACAACATAGCACTGTAAAAAGAAATGGGGCGGAGGGAAGGGGAGTTCTTGTTGGATGAGGTGGCTGAAAAAAACACTGATCTACTGGCATTTTTATGTCTCCTATCAAATGTCATTGTGTATTGAAAATGGAATGACTGAAAAAAATAAGAAGCAGCAGGTTTCTATATAACCTGATGAATGTAACTCCATTGTTTCCATGAAATCATATTAAAAAGGTCATCACTCTACGTATAAAAATACCATGGCAGTTATTCTATTGCTCTTTCAATTTGGAATAGGCACTTGAATATCATCAAAGAGAAATAGTTGATATTCTATAATTAAAAGTAGATTTTTATTCACAGTGGGGAAGATTATAAGAATGGATCCTTCCATGCTGCTGTTGCAGACATGCATCTTACTCAGGAATAAAAGAAACTGTCAGGAGGATGAAAGAAAAATATGATTAAATTAAAATGTCTTGGGTATAAAAATGTGCATGTGAAAAGAACTGAAAAATTCCCCCTTCTTGTGGTGTTCTACAAGTAACTCCTTTGGGTAAAGCCTTTGCCATAGCAACAGATAAAACCTTTATGAGGTGCAAAGTTTTGCTAAGAAAATGAAGGCTTTCCATTCCAGTTCAGTTGATGTCTTGAAATGATAATAAGTCTGGCATAAGATTATCATCAGTTTAAAGATGCATTTTTAAAGACTATAACAACAAAGAGTCTGTGGTGCTTTTTCAAACTAAGATACACATGTGTACTGTATCTTCTGCTGGAGATGGAGAGGAGAAATCAGAACTCAAATGAGCTGTGGCTGTGCCCACTGTCCTGTTACCTGTTCTTTCTCTTTCATGTTTCATCATTTTTGATATCTTCATTGCTATCTTTGCTTTTAGCCTCTCTATGTCTTTATATCTATGTCTTTATGTCTCTATATTTTTCACTTTTTTTACAAATAGTTAAAAATACAAGGAAGCATTGGGAAAGATCTTAACATTTGGGTGCAACTTTTCCTTGTACTGTCGTTGTTGGACACGCAATGACACACACAGACACTGTCTGGTGAAAAGGCATAAAACTCTTTATTACACTGACTTTATATTTATAGTATTTCTACACAGACCAGGGATTGGAGGAGAAGGTTGACACCTCTCCCATCCCATTGGTCAAGACAACTGCCCATCAGTTGTTTTTTACTCCAAGAGAAAGTATGTAAATAACCTGGTCTTAACATAAACATGCTTCTAATTATAACACCTGTGTGTGAGAAAGAACTACAAACTATGAAAAAAACATCCAGCTGTAAAGTGCACCAGAAAACTGAAGAAATCAGGGCGACATTGTACTTCTGCTGGCTCAGTTCTTTGCATTACACCCCTCTCTACCTCTCACTGTATTATCTCTTTCTTCTATGGAAAATCAGAGATCCAGGCCTTCCTTCATGCCTTGTCCTTGATTTTGTTTTTCAGTCAGCAACAGCTCTCCATGACACCTGCTCCTTCAATAGGCTTTTGCTTCTGTGCATGGTGAGGCTCTCAATGCCTTTTTTTGGCAGGATTTCAGCTTTTGCATGTTCTCAGTATCGCCTCTGTGGATAGTCTAAAATTTAAATTGTCTAATTCTGTGCATTCTTATGAAGGCTCCTAAAAGCAGAACTGCAAAGGTTTTCATTATGTCATCATCCTCTTCACTGAAGGACCCCCAGCTCTTCACAAGACACAGGCAGCTATCTCAGAGGATTAGTGCGAGTCATGAGAGGATCGTCTGATTGTCTGACAGTCTGTGAGTTTCTTGGTATTTGTGCTTTTGGCATTTAAACGGTGTTAATTATACCTTCAATTGGAGCTTTTCCTCAGACTATGCCAAAAAACACGGATTTATCTTGCCTTTTTGTCTCTACATCGGTTAGCAGAGTGGAATTCTCTGTGCTGCAAATTGCTGAACACTTGAACACTCCCTTCCCTCTTCCATTTTTTTGTTCCCTGGGCTTCATAGTTATTTCCCCTCTTTTGTCCCTTTTTCATTCCTCCTTGCATGAGTGATCTGTCCTGACATCGTGGGACTGGGATTGCAGGATCAGAATGGAAATGTGTGAAATGGAAACCTCTGTCTCTCGCACTTTGCAATCAGCACTCTGCCCTGCTCTTTCCTGGCTGCTATCAAAACTCTGAGTTATGCTTTTATCTGCTGGTTTGCTTTTGTTTTTATTTTTTATCATCAGCTGGGTCCTCGAGTGCTTTTTGAAAGCTGGAAGGGCAGTGGAGTCTGCTCTTCCTTACCTTTGCCTCGAACCCAGCTGCTCAAGGTCTCAGAAGTGTGGGACTAGAGGGCCTTGAGCTGGGCATCAGAGCCAGGGCTGTGCCCTGCACTGTGGCAGCAGTGGGGTGTGATCTGTGCCAAGGAGCCTGTGGGAACAAATGGACTCTGGGGAGAGCAAGGCAAAGTGGGGATGAGATCACCTGGGGGTCATCTCATCACCCCACTCCTGGCATCACATTGTGACTGAGGCCTAAGCTGCAGTGCTACCCTGGTCTTAAACTGTTCTGTGAAAGTCATACCACAGGAAGGAGAGCCTACCTCAAAAGTAAAATAAAAGTGCAAAAGTGAAAAAGAATGTTTTTAGCAAAAAATTTCAGCCATTCTAACTCAAGATTTTTCTTCCTTGCAAGTGACAAAATACTCTATGTATTCTTTTTTTCTTTTCTAAAAAGCTTGAGGTGATTAAACTTACTTTTCAGAGTAATTTTGGTATTAAAGCACCTCGTTTACTGCCTCTGGCACTTCATTCAAAGAGAAGAAGTAGAAAGAAAAGTGAAAGCCAAATCAATTATATTGGGGAAAAGCAGTCTTTTCTTCAGAAAGCAAATTTTTTTTATTAATCGCCATGTGATTTATTTTCCTGTAGCTGGTGTGTAACAGTGAGGAGAGTAAGGATTTTGATTCCTGGATCTTTTTGTCCTTCTGGTTCAGTGCAGACAAATGTAGTTTTTTAACTACCTGCTACCACGCGTGGCTGCCTCTTTCTTTCAGTGTGCACATTGTTTTTGTTGGATGTTTTGGACTGCATTGGTATTTGGATTGTTAAATATATTAATAATTTGACTTTGAATTTATAATTATTTTTTCAAGCAATTACTTTACTTCCCAAGCATTCTGTATGCAGTACAACCTCCCTGAACACTGAATACCTCAAACTGCCTTTTGAATTCAGCACAGTTTGAATGAACTGGAACCTGCTGATGTCCAGAGCAGGAAATCTTCCCATCTTCCCTCTTTCCATTTCTCACTAAAGTGCAGAGCTCTGAAAAAGAGCCTTGTCTTCCCCCATCCTGTAGGCAATTCCCAGAAACAGAATGAGGTAAATGAAACACACATCTATAGATGTTTATTCAGTGAAAATGTCGAGGCTGTTCAGAATCTTGTTTTCTATCGCAATTAGAGACCCCACACGTTGAATAAAGATTCCACCACTCAATCTTCTGCTTTCTCAGCATTGCACTGTATGTGGATCCCAAAATCCAGTGTCTTCCAGGAAATCCAGGTCACCAGTGAACATTAAGGGTGAACTGTGAAAGTTCAGGATCCAGGCTGCTGCTGTTGCTGTTTTCAAAGTCAAAGTGATTTACAAACCACTTTGGCAAGTAGAAACAACTCTCAGTCCTTTTGTTTAAAACAAGTCGTGGAGAGGTGCAATGAACACAAAATGGCACGGACTTGCCGTGCCTGGGCTCCCAAAAACTGCCTGGGTCACCCTGGGCTGGGATCCTCCAACTCTGAGGAAAGCTAAATGGTGACAAGGCCTCCTGTCTATGGTCAGGCAGAAGTTCTTTGGAAGCAGTAGCATCTGAAGCCAGATCTCTTCAGTCTCAGGACACTACTTTTATTTCTATTTCTCCTGCATACACCTCCTAGGCTTTATCAAGCTACTCATTATCTCTTATAGACTAGAGTTGCAGCTAATGGCTGAAATGCTTTTGCTGCCGTTTGTCTTGAACCACGCCAGTTTGGCAGTGTTTATGCAGGGGTCACTTCAGCAACTTCATGGCAGTGTTTGGTGTTTAGCAAGCTCTGAGCAGAGCTCAGCCCTGACCAAGATGTTCAGCAAAAAGCAGGAATTCCCACAGCACTTGCCCTCCTCTGCAACATGTCTGACATCACTGATACAACCCCTTCAGTTTACTCAGTTACCCAAAGGTACAGTATATCTCTTTGAGTAATGCCTGTGAGTTCATCACTTTTTATCTGGCACTGAAGTATAGCTACCTACAAGGCTCTGAGTTTTGGTGTCTGGGTCTTAGAAGTAGCAGAACTGGAAATGCATGAGTTTGTGTATTTATTTAGTTTTCACTAAGTAGTGGTTTATTATGAGTGATGACCTTATATTTTCTGTTCCAGTTGAATTCTTTGTGAGCATCAGATAATGAAGAGTTCATCAGAAAACAACCCAAAGTAAACCCTCTTTTTTACAGGTACCTCAGTTTGTGTCTCACCCAAAGGATTGATAATCCCAGTGGTCAGGTTAAATTGAAAATCTAAGTGTCCTCTACATCGTAAGGCCTTTGAGGTTTTTGGCTTTATTTTTGTTTGCTTTTGCTCCACATTTTCCAGTATCATTCAGGAAAGTGAAGAAGAAAAGACAGAGTTAATTTTGTCTCTCAAATGAAAATCCCTCAGCACTGACAAAACCTGCTCTGCTTGTGCCAAGTCTCTAACAGCTTGAAAATCAAATTAGGCCCAGAATTATTACAGACACTGTTTTATGTCAACAACCTGGATAAAAAAACCCAACCAAACAAAACTCTAAACAAAGAGAAAAAGCTTTCTCCAGTAATCTCAGTAAGAGCTATTGCTTCGCAATCCATTAGAAGCATCTCACTCCAGCTCTGGTGTTCCCTTTTGCCAATGGCTGGAAACAGGGACTGCAAAAAATATTTTAAAAAGTCATTTGAAAGGGAGCAGAGGTTGCATGCCAAGTCGAAATCATGACAGCAAGAAATCTCTGAACTTGTCTTGCCAGTGATGAGAAAAAAACTCACCAGATTCACTCTAGGTTGAGCTCACTGGGGTGGATGAGGGGGTTTAATCTCAGTATTTGTTAGTTATTCAGTGTAGTGGTTTGCACCACTGATGGCATTTTTTCACAGGCAAGATGAATGCCAGTGCTGCTTTAGCTATGGCCACCCTCCTTGAATGCGAGAGTAGATACAGTGGGTCAGATTAAAAAAAATTCCCTCTAGCCAAGTCTCTAGCTTTGGTCACAAGCCAATGTCCAGAGTAGCTTAACAACAGCACAAGCCTATCTGACACTTCCCCCAGTGCAGTCTGAGACACCATGTCAACAATAATAATAGCTGATAGGTTCTCTGTTATGAACTTAATTACTTTATTGTTCAATGCATATCAACTGTTAGCATCTACAATATCCTCTAGGTTCATGCTTTATAAGACTCTACACCCTAAAAGGCAGAAAATTTCTGGTTTTCCTGTTTGTTTTCTTTTCCTGCTTGTTTTGAACTTGCCAATGGGAAGCTTCACACAGCCTACCCTATATCTTGTACTCATAAAGAGATGAACAATGGGTTCCCATCCTAACTCCCCGTACTCTCCACAGTCCTCATATTTTCAGTGTCTTTCTTCAACCACAGGAGTTGCTGTATATTTGCTAAGCATTGCTGCTCCTCTCTGAACTTTTTCCAGCTCCAATATGTGCTTGGAAATAAATTGCAGGATGGGAGGTCTTGCTGCACAGTCCCTGTTTTTAGCAGAGGCTTTTGCAGCATGTTGCTGCTGTTGGATTTGTGCAGTCATCACCGTTAAAGCTTGAGGCTGTCAGGCAGCAGCAGGTGAGCAATTTCAGTTTTAAAGAGTTTTTCTTTTCTCTCCTCCCCAATATTTCTAAGCCAACTCATCATATCAAGCTGTCTTTTTTTTTTTCTTCCAAGTTTTAAATGTAATCTTGCCAATGTGCTGTTACTACTTCCCAGCAGGCAGGTAACACAGACATTGTGAGTCAATTCAGATCTTAGATTTTTGTCTTGTTGTGGGAGAAAGGGAAAGACAAAGCACCAAAAAAAAAAAGAAAAAAAAAAGAGCATATCTAGGAGCAATAATTTCAAATCAAGAAAGAATTTAAGAGAAACATTTTTCAAACCTCACCTTGCCTTCTTAAGTTACTAGGCAAGATTTCTATAAGCTACTTCTAACTAATCAGAGAGAATATAAAGAAATGGAACTTCTAAGTATGGATAAATTTTATAATTTTATGTTGTCACTCCCTCTAGACATTTTACCTCTTTTCATTGTATCATGTTGAAAGGAAAGTGTTTGTTTTGATCTCAGCTTTTTTCAGCACAGTGTGCAGCTTGTTTTTGTGATAGTGCTTAATGTCTTCCAAGAAATCCTGTGGAGGGTTTTCAAATGCCTCTTGTTTGCAGACAATAAAAAATAGAAGTGGGTGGAGAATAGATAGAAATGAGCTGAAGGTGATGAAAATGTTTCTAAGAAGAAAGTTGCTAAAACTACAGAGGAATATTGAATTTTAAACTCTGGGTCAATTAAAATTGGACAGTATAATATATTTGTCCAAATGTGAATTTGTGTTGGACTTGAGGGGTAGATTAAACACTCTGGTTGGATTTGGGAATGAGATTTTCAAAAGCAGTCTATCTGCTCTTTCTATTTAAGTGATAATAGTGTTCAGTCAGCATTCAGCACATTTTGAATATCCTAGGATTTGGCACTGTGGTTTTATAAGATGAATCTTCAGTTCTTTATCAAAAGAAAATACCCTGCAACTCAAAGAAAAATTTTCCTGAAATTAGGTGTTTTTTCAGGCTCCAGGCTGCTGAAATGCACTTGTTTTGTAGTATTTTAAAGCCTACCAAGGAATCCCTTGTTTTAGCAGCATCTTGGATCACTGTTGAACCTTTGTTACAGTCAACTGTCTCATTTCCCCAAGGGTCCTTTTGTGTGATCAGCTTTTGGGGTAATATTATCCTTACAAATTCATCACTACTACAATTGTGGATCCCTACCTTTGTTATGTTTAACTCTGATAGTGGAAGAGTAGAAGACCTGCATTTAAAACATCCCTGTTTGATCAGCTTTGGGAAGAGGAAAGAGCTTACAAAGACTCACCTGATTTTCTTTGAGGAACATATGGGAATCATCAGAATGTGCTGTATCCTTGCGTCCTCATGTGCAAATCAGGTCTGAGTTGAGTACATAGAATGTTTCCTGACCCTGACAAACTACAGCTGCAATTGCTCTTCTTGAGCTAAACATGCAGCCTGAGCCAGTTGTAGCACCCTCAATTTTAAAGACAACTTTTCTGGAGTTGTAGGCTGAACTAGATATCTCCAGAGATCCCTTTCAGCCCAAGTTTCCCTATGATTCTGGAAGTGACAGTACCTTCAGCCATGTCCTCAGCTCCTGTAGGGGTTCACTGAAATTATTGTAGATTTGTAGTTCTAAAACCACCAAAGTACTGCTCTGGTTACTGACTTGTGAAACTGCTGAGGACAGGGCACTGTCAAGACATATTAATGTTTGAGGCACACCTTTACTTTCCCAGCATGTTTTCAGGGCTCCTTCCAGTCCCAGTGGATCCTGGTATTTCCATATTTCTGCATGCTTTTCTCTTGAGTGAAACCACCAATAGATTTCCTGCAATATTCCCCTCAGACTTACATTTTTTTTGTCACAGCTCTGGCTGAAATAAACATCACAGTAAAGCTTGATTCAGCTAAAATATGTATGATTCCTTAGACAGGTTTCAGGTCACTGAGAATTAGCAAAAAACAGTAATCAAGTGGGAACGACTGGAGCTCACCTGCAACCCAAGAGATAACACATTTTAACTTGTAAACAATCTAATAACAAGGCTTAAATTAAAACCAAATTCATCCCTGTACTGCTTTTGCGGTTTTTTGGGGGGAATATTTGTCTTCTCTTTATCATGCTTTCATGTTCCCTAAACTGATTATTTGTTTCTTTCTAGGTTGCCTCTGGAAAGGGGACAAGTCTAAAGACTTAAAAGACTGCTGCGATAGTAATCATTGGTTCACACTGCTTCCCTTCCAGCTACTTGCTGTAAGCAAGAACAACAACAACAACAACAACAACAAATACAAGACAGAAAGAAACAGGGCCTGAGGAGAGAACATTCATATTGTCATTTAGATGAACTATGCAGCTATCTCTCTTGACACACCTATTCCACCAACATGCTTCTTCTCAACCTGGTATTCATTTTCTGTCCTTCTTCATTACATTAGTGATCCTTTTCTCCTCTCCTGCTCTGACTACAGCCTGAACCACTTGCTTATTTTTTGGCTATATTAGCCAGGTTGTTTGTATTGCTGTCCTGCGGGTGACCCAGCAGCTCAAACTAATAACAAATATTTCTTTGTCAACATTTTACTCTCCAAGCTTGCTGAAGACATTTTATATGTCCAAATTGTAAGGAAGCATTTTGGGGATAACAACACAGAAGTGGAATTAATGCCTTTTGGACCTTTCCTTTCTAGCAAGATTGGACTGGTCTGGATAAATGGTTTTTTCACCTGGCCTGTTTTGGTTTTCTTTTGTTTCAAACCCCCTGGATTTCGTAATGTTGGTTGTTTTCCTCAAGATCTCTTCAGATAATTTTTAATGTTTGTTTCACTCTGTTTATTCTTGAAGAGCAGGATCTGCAAGTTCTGATTCTAACTAAAAATAGAATAGATTGAGACATTCTGATATCATGAAGGTGAGATTTGGTTTCATTTACATTGCAGAATGCCTGGGGCATTTATGTATCTTTAGAGTATCTATCATAATGAGGTTTCCTGACTAGAAATCTGGTGTGTGTCTAAGATTCCTGACACATGATTGAGACAATCTTCATGATAAAGATAAATTACTTTCAGAAAGAAAGGTAGAACTATTTTTAGTCTCCCTCATTTATATTATCATTAAACTTGTAGGAACATTGTACCTTCAAATCTGTGACCAATTTTGTTGACAATGGCCAGTCAAGGCAGATAGGCACATAAATGTCAGATGATCACAGGAACTTTCTGTGTCTTGAGAAACAAGGCTAGAGAAGAACTGGCAGAGGATAGTTATTTCTTAACTATGCAACAGAGAAAGATGTGCTGTCAGAGCACATTGCAAGTAAGGCACAGCAACCCATACTCCCCAGTAAAACACTGAAAATAATAAATTTTTTGCAAGAAATATCCACAGGCCTTATGAAGTAGAGATAAGGCCTTAGGGAACAGAGATAAAGTTTGATTCTCCTGTAAGACTTCATCCACATGCAGGAGCAAAACTTCCTGGTCTTACCAATGTTAGGATATGAGAGGATTGGAAAGCAATGGAAAACAGTAAAAGAAAATAAATTCACCTTATTTTTAGCGTCTGGAGGATTTACACGCATTTTAATTTAATTCCAGATTCTCACAGAAAGTTAGGTGCCCTAGGGCTTTCTTGGGAGTTAGGTATTTAAATCCTTGTGAAGTTTTGTGTGGGTGACTTACCCAAGGAGATGCACATAATCTCTGCAGGGTTGAGATCTGAATGAGACCACGTAAATGTCATTCCATTGCCTTACCCAGCTAAATTGTGTAATGTGGAGTTGTTTTGACTGTGTTGTATCTCACCTGGCTGTGATTTCTGTGTTTTTGCAATGCTACTGCTGGGCACAAGTACAGATTTGATTTGGTCTTAATACACAGAAACAAGTTCTAGTCATATGTTCATGCAAAAAAACACCAGAACAAAACAAAAAAAGTTTGAAGTTCAATTATAAATCACTAACATATCTAATCTAACTTTAGGGTTATAAAACACAGAAATTAACCAAGGAAGTTAGGACCTCGTGCTGTAGAAAGGATGCTGGTTTGGTTTGCTGCAGATTACCACCGGTAGCTCAGGCTGCTTATTCAGTTCCTCTTCCAGGTGAGGTCTGTGTGAATGTGTAAGCTCAGGTGCTGTGCCTCACTAGCACACCAGACCACTACTGTGTGGCTCCAGTCTGGAGCATCCCAAAGTGGGATGAGCACCCTGCTTGTTGGCTCCACCCTGCCAGCAGTGTGGGTGCAGCTGGCTCCATGCATTGTCTCTGCACAAGCTACCAAAGACAGCAATGTTCCCTGAGGCTAGGGATATCATGAAGAAGAAATAACTATTTCCTCACAGAGACCAATCATGCTTAATATATTGAGGTTGGCAAAAAAAGAAGACTCAGAAGGCACACAGGCAGTGGAAAACCAGGCACATTAATACCATTTAAAATGGGCATAAACGGCTATAATAGAAATTGGATGATAGTTTCTGACCTCCATAAGTCCCTTTAAATAGCTGAACAATATTTAAAAGACCTGACTTGTTTTAAGACAATATGTAACATTTTCAAATGTACTCTGTCTAAACAGCTTAGTAATTTCCTTTTCCTGTCTGAGGAAAATGACACAGGGAGCATTGTGGGGAAAAATGAATGGATGACTGTGGGATGCTAAAAGAGCTATTAAATACTAGGTAGCCAGAGGGGTTCGGCTGTGAATATTGACAATAGCTCAACATGTAGGATATCTTGTCTTCAGGCCATCCTGAAGTTTATCCTACTGTAGCCTTTCAAATTAGCCAGGTTCCAGCAATATGTTATATAATGTACTTGAGCCAGCACAAAGTGAAGGGACAAAGAAATAATAGTTACCACACTCAAACAGCATATTCACGTAGGTAAAATGAGCCACAGTATTTGAAATGTCAAAATTGTTAATAGCTTTGCATTTGTCTGGGTGTTAATTTGTATTTATAATTGATGCAACAAAGTGTGGAAGAAGCAGGTGACATGCTTTCACCAAAGTATCTACTGCAATCATTTCTTGATGATAAAAGCATTTAGAATATGTCTGAGAGATAAAAGAGCCGTTCTGATCGGCTGAACCAAGTGTAAGGGTTAACTGTCTCCCTGTGTTCATGAGATATATATTTATATACAAAACCCCAAAGAAGATAGCTTTGATATACTCTAAGCCTTTTCAGGAGGCAGATTTTAACAGCTTGTGTGTATTCTGTCAGTCAAAACTCTTTTGAAATGTGTAAGGCAAACTCAAAGCATTAACACTGGGTTTCAGGGATCGCTGCTGGAAGTTGGGATCTTCCCTTCTCAGTCAGTAAAGCTGTTTCTTCGGGTGTGTGTCAAACAGCCAGAAGGGGATAAAGAAGCAGTTTCTACAGTAAGGAAACAAGTATTCTTAACACGTGTAAAGCGACAGAGTTCCTACACGCACGGTGATCACAGCCCAACCTTCTCATCTACTCCACAGTGGTTACCATTCCTACAGGTCCAGCAGATTTCCTATTCTAATCTGAGGAAGTAGCTCAATGGCAGGGTAAATTTTCCTAATGTGCTGTTTTTTGATGACAGCTTGCACTGAGGGCACCAGCCATCTCTGACTGCACGCTCTAGAAAGTAGAAATAAAACCAAGTTATCTCACTTGAGCACTTATCCAACATGAAATTTTCATTTCATCAGGCACAGTGCTGGTGCCTTGAATTCTAAGCATTTGCCCTTCTGCTGCTGTAAACTGCTATGTGAGCTCTAAAGCAAACCAGTGCACATTTTTCGTATGTCAATGTTCCTCTTTATTCCCATACCAAGACAATTCTTGGCGAGGTTGCACAATGGGCTTTTTCGCCTGCAAGCTGCTGCTTCACTGCAGAGAGCTCCAAAATCTGAACTTCAGTGCTAGTTCTTGTTTATCTCAACAACAGGGAAGGGGGAGCTACATGAAAAGAAATTATCTATTTTGCTTTTTTTTTTTTAACTTCCTCATATCTTGCGCAGTACTCAGTATATCTGTGTGCTTATGTACAAGTATGCAAAGGTGAACACCTATTGGCTTGTGGCTTGTGTAAATTAGGCACGTTTTTAATTATCACCCTTGTCATAAAATTCCTTTTACAAGAGTAAATTGCTGTTTACTGTCCAAATCTTCTGACCTCATGAGAGAGAATCAGAATCTTTTTTGTTTCTTTATTATTGCTGTTGTAACTGCAGGTTTGCTCATCTCTGAGGTATTGTGAGTACATTGTAGACATCATTAAATTTATGGCTTTTGTGTTTAGGAAAAATAAAAGAGTCATCATGCTGTTGACAAGTTTATATCAACACTTGAGCATGTAAAAGCTTAAAAGGTAAGCTTAGGAAATTTTTGCAGTTCCCTTCTAAGTACACTTCCTATTACTGGCATTTGATGTTTGTCTCAGTTACTTATCGATCATCAAACTTGAGATGTTTTACCAGTAATGAAATCAGAGTGTTAGTATGGATAAACTGATACAACTTTATACAAATTGCCTTTTTCTTTCTTTCTCTTTAGTTTAGTTCTCTTTAGTCTTTTGAAAAGACTTGGTAAGTGTGAGGCACCTAAATGCTTTTGAAATTCAATGAAATTTGAGGCTGTTTCTCTGAATAAATAAATACTCAGAAACTATGACAATAATGTAAAAAGAGGAACCTAAAAGGACCCTGAAGTCTTAAGTTTAGCCTTTAGATTCTCTTAAAGAATTTTCAACTGTACAATTGCAAATAATATTGGGTAACATTATGTTTTTCTCTGAATCAGAAAGTGCATTGAGGTATCTAAGTTGTACTCCATGTTTATAGAATGATGACAGCATTTCCACTTAGTCACTTCATGCACCAATATCAGGAAAATATTAAAGAAGCCAAAGAAACATGTATTTTTTTCTTCTCTCTGTAGCTGTAGAGGCGAGTCTGCCAAGAGCCTGAGCTCCACTGTATTCCTTATGATTGAAGATATTTATGCAGCAAAAGTAAAGTATTTTCACCTCTGTAAATTTGATTTGTCTTCCTCTTCTTAGGAAAGAGAAGGGTGGTTTGCCACCTTTGCTTCATGCACACAAGCTAAGATCTGTGGAAAAGCCTGGCAAACCTCTTATGTCTTTGAGTAGCAAAAGGGGATTTTACCTGCAGACTTGATGGTGGTTCTAGAAGGAGTTTCTGCAGAAAGGTGTCCTGTCCCCATTGCATCGGTACTGAACAGCTCCCTTTGGACAACAAGGGACTCACTGGAACCAGAAGTTGTGACCTTCCCTGTAGACATGCTCAGAGGCAATATTGAAGGGCCAGCAGTTGAATGATGAATATTTTTTCAGCTTTTCTTCCCAGCTCAGCTCTCCTGCTATGTTGTCAGAGTCTCCAAAGCAATTTTTCATGCTGATCCTTTTGAAAATGTCCCTGTTCTGGGGAACACCTGCGATTAGCTGCCCAGTGCTTCCTTCGTCAGAGCTGCTGGGAATTCCTTTCTATTGCATTAACAACCAGAAAATTATGAAGATTTTTGGTTTTGTTGTTGTTGTATGGGGTTTTTTTTTAATTAAATGTTGCTGCAGTTGCATTTCATATAAGCAGTCCTTCAAAGTTTCCTATGGCTGGTGGCATGGCTGAATGATGAACCAGCCTCCCTGTTGTCAAACCAGAGCACAGCCTTACAAAGTGAGCCTGGTGTTGTTTCCCATCCTGTTTCCATTGATTTGTGAATCCATACTCATCAGAAAGTGTGATTTTGTTCTTGTTTCTCACACTTCCCCTGAGCTAACTGTGGCTGTTATTGTGTTTTGGATTTGGCTTCAGGTTCCAGCTGAGATTTTATATCTTTGATACAAAGTGTGAATTTATTTAAAAAAAAAAAAAAAAAAAGGAGAAAAAAGCTGTTTTATGATGTCTGTGAGTCTTGTAGTTTGAGGTGGCTTTCTAACCTGGTCTACTCACATCTTTTCTTCCTGATTTGTGTATTTTAACCCCACAATAACCAGTGCAATCGTGCATTTAATTTTGTGAGCATAGATTGAAAGGTGAGTGGATTGGAGAGTTCATCTGCTCTGTAACCAAGCCCATGCAACAGCTCTTCTCTCACTGAGCTGCATGCTGGGATGTAACCTTGGTTCACCACACCATAACACCTCTTTTTGTTTGCAGAAAATAAAGAGGAGTGAGGGAGACATGGAGGAAAGCTGAAATTCAGGAACAGGAATTTTGGGATTGTTTTCCCACAGGCTTCCTCTGCTTGATGCCTCTATTTCTCTACAAATATGAAAAATACTATAGAAAAAGTGAAACTCAGGTAAGTACCAGGCTTAAATCCCCCTCATATGTGGAACTTAAAGAAGTTTCTACATTTGGGGTGGTGAGCTGTTATGGGGGAAACTAAGGGTTGTACAGAATGGGGTATGATCAGATATGGGACCTTTGGAAAACCTTAAGGTTTATCATTATCAGTAAAAAATTATATTTACACTCTGTATTCTACCTGAAAATCCTAGGCTCAATTCAGATCTCTAAGTATGGGATATAAAGAAGCCAGAATTTCTTGTCTATTTTCTTGAGATGACACAGGACCTTCACTATTCCAGCTTCCTTTAGTCTAAAATTGCAATAATCTATCTTCTAAGAGACAGAATGCTGATGATTTGTTTCATATCTCACTCTAAAAATGACATATTATTATGAATCCATCCCTTCTTGCAGCGAGTATGTGATGATAAGGAATCACTGTACCTTTAAAGCAAAGGCAAAATGTGAAATAACAGTTGCTCCTTTGGAATTGATGAGTTAACCTGGATTTTTTTTTTTTTTTTCTTTTTTTGGTATCCCAGGATATCCAGACTGAGGAACTCATAATAAATTGCTACCATTACATTTTTCTGAAGCTGCTTGTTACAGAACTCCTTTGAAAGGTTAATTGTCAAACTTTAGTTTGGGACTGTATTACGTACTTCAAATCTCCATAACTTTACTGAAGCATTAGCATAAATATGGTGGGTGATAAAAAGAGTTGTTTTTCATATTTTTTTAAAAGGTTGAGCTCATATCATTATTCATGATTGAGTAAATAGGTTTTTATTCCAGGATACTAACAGCCCTATAAATACTCATTTTAAGGCTTATGAATCTCACCTGAGTCCACTAAAGTAGATGGAAAGGTGTCTCTTGATATACATGATCTTTGGATTATATTCTTTACCTGGGATGACTGTAATTCACCTTTCCTTGGTCTTTTAGGGCAGCATTTTCAAAACTCTCACAAAAGAATTAAGCATGAAAGCAGATGGTGTTTAAGCAAATGCTTGTGTTCTCTTCTCTCCCCTCTGGTGAAGGGAATGGAGCTGCTGTACAAATTACATGATTGTTGCCTGCCCTGCCCCATCTATCAGAAAGGCTTTATAAGGCAGATCTTTTATATAAAGTCCTTGGAAATCTCTCAAGGGAAAAGTGCTATACAAGAATTAGAAGTATTGCTGTTCCTATTTGTTTTCATTTTTCTCTAGCATTGTGTACAGACTTGTGTCTTCTGAGCACAAGAACTTGGCTGGACAAAGCCACTTTCCAAATTTCACCTTGTATTGACTGAAACACAAATGTTTTAAAAAGTAAGGATAATAAGGACCACTGGCTCTAAAAATGCCCTGAAACAGATTGCTTAGAAAGGCTGTGAATGTTCCATCATTGAGCATTTTGGAGAAAAGGGCAGAGAAGCATCCATCCCAAAGAAAGACACTTTATTGGGAAGGGGCAGCAGAGTGCAGAGAAAGTTGAGTTCCTTCCTGAAGGGGGATGTTTGTTTTTTTTATGATTCCAAACATAGTTTGAGGCAAAATAACAGCAGGTTAATAATCAGGGCCATTCTTTTCTTCAAATTTATGTTATTTTTGATGGAACCAATTCCAAAATTTGGGAAATATTTGATGGCATCTGTTCCTGTGGAGAACATAGCATTGCAAAGGGTGAGTCCACAGTCTACTCCTAATAGCACTGAACAGGATCATCAGTCACTGTACAGGGTGTCTGCCTTACTGCTGCTCACTAGGTAGAAGACAATTTCAAAGGATACAGAGAAGAAAGCATCAGGGAAGGTCACTCCTCTCGGTTGCCAGGTTCTTTTATTAGGCTTTGCAGAAGACAGGTTGTGTGTCCCTGAATCATGGGGATGCACAGCACTGAATGTCCAGCAAGCAGGAATATCTGGGCACCTACAGCACTGCCAATTCCTCCAGCCATGCAGCTGGGGCTGGATGGAGCCTCAGTTCCTCCTTTTCCTCATGTTGTGTCCAGCCCAGCTAAGTTACCACTGCCACAGGACTTAGCTGTGGCAGACGACCGGGTGCAGTTGGGTTCCCTGAGAGAGAAGTCATCTTTAACTTGGTCATTCCTTTTTGTTGGGAGCTGCAAAAATTTGTCTGCTCCTTTGCTTGGACCAGACTTTAGGGTCCCCTATCTAAATCAATTAAGAATGTAATATATATACACATATATGTGTGTATATATATACATGTACATACGTGTATCTATATTATATACATATGTCTACATATAAAATACAGAAATATAATAGTGTGTGTATATATGTATACCTACTGAAGACACAGTAAAGAGATGTATAAGCCAAGCAAGTAATAAATTAAGTTTATGTTAGTTTTGGACAGTGCTTTCCTGGCAGGAAAATTCCTATAGATCATTCTGTCACTGGACTGTGGTTGGGAGTTGGCCACATCTCTGAAAAAGTCCTCTGCAGAATATTGTCTTCTGCAGATAAAAGTTGAATACCTTTCTGTAAAGGAATTTTGTCTCTCTGAGCACAGTTTCAGGACACAGCTGCATTAACGTGAACCTTGTTATAGCATTTCTTAGATCATACCAGAGAGACTTATGACCTTCATAAAGCCAAGAAGGACAAACATTGCTGCTTTAAAAGCTTTTAGGAACTGATCATTTTTCATGCCCACTTGTCTCTGGCAGTTATAGTAAATTTGCTGTTCTCTGCATGGCTCCAAGATACACTTTCCCTTATTACAGAACCACAACAAAAAATACTGTAGTAATATATGATTCTGGCTTCAAATGCAGTTGTACTGCTTTGGATCATTTCCACTTAACTTAGGAGTATTAGCTACGCACCAGTGGTTCTTCTGCTTCTAAAAGGTGACATCTAGGAGTCCATAGAAAAGGAGTTGTTTTTAAAGTACAGCTTTCTTAGATCCAGATGTCCCTAGAAGTATTTTTACTACAGTAGTTGGTGCTTCTCATAATCCAGAATCCTGTTTTGCTCTGCTGTGTGTATTTCCTAAGGAACAAGACCATTCAGTCTCAAACAGTGTTTTCATAATTATTATTATTAATGAACCAAGCAGCACAGTGATTCCCAACCTTAGGATTTATCAGGCCAGAAGTGAATTGACAAACAGAAAAATTACTGCCACAGAAAACAAGAATCCAAAGGATTTATCTGGACCTTCTGAGCTGCGTGCTATACAAACAGAAACTGTGCTCTTCTGACTACAAATATCTTATTAATTAAATGTAAGACAAGATAAAAGGTGCAGACATTTTGGAAACAAAGGTAGAGTTGTGATAGACTCTCCTGAAAGTTCAACTTCAAGGAGAGCTGAGTCTTGCTTGATCTTTTTTATCAGTGCTGTGATATAAATAATTGACACTTTGCTGGAAAGTGTCCTTCAGGTAGAAATACACAGTCAATTAAGCCGTCCTTAGTACTGTTATTCTCTTTTTTTCTAGTAGTTTCCAAAAACAGTATTTGTGCTCCCTTTTTATTAAAGACAAGAGAGAATTCACTAGACAAAAAAGCACGAAGTTAACTGTGCAATAATTCTGGATGTTTGTTTTGAGATGATTTGGCATTTTCAGCTTGTTCATGTTGGAGTGGAATATGGTTTTTTCCCAGGTGGCACTTGCAAGGGTTTCTGGCATCAAGTCTGCTAGGCAATGTGTGCCCAGGCTTTAAAAAAAATGGCTCCATTTCTGAATAGAGCTTAATAGCTCAAAATGGAGATTGGAAACAGGCAGAATATCCTCCTGTGGGGATTTTCACAGATCTTGGTCACAGGCAGTAATATTTGTTTTTATTTATATTAACCAATTAAACAACTTAAAAATATCCTCCCTCTGGAATAGAATTCTGTAGAGCACTTAAAAATCCCAAATTAACAAAGAAACAGAAAGCAGGTCATTTACTCTTAATTTTGATAGCAATTATCCTTAAAGTTTTTCTAGCCCAGATATATCAACATTAGAAAATAGTACAATATGCTAACAGAGAAACAGGAAAAAAATGTAAATAGCTCGACATTTTTTTCACTTTTTTTCTTTAAAAAAAAGAAACAACTCAGACAGATACTTAAGATATCTGTCTTAGTATAATAGAGGGGATGAGATGCAGATAAATCTCACATGACAATATAGTCTCTGTGTTCATAGTGCTGTACTGATTGTGAGGGATCTGCCCACGGTGCTGGGTTCCTGGGTGGATCAAAGTCCCAAAAGGTAGATGCATCCCCTGGAGAGGCATCACTGTAAGAGATTCTTGCCAGTCAAAGATGTAGAAGAACTGACTCAGGTAGTGGAAGTCTAGGGAATTTATAAGACTTTGTGAAAGAAAAAAAAGAACAAGATGCTAAACNGGGGATGAGATGCAGATAAATCTCACATGACAATATAGTCTCTGTGTTCATAGTGCTGTACTGATTGTGAGGGATCTGCCCACGGTGCTGGGTTCCTGGGTTGATCAAAGTCCCAAAAGGTAGATGCATCCCCTGGAGAGGCATCACTCTAAGAGATTCTTGCCAGCCAAAGATGTAGAAGAACTGACTCAGGTAGTGGAAGCCAAGATCTAGGGAATTTATAAGACTTCGTGAAAGAAAAAAAAAGAACAAGATGCTAAACAAAACAGCCTCAAATGTGCAGGCACTTTTATTTCAGAAACCAAAGCTGAGCATTTCAATGAACTGAGATGCTACAAATACTGCAAGATTCATGATGAATTACTGAGAGCTGGTAAGACTGCAAGTTTTGGAGTTAAAGGAAGTGAGACCTATGCCACATGAACCCTTCCTGAAAGCTCATTGTCACGGACAGTGTATGTACTTTACTGCACCGGGGAGGAGAAAATATCTTGTGGGGTTTTTTTTGGTTTTTTTTTTTTCACAGACCTATTCTGGAGTTCAATAATGATGATTCACAATGTGGTATCAAACATTAATGTTCTTTACAACATCTGGAAAATACTGACTGAAAAATTAGGAGGAGATTAATGTTCCTTCTGATATTTTTATCCTCTTCACGCCTCATCATCATGCCCACTGTACCATGAGATCAACAAGATTAGATATCTTTGAAATATGTTCACCAGCAGAATGTGATATTCAGGCTGAGGTAAGAAGATAAGAGCAACTCACCTGCAAGATTAAGGTGACAAATTAGACATCCAACGGGACATCTTTGTTCTAAATAAGTGAGGTATGGATCCATGATGTTGTGTTGACTTCTTAGCTGAATTGTAATTCATAAAAAATAGAGACAGTGTTTTGTTTCTGATTGTTCATAGTTCAAGTGACAATGAATAACACTGGTTGACACAGAGGGTGGAGGGAAAGAAATAAAGAACTTTGGATAAATAAAATGAAAATAATCAATAAATGATGTATATGTAAATTGCATAGTATATAATAAGGTAGTATATAAAAATAATATGTGTTTAATATATATGTATAAGTAAAATATATTTGATAGATACTAGATTTATAGATGCCTACCCAACACATTTATTTATATAAAATATATGGATCTAATCTGTGCAAAGCAGAATATTTGCATATAAATATATATGCATAGATAGATACCTAAGATGTAGATATAGATATAAAATGTAAAATCAAAATAACACATTGTCCATCTTCCTTGAGAAGTAGCTCAAGAAGTAATTGGCTCAAAATGCAGCTTAATAGGTTAGACCTTTGGAGGAATCCTAACAATTACACTCGTGGATCATATGTAACAAAATGGTTTATCTGTCAAAAATGAGCATGAACAAATGCTGGTCATGATATAGATACATTTTATCCTTAAGATTGCCTTTCATCATCCTGCCAGCCTTATGATATTATATCCTTCCAAACTTTTAAACTGAGCATCAGTAATGTGTTAAACCAAGTGGTGCAGTGTTGAAAGGACACATTGCTTCTTTGGATTTATGTGTTAAATATAAAGGGGCTGTCTAATGAGGAACTTGCTCCTCTGCCCAGCAGAGAGTGAGTCATTGTAGGATTTATCCATATGATAGAAAAGAGCACCTAAGCATAAGTGACAGTGCATTATGAAAGTGAAATTAAAGTTGAAAATGGTCACCATTTCTGAGACAAAAGGGGAGGCAGGAAAAAGCCAAATAGTTAGGTGTATTTGTGCTAGTGATTAAATGTTGCACTCAACATAGGTTTTAATATGACAATGGGAAAAAAAAAGAAATTTTCTTCTTTCTTATTCTTATGTCAGTTACTTATTATTTATTGCTCAGAATTTTTATTATGCAAGCACATAGAGGATAACTAATGCATCTTTTTTATGACAGTCTCCAAGATTTGTGGAGGATTTTTCCAGATCTTTTAAGGATCAGATAAAAAGGAAGTGGTTTGGAAAGGGCACCACTAAATAAATGCATTCTAAAATAAATGTTGAGTAATTCAATCATGAGAATGTATGAACAGAGTAAGCTCCAAAGCGAAACACAGTGACCAAAGAAATTAGTGGAGCCAAGTTGCTAAGCAGAGATAAATAGGGGTCTAATTGGTTTTATACATCTCAATTGAGGTACTTATTCATGTGCAAAAAACTCACAACATTAAAAATAATTTGATTTAGAAATTGTTTTCATGGAAAGCATTTGGTATGAAGCTCCTATGTCAATGTAATATAATGACAGCAGAAGAGAAGAAATTTCCAATTAAATACTTGAAATCTTCATATCCATAAATTAGTTGGAAGGCAATAGAGTTTGTATGAACTGTGACTCTGAATGGGAAAATATGTTCTCTTCAGAAAAGTCATGCAATAGAATGGCATGAACATGGTCTGCAAATTCTGATAGGTCTGTACTTATCTTTGTAGTTAAATGAGAATTATGCTTTCTAATATGTTTAGCTGCTGTTTTCTACTGGAGGATATCAAAGTGGCTTCAAATATTTGGGTGCCCATATGACTCAGAAGCAACAGAAGTATCAGAATCACAGAACATGCTGAATTGTCCTGCATGCCCTGCTTGTCAATCCCTCATTAACTACCTCTTCATCAGTCAAAATTAGTTTGGACTGCCACTACCCAGGACTTTCCAACCTCAAGCAGATAAAACAAAAAAACTAATATCTAGATTATCCAGTGTCATGCCCTAGGTTTTTATTCCTGTTTTGTTCTTACCTAATTCTTGCTGCTCAGTGAGACAAGGGGGGGTGAGAGCAACATATTTAATAGCTGACATATTCCAGCTGGTGATGGATGGGAGGTTTGAACCTGTCCAACTCAAGATGGAATTTAAGCAGGGTGTCTGACCAGATGGGGTCCTTGGTTGGTAGAGTTTTCAAGTTGACCTCTGCTCTCTTACATGAGCTGTCTCAGCTGGTCAACCTCCTTCAAAACATTCACAAGGACCAAGAGCACTGGTTCCAACAATTTTGACCCCATTGACTGGGTCCATTTCTGATGGACAGGCATGTCCAAATGAGTAACTTCAGACACTTAGAGTTTAGGGCAGGTTTCATAGTGAATTCAAACTCCAGCTTTGGTCTATATGCTTCCAACCTGGCTGTTTTTATTTCTCATAAAGAATGCTGTGGGCACAAGAGCCTTGTATTTGTTGTGGCTTTGTGAAGAAAGACCCTTAAAAATACATAAAATTTGGCCAGAACACTGAGAAAATGCTTAAAGCAGTAGCTCAGTAGTGCATTTGGTAAATCAGTTCATAGAAGGAAACAAGAAACTCATGAGCACTCCTGTTTGCTGCAATTGAATGAAACAAGCATAATTCAATGAAAAGAAAATAATCTTCTGGCTGAAAAGCATGCTTTCAGGACAAAAAGATATGTCACATATATACTGACATCATCAAAGTAATTTTGAGTTTTGAAATACTAAGCTTTAATTAAAATTGTATTTCAGAAAATGGAAGGTTGAAATATTCAGATAAAAATAATGTAGAAGATTTTTTTCTAAATGGAAATTACGCCTTTTTCATACCCTTCTAACAAAGTTTTGAAATATGCAATTTTGTTTCTCAAAATAAGGTTTTGTGTTTTAACTGACATTATGGTCCTTGAATGTTCTGAACATACATGTAATAATATTTATCTCCTACATAATTTTCATCAAACTTAATGCCCTAAAGTCCATTAGTAAGGAAAAAGAGTGGAAAAACATTTCTGAAAGATTTGTGTCATTTGTTGAATGACAGTTACTCAGGAAAACAAAGGATTTCTTGTTTTTTAATGAAAATCAAGATCATCAGATTGCTAGCTTTGCTAAAGGGGGTTGTCATTTAGTACTCAACCCAGACAAAAAGCATATCAAGTTGAAAGTTTTGTGATTGGGGTGAAGACATTATCTGATTCACCACATCTCACTTTGGAGTTTTGGATTCTGAATAGCAGAGATTTTTCCTTGAAGGAAGAGAGTAAATATTTTTTGTGAAAATGAAAAGCCACTCACCCACCTCTTTCCCTAGTAGGAAGTATCCAGGATTGGTGACTGAACTCCTTCCCTGGGCATCCTGTTCTCTCGCTTGAAAACCTCAGTGAAGTAATTTTTCCCCACATCCAATCTAAATCTTCCTGGGTGCAACTTGAGGCTGTTCCCTCATCCTATTTCCTTTTACTGGTGAGAAGTGATGATCCTCACCAGGCTACAACCTCCTTTCATGTGGTTTCAGTGATAAGGTCTCCTCAGAGCCTCCTTTTTTCCAGGCTAAACACCTCCAGCTCCCTCAGCAGCTCCTTGTAAAATTTGTGCTCGAGACTCTTCACCACCTTTGTTCCTCTTTGGACATCTACAGGAATGGAGATGAAGCCAAAGAGTGAAGAAAGCCATCTTCTCTGCTGAAGCACTGCAAGCTTGTTCTCAGGAAGCCTAAGGGAGGGAACATATGTCAGCTGGGAAAGAGAGCAGGAAACAAAATACTTGGGAAAAGTTGTCAATCCCACGGCACAACTGGTGACTACTCTGCTTTTTGCCCGGTAGCTGTTCCAGAAAGATTTGTCATACTGGTTGGAGTCAGTTATCAAAAAATACCTTTTTAAGATTAATTTTTAAAAATCGTTTTTATTCCATGTTCCCAGTCAAAGACAGCAAAGGGCAGAGACTGTCCTGAGGCCTGGAAGTCAGTGCAAGAATTTCAACTTTCCATAGGTTAGCTTTGCTATTTCTCTTCCCTTTGACTTCTGGGCTTCATACCAGAGAAGCAATCAGCAGAAAACCAACTAATTTGGCCACAGAAAGAAATAATACTCTAAATTTTTCTAACCTGTCCACCTTTAATTTCCAGCAACAAGGGAGTGTGACCCCCTTTGGGAGTCTGTTCCCTTTGCTTGAGTTAACACAGTACAGTCAATTTTCCTGCTCACGTTTCACACAGAAGGCTATTTTTCAGCTGCTAGAAGTAGATACTTAACTGCTTTTAAAACTTGAGGACTTCTGTAATTGAAATACTAAGTTATACTGTGCACAAAAAACCTCAATCAGTTGCTGCTCACACAAAAGATGCCTAACTTCTGAGTTTGTGTTATTTTCTTTCTTTTTCTATTGAAACTTTACAGAAAACTGAATTTTTCTTCACAAAGAGAGGAAAAAACCCCCACTTTTTTCCCCATGTTTGCTAGTCTTAGGGGATATTTTTTTTTTCCATGGTCGTGTTGAAGTGACATGGTTTGGTCTCTTGCTTAAAATGAGCAGATTTTATTGTATTCAACAGGATCAGAGTTATTTTGAACTTCAAAGATGTTGTATAGAATCTGGAGTTAATACTAAACATGGTGTTTACCAGAGTTAATGCGCACAGCTAGAGAAGTTTACAGCTGAGTTTAGTCCTGCTGTATTGAACACTGTACATTTTAAAACTTCTCTTGAAATACGAAATAGCATTAACAGCTGTTTACTCATTTGTATGTCTATATCTTCCATTGTGTGTGTGTTCTCCTGATCTCTGAAGCTGGCTAAGAAATAATTAGATAATATTTTTAGAAACTGTGTCTCACTTTAAAAGTTTTCAAGATATTGAAATAAATGAGCCACTTATAAAACATAATGCATGCTAAAGCCATTGACTTTTGAATATATCATATCAAATAATTTATAATCTTTCTTGAGGGTATATGTTAATTTTCATACAAGAACTACAGCCCAACTTCTTAGAGGTATTTTACTTTCTAATTCCCAGGGAAATCAGTGTGGATTAGGGACTTAAATTGGCATTAGACTTTTAAATAATTTTGAGACTCTGGATATAGTCTCTTAACCACAATGGCATTTATAGCAATTAAGAAAAATAATACTTAAATTATAAGTATAAAGCAGTTTTCATAATTGACTGAAACATGTCTGTCAATACACCAAAGGCAGTCCCCTAAATCTGGGAACACTCAGCTGTTTATTGAAATTGTTGTATGTGAGAAGCAACAGGACTGAGCCATAGCCAACACCTGGATAGAGGTTATCTGTTAAGAAATGAAGAAATCTTTCAGTTGCTGTCTGCTGGCTCCTGAGGGATCCAGTGAATGTCACCAATGCTGTCTAGCCACAGACTCTAGCACTGTGTCTTGTCCATATTGACAACTAGATTAGGTCACTTGTCCTGATCCCAGTACAGGCCATCTACTTGTCCCATCTTCCCATAACTTCATTCAAATACTGCATTACGTTTTGGGTTTGTGCTGTTTTCTTGACCCTTGAAATATTTACTATATGCTACCAATTGACAGTTTTCTTCTGCCCCAAAGGTGGCTGCATTCATCACTTTGGTGGCTGAAATCATCCTCGGGCAACTTTCACATTCATAAAATGCTCATGGGCACTCAGATGAAGGTGATGGATATGGTCTACAGGGAAGAGAGTATTTCCCTCCTGCCTGGCTGACACAGGTGGTTGAATTATGTCAGCTGCTGTAAGTATACATATATACACACAGAGCTATATTTATATAGCTTTATATAGCTTGTAAAAGCACTGCATTCTCACCAGGCCATTGTGAGTTTTTCCATTTCTGCTAACTTGGTACAACACAGCATTCCCATGCATTTGCTTTAACAGTCACTTTCTCTTTTATCCAGAAACTGTCCTTTCAATTAGCTGCTGCTAATTAAAAAAAACTAACAAATATCCAGACTGTTCTGAAAACTGGTGATAGTCTATGTATTAAATGAATAAGGACAAGTAGAAGTTAAGCTCATTAAGGCTTACAGGGGTTAACGAGCAGGAACATTAGTTGAGCATTGCTCAGAATTTTAAAGAGGGACTTCACTGGCATACGAGCTAGCACAGAGGCTGGATCTGAAGAGCTGTGTGGGGATATGGGCGAAATATCACAAGTGAGAGCAAGGAGTTCCAGACATCAGCTACTCCAGAGTTGCTTTTATGGAATGGCCAGTATGTTGTGAATACATAGGCTAAGTTTCTCTCTGAAGAAAGAAGAGTGAATGGCATTAACTGTGTCCTGCAATGGCTGGGAGCTGTGAGACTTGGAGAAAAGACTTTTGCATGGAGGCCAAGCACAATGGGGCTGGTGGTTCAGCTAATCATAACCATTTGTGTTTGCCAGGAAGCCAAGGCTTTTGGGGAAGAGTGTGACCAGCAGGACTAGGAAAGGGACTCTTCCCCTGTGCTCAGCACTGGTTAGGCTGCACCTTGAGTGCTGTGTCCAATTCTCAGCTGCCCAGTTTAGGAAGAATGTTGAGGTGCTGGAGTGTGTCTAGAGAAGGGAAACAAGGCTGGTGAAGGGTCTGGAACACAAGTCCTGTGAAGAGCAGCTGAGGGAGCTGGGGGTATTTAGCCTGAAGAAAAGGAGGCTCAGGGGAACCTTCTCACTCTCTAGAGAGAACATAAGGAGGAGGGAGGCTGTAGCCACAGGGAGGTTGGTCACTTTTCCCAGGCAGCCAGGGACAGGATGAGAGAACATAGCCTCAAGCTGCACCAGGGGAGGGTTAGGTTGGACATAGGAAGAATTCCTTCACAGAAAGGGGGATTAGACATTGGAATGGGCTGCCCAGGGAGGTGATGGAGTCACTGTCCCTGGAGATGTTTAAGGAAAGACTGGATAAGGCACTCAGTGCCATGGTGTGGGTGATCCGGTGATGTTTGGTCATTGGTTGGACTCGATGGTCTCAGAGGCCTTTTCCAACCTAATTCATTCTGTGATTCTGTATGCAGAGAGGAATTGCTGCAATATACTGAACTCTGTTACTGCAGGATATGCAATATATGTAAAAAGCATGTGGTGTTTTATCTAACTGCTGAGCCTGTGCTCCATACCACACTCTGGTACACTACAACATTCCCAAACAACTCTCTTAATGTCCAAACTGTCAATTGCAATAATCTCCAGGCCAGGTTATTTAAAATAAGCAGATAAAAACCCTAAACCAAACAAAATTAGGCAAACTTGTTTCCCTATTGTTTCAAAGAGAGCCAACTAGTTAATGCTCATAAGTTAATAAACGTTTCATAAATTGGGTTCAGCCACACAGATGCTGTGACTGAAGTATTCAATAGAATTTGTATTCTGCAGTAAGGTGGCCACTATTTTTGTAAGGCAGCAGAAGATGCTTGCATTGGCAGGAGGAAGTTAATTAATGTCATTTCAATTCTTCCGAATGTGGATGATAAGGGGTAATATGAGGGTGTCTGGGAATAGGAAAACCAAATCTAGCTAGAAGCATAGGTGAAAATGGAAATTAGGTAAAAGCAAAATTGAGCCAAACCAGGCCTAAGAGCAGCAAAGATAATTTTTTTTTTTTTAATAGAGGACTTGATTAAAAAAGACTGCATTCCTCATATACATACTGAGAATTCAGTCTTGAATTAGGCCTTTACAAAAGGTGTTTGCTATTGGTATCCTCTCTGAGAAGAGGCTGGTGGTTTTAAGGTTCTCTGTGAGGGGGGACTTGGCTGATTTTAGATGAAGGAATGAGCTTGCTTTGCATAAAAGTACTAAACTACCTGTGTTAAAGACTTGAACTCTCAGATCTCAGGGGAACCAGTGACATTTACCTCAGGTGTTGACCATGCTTTAAGCGTATTTGACCGCTGCCTGGTACAAATTCTGCTAGGGATAGAGTGCATTGATTATTCTAGATGAAGCTTCCTCTAGTAGTCAGGTGAGAAAGAAAACAAATCCCTGATGATTTGCAAAGGCCTTGGCTTCTTCCTGGTATTTTTAGGTAAGCTGAAGTATGAGGTCTCTGAGGCTCAGCTGTTTCATCCTGGCTTCCCTGGGACCCAGAATCCTGTATTGCAAAACACCTAAACAGGACTAACTCTTTTAATCTTATCTGACCTTTGCTGCACAGATGTGTTTTTGTAATTCTTCACTGGCGATAACTTGTCTGCACTACATTCTATGGAGGGGAAGAATTAATAATAATTAAAAAAGAAAAGTATCCACTGAATTCTCAGAATGGTTGCATTTGAAATTATTCCTTCCTTTTTCTCATGTCCTGTATTTTAGGATCAATGAATAAAAAGAGGTAAATTAAGCTTCCTCTAGCCCTTTTGTGTGCATCTTATTAACCTCTAGTATGTAAGGAAATGTTCCAAAACAAAGATGCAGATTATCAATATTGAAAGGTCATTTTCATTATAATTAATATATGGGAGATAACTGGGGTACTGAGGGATGCTGTGGTAACTATTTTTGTTGGGGCCTAGGGAATGGAAAGCAGCCAGTTTGAGTAGCACAAAAATATTACAGGAAGTTCCTTTGAAATGATGACTTACTGTATTGAATTGCAATACAAGGTTAGAGCCTCTACAAGTGGCACCATCTTTGCACAACATAAAACCAATCTTCTGCCCCCAATAGACAGATCAAGATGGGACAGCCAGCAAATGCCTCACAGAGGCCAAACCAAATTCCAGAAAATCTAATCTGTCTGCAGAAAGATGCCACGCGTCTGATAAGCCTGGGCCATGACCCAGTCTGTCTTAAATCCTAAACTGGACAGTTTGTCAACCTCAGGCCAGCCCTCCTCTGGCTCACGGTGTAAGGGAGGATTAGCATTCATTTCACGGGGCTAAAGGCCACATTGCTAGATTATGTTGGCTTTTTTTTTTTAATTTTTTTTTTAGTAGCTGGAATTTCTCACAAATAACAAAGCACATGGGATCTTGGATTTGGGCAGGGTGCTGTGGAGGTCTGCAGCTTAACTTTTGGTGGTGACTTGCACTGAGGTCTGTTTCCTTGATGGGGAGATTGGTTCCTGAGTCTGCTATTTGAGGCACTTTTTCCTGATTTGTGATTTATTCTTTGCCTTCATGGGAAATTACATCAATTTGTTACAGATCAGGACCATTACAAGTGCAAAAATCCTCTTTTGAGATTTGTACAGACGGTTTTGCAGATATTTGACTTCTTGAGTAGGGGAAGGTTTCTGCATAGAAAGCTTACCAAAACTGGGGAGTTTGTAACAAAGAATGTAGTGACATGTTTATTTCAAGTCTTAATTTCTTTAACATAATTTGAAAATCACCCCATCTTTTTGGTGAGGGTCTGTTTTTTTGGGTGAGCATATACAGAATGTTCAAACCAAATTTTGCATGCAATGCCTGTAGATATTTTGACTACTGGGCAGGGGCTTATGACTTTATATTTTAAATTAATTCCAAGTCTATTATAACTGCGGGGAGATGGAAATATGTAATATTTTTGGTCCTCCAAAGATAGCAGACTCCTGATTCATATGTGGGTGTACAAAACATTGCGAGTGTTCCCATTGTGAATTGGTAGTGGTGGTCAACACCACAAACACCTTCGCTGTGGGTCAGTCCTATCAGGTAAGAACAGTGAGTCTTCAGGAATCAGGAATGCATTACCATAATGACTTCTAAGGCACCTGCCACTGACGCTCTGAATACTTTAGTAGATGCTCTGAGCTACTTCAGGGTATGAAAGCCTCCAGGTGAGAAAGCTGGGATGATATCTTCAAAGAACTTCTTCAGAACTGAGAATATTCATGGCTGCCTTGAAGATATTTTTAAGTCCACATTTTTCCTAATAAGAAATTATCCTTTGGTTAAGTATCAAATATTTTAGCAAATTGAAATTCAACAAAGTTTTGACAGAGAAGTATAAAAGATTGTTTTCTAAAACTAACTATTAAAAGGGATGAAAGATAATTAAGAAAGAAACGCAAAATAAAGAGTGCTTAGTAAAATTGAAAATATATATTTTTTTTAGTTAGTTTTGCTAAGGAAAATGATAGAGTTAGAGAGTCAACTAACAAAGGGATTTTTCTCCACTGTCTGTCTTGAGAAAAATACAATATTTAGAGAACTTCTGTAGAAAATAATCTTAAAAGGTCTGGGGATTTAGTAATATCATCCAGGGGACCTGGGTTTACTAAATGTGTTTTTTGAAGACTTTTCCTTACGTGGGTGAAGAAATCAAAGCAGGAAGTTTCACCAGGAGAAGAACAAATGAGATCCAGTATTGCAAAGCTTTGGACGTTCTGACTGATTTATCTGCTTTCATCAAATAAAATCCAGGATTAAGCTTTTCCGGAGCTGGTTCTGGCAGCTGTCTTTCCCCAGGCCCAAAGCAGGAGTTCTCTTTTCCGATCTTACACGTCTCTGTGTTTTCTTGAAACTCGTAGGAGCACCAATTTGTTGGATCCGCGCCCCGCCGCTCGCCCGTGCGCTCGGGAGCGCTCCCGGCCGGGATGCCGGCAGATGGCGCTTGGGAATGTGCGATCTGCCCGCTCCGGGAAAAGGGGAATGGTTTCTGCCTCCGCTTGATATAGGATAACAGCTCAGACATGACTGTCTGAAAGTAAAACCATGGTAACACGATGGCCTGTAATTTCTTAAAACAGAGAGAAAGGCAGCCTTTTTTTTCTTTTCTTTTCTTTTTTTTAA
>VYXF01002425.1:319543-336360 GCA_013397295.1 Polioptila caerulea
TTTTTTTTTTTTTTAATTTTTTTTTTCCCAGTATACCCCGTAAATATTTGACTCATTGTATTTCCCTTCCAGTACAGATCCCCTGATGGCTCTTGCAAGACTAGCAGTGTTTGTCTGAGGGGTTCAGAAGCCTTAGAGGAAGATTCACCCGGATAATAGGCCCTCCCCTGAAGCGCCCCTTCCTCACAGTGATGTTTCCTCCCCTTCTGGCCAAGGGATCCCCTCCAGCTTCTGCAGGAGAGCGCTGCACAGGACACGCAGCATCAGCAGAAGATTCTGGTCTTTAGAA
Organism: Polioptila caerulea; assembly: GCA_013397295.1. Lineage (NCBI taxonomy): Eukaryota > Metazoa > Chordata > Aves > Passeriformes > Certhiidae > Polioptila > Polioptila caerulea. Next base: position 319,833 of record VYXF01002425.1, read on the forward strand.
AGTGGCAACAGCAAAGGGCATTAAATTAGGACTATTGCTGGTGGTGGGATTCACCGCTGAGGCGGCTGTGCCTCCTCCCTGCGCTTTGAAGGGATCACAGCTGTCCTGCAACCGGACACGTGGGATGATAGAATGGTGAGTGCCAGGGGAGTGCCTGCTACAGGAAGAGTTTTCTACTTTGTGTTGCCTGCTTTAAGGGAAGGGTAGTAAAAGTCTGCTGCCTTGGGTGACGTGGTCCCCGCACTTTGTCCAAAGCTCTGCCACCAATGCTGTAGTGCTGAAAGGCTTTTAAGCTAGCTTGGATTTTTTTCATTCCATTTGTGCACTGCAGAGGTCTAGTAAGCTAAATGTCCCATAGCCAGCTACTCCATTACACATCAAAGGCTAGGCATTTGTTGTGACTGAACAAATAGCAGAAAAGGAGAAAAATGTCAAGTGTAGGAGGGTGTGTGGAATTTATGCAATTTTTCATAAATATGACTTACCATTTTCCTAGCAACTTTACCACAAGGGACCTCAGAGCTGTAGATGGAGGCAAACAGCTTTGCTTTAATGTGAGAGAGAAATTCCACTAGCACTTTGCCAGAGTAATGGGCAAAATTATGCAGCTTTGTCCCCTGGAAAGGCTGGCATTGCAACGGGCTTTTTTATCCCAAATGAGCAACTGAATAATATTTTTGACAACTTATTGTGAAGAAAATGCACAGTGTTTTTGAGAAGAGGTTTGTTTTCCTTTCATGCTGTTGCAAACAATTTCACCTTTTCTCCATTGACACATAATATACATCTGAGCACCCCTTTCTAGCCTTATTAATATGGCATATTTCATATCATGTAGAAGATTTTGAATAACTTACTCATGGAAATGTTGACAAAATCTTCATATTTCTGTGAATTTTATATATGCAAATAAATCACTGCTTTTCCATTAAAACCACATCCAGAATTCCTATTATTACCCAGATTAACGTTTGTTTTCTATAAACCTTTCCCTTTCAAGTGGCATCAGAAACACTAATCCATAAAACCTTGCAGCCAGTCTTGGTGGCCCAAATCTGAATTTCCATTTTATAATGGCTTAGAGTATTGGTTCAAATACAATTATATCAGTGAGAATTTTTCCATGAATCAAAATCACACAGAGACACGTAATGTACAAATGTACACATTTGTTTTCTGTTCCTTGAAAGAGGCAATATTCCTACTCTTTCCAGTTTGTATTGGAGCAGGTACTAAATATTTTGGCCAAGTTGCACAGTGAGTCAGTTATAGTGGAACAGATTTCAAAGGGTTTTACTACACTGTGAATTCTTACTACATTTAAATAACTCAAATCTTGAAGAGAGATCAAATCATTCATTAACCTCCCACAATTAGCCCTAAAATATTTTATGAAATTTAGAGTCTTCCACTTTCAGAGAGGTGAAAAAGGTAAATAGTGTGGGTGAGAAAGGGAGGGAATATCTAATTTGGGTCTAGTTGACCCTTGAGCACAGATTAAATGGATGAAGAAGAAAAATGAATAACTGCAAAAATAAGAAAACAGAGAGAATTTAACATCTCTCTGGAGGATGAGGGTGAGAATGCATGCATGTTAGGATGCTTGACAATTCTCAGCATTCAGAGCAAATCTGGCTACCATTCAGCAAAACCAGAGGACTGTACAAAACTGCAAAAGTGATACTCTTTAAAAAAACAAACCTGTGGGTAAGATAAAAAATTATCTGGGGAAATTTCTGCTGAGATATTGTGGTAATGGTTTGGAAGGTAATTCAGTAACTGTAATCCCATGGAAGGTGTGTATTAATAACAAGGGAATTTAGTTCTGGGAGAAATGTCCTAGTTGGGTTTACAAACTGCGTCACTCTCTATTACTTGGTAGAGAAAAATATAAGCAGCTAATTAATGCTTTGGGGACTTAGGAGGGAGAAAAAACAACAATGAAAAAACCCAAACCAGAGTTCTCCTTCTTCCCCAGGGATAAGGAAATGCAGGAGGTAGAAAATGATTTATTATTTTATGCTATTTTATTTCAGCCAGAACTTTGTCAGCGGGCCACAAAGCGTAACTCAGCTCTAATCAGCGTAAATTTTGAGCTTGATTCATTTCTGAGTAGCGTTAAATTTCACTGGGTTTATAATCATATAAATGCAGAGCTCTCAAGGTGATCTAGTCCTTAATAGTTACTAGTGAATTTGGCCCAGACATTGCATTAGTTAACTGTACCATAAGGATGCTAATGAGGGGAAGGGTAAGTCAGTAATTCTTTGCTAGCATAATTCCAATGAACTCGAATTGATTATGCTGTACCTTGTTTCTTCTGAATAGCATAGTCTGTAGCACAAAATAGCAAAAAGAACTTTTGGTTGGGTGGAGAAAGTTGACACACATATTTAGCAATAGAGGTTATTTATAGATAAAGAAATAAACCCCACCAAAACACACACACAAATCTGAACATAAGCCATGTAAAAATAAAATTTCAATTATAGGGTCTCTCGAAAAGCACTTGGTAAGTACTTTTAAAGGAAGTAAGCTGTAAAAATGTAGGGATACTGAAAGAGAGGACATGGACTGTTTGACAATTCTGGGTAATGATACAAAAGCTACTGGAACAATAGAAATGGGAAAAGTAAGGTCCCTTCTGACTCACTCAGAAGATAGTTTTGACCTATTGATGTAACTCAAGAAATTCCTGCTGATCTTCCAGGGAACAAGGGACTTTGATTCAAGTACTGATGAAGTGTTTAAAGGCTCCTGAGCAGTGATGGGGTGGAGTGGGAAGGCAGGGGACAGTTTTGAGTTGAAATATCAGTGTTCTGACATCCCAGATGTCAGATGTGTGAAAAGCAGTCAGCTTCACCATTTCACATGAATGTCAAAAGCTGCAGCTTGTGACATTAAGGTGAACATTAGTTGGGAAACTGAGCTGTTTAATATTTTTTTAACTATGCTGATTATTTTTAGTTCAAAGCCTCTTTAAACCTAAATCTTATCACTATAGCTCTGAAAAATCTATCTTCTGGCAGAAACTCTTCGAAATTTGGTTTTTTGCCTATAAGGTGCAGATGCTTAGCAGCAAACCTCTTTTCCTCCCTTTTCAACATTTTCCCCCTAAAAATACAAAAGGAAACTTCATCCAGATTTCATGCTGTCCATGAAATCAGAGGGTTATTTGGCAGATTCATGATTTCACCAGATTTTGTTCCTGTGTTTGAAAAAATACAGATTTGATTAAAATGGGAACTTGTGCTGCAAAGCTCTTCATACTGATCATGTTTTGAAAGGATGCTGAGGTGTGTTGTATTTCAGTCTGCATGCTCTGTGAGTGTGTCTGTGTGCACATCACACATGGACACACTTGCAGCTTCACTTTGTGTGTGGGCACTCAGCTTGCAAAGCTGGATGTCAGCACCTCTGTATTGACAAGGAAGTTAAGGGTGAAATCTGGTTGCCTAAATACTGGCATCTGGTGCTATAATGGATATTTTTGGTTACACTGCTTCTAATTTACCTACTGTTGTGGTATTTCGCATGAAGTCCTCCATCATGTCTGCCAATCATGTGTTTTTGTTGCATAGGGAAAATGCCACTAGAACTGTATTTTAAGGAAGCAAATTGAACCCTTAAATTAGGTTACTCACCATGAAGCTGAATCCCATCCTTGCCAATCAGTCATGATAGATTTCAGCCTCACATTCACAACTTTCTAAGTAGAAGACAGAGTCTCACCTTAGAAAGGCATCAATTTCTGTTTAATCATTAGAAGGATTCTGTTCCTGTCTTTTTTATCTATGCTCAGTAAGCATTAGCACTCTGTTACCTTCTCAATAAGTCCTTTCTAGTCCTGGCCAGGTTGCCAATCCTTATGGGTCTACACATGCTGCAGGTTTGTGTTTGGACTCTCAGTCAGTTATTGTGAGTGAGGAAGTAGCAGACAAAGTGCATGAGTATGAGAACAAGACTCAAAATATATGTGATATGATTTTCTCGCTGTGAAAGCCTTTTTTTTCCAATTATGCGTGGTGTTAAAGCTGTAAAGTAACACCAATAATGACACTGCTGTTTTTGCATATTCTGCCTCAGGCTCTTTTGTGGTGCTAAGCATCCAAAAGCCCACAAAAGTGAATCGTATGTTTGCGTGGTTCTTGCCCAAATGAATTGAATCAGTGCAATTTTGGAACTTTAAGCTCTTCTGAACATAACTGGAAGTTCCTCTGCTCCAAATTCTTATGGCTAATAGATAATATTTTTAGTCTTGGTCCTGGGTCTCTTTCCATAGTGTATGCAAGGTAGTTTATGCTTGAAGGCAAGGACAAGATTGGAAATACAAGATCTTTGTATTTCGGTGATTACAAGTTAGCTCTTTATAGTGTTTCTCTAGAGACTTTTTTTCCTTGTACTAGGCTAAGAAAGAAACAAAGAGACATTGAATAATGGAAGCTATAGTCTGAAAGTAGCAGATGTTGTCAGTTTTTTGCATAAGATGGTGAGTATCAATACATAAGAAAACATCATGGAAATTTGGACTCCAGAAGCATCAAAGCCTTAAAAATATTCACAGGTCTTTTACAAAGATTTTAGCATATTATGAGAGTACTGTCAAATCAAATGCAAATTTAAATCTAATTAATTCCCTACAAGGGTAGCAAACCCCTCTGCTGTTTAGTTTACATGAATACATTGCTAGACTGGGCCTGTAACATAATCCTTAGCCAGAAAATACACTTAGGAGATGGTTTCAGATCCAGAAACCACTTCTTTGGTGCATACATGTAATGCTGCTGTGAATGTTTCCAATTTCCCATCCTGGGAAATATTTTCTGTGGGCACTCCCCAGACCAAGGCCTGCCATTGCTGGGGTGGAACAGCAGTGCTCACAGTGCTGAGGAGACCCATGGGCCCTCAAAATCACAAGAATGGTGAGCTCAGGAGGCCCTGAGCCTCTGCAGCTCTCCTCCAGTTAGGCTCCCTGTCAAACACAGCTCCCCTATCTACAGAAAGCTGTCTTGCTGCTGGACCTGCTAGCCCCAATGACAGCAGGAACCTGTTTTGCAGATCTTGTTATGTTTCAGGGAGCTGCTGCTGTTGCTTTTCTTTGGAGAGCATTTCCATATTCCATTATCATTTTCATGGAGCTCCCACTTAATGAAAAATCTTCACAAAACTCTAAGAAAACTTTTTTAGACACAGTTTTGTAATGGAGTTGCAATTTGCAATTTGATTCTTCTTTGCCTTGAGATGTCCAATCTTTTCCTCTAAGATTATCAGGATTTTTTGTTTTTAACAGCAATCTATCATAATGGAAAGAAATATTAATTATTTTCTTTTATTATTTATTTTAATAGCATCAAAATGTAGCCTTGCCAGTTGGCAGCAGCCATGCTAGGTTCATAAGAGGCATGGGAAACATAGGGGCTAAAGCAAATATAAATGGGGCATTTTTGAAAACACCATGATTATTATATATTGGCCAATTTGTGGCTTATTATCTCCTGTAGCATTTAGTGGATCATAATACATTCACTAATTGTCCTCAATATCCCCATCAAAAGAACAAGTTCCAGTTTTGTCAGGGACATCCCACACTAACCTCACGTGTACTGAGATGCAAAACAGAGCCAGTATTTCCCTTCACCCCCTTGTACGTGCAGCCAGCAGCTCAGCACTTGAGCTGTGGTCCCAAATGCATGAGCCTTGTGGGTATTTTGTGCCAGTCAACAAGTGGGATTTAGGATGTGAAATACCTCATGGGATAAGAGGCAAGAAGCAGTGCAAACTTCCTTTGCCTTAGGAAACTCAAGTACTCCTGCTTTAAAGGAAGGCATTTATTCCAAGGAAATAGTGCTCAAGGGTTTTTTTTTTTTTAATAGCTGAGACGTGGAAAGGTATGTCAGAGAAGGCTTACACATATAAATATATATATAGATATACCCTATATATAGGTACATGTAGGTATAAGTATTTTATCTGGTGTGTGTGTATATATTGGGTGGGTGGGTGAGTACATATATATACTTATATATACATGTTAATATGTACACATATTAACAATATTGGTCTTGAGGAATGACTGATTATCTTTTTTTTTTCACAGTAGTGTCTCAAAGGGGAATGTTTGGATTCAGATCACAGGCCCATCAGCTGCCCTAACAGATACATGAAATCCCTTTGAACTCTCCTTTTAGTCTGCAATTTTTTTTAGCTTGACGGTGTTGAGATGCCTCTGGATCACATTGTAAGGATCTTGCACAACAGTCTGCTCTGGAAACAAATATCCTTTCCTCCTGCAGTAACTTCCTTATTGCAATATTTACTGTACCCTTGGCAGTGTTGGTGGGGAAAACAGAACCCCAAAATCATCTCTTCCCTGTTACTTTTCAAATGGTCTCCTCCCAGCTGGAAGCAGATTTCTTTCTTCACAACAGCTTGCAGCATTTTAAGAGGATGGGGTGAAATAATACAGGAAGATTTTTGCTTAACAATATAAGAGGTGTTTCTCCATCCTGGGCACCAGCAATAATGGGAAACAGAGCTGATGTCTGTGCCAGGCAGCTCCTTTCTGATGCATGAGCATTTGTAGCAGACTCTTAAATCATACTACTGATGCCCCATCAGTGTTTTGGTTTGCAGGGAGGTTTGGCCCCCATCACTGCAGAAATCTGAAAACATTTTATTAGAGAAGAGTGCCTAAACAGATAGTTAAGACAGTCAAACAGGAAAAGGGCTGCTGCATGGCAGGAAGGGATTGAGCTGCTCTTTCCATTGCTTTGGCAATAGGACAAGCTGTAATAGGCTTAAACTGAGGCAAGGGATATTTAATTTAGGCTTTGAGAAAGGAAGAAAATTATCTCAAGCTAAGAAGAGGTAAATACAGACATCGTCAGCATGGAGGTTTGGAAAAAAAAATATGACCTTGTATGGCTGCTTTTTATGATTACTTGGAGGCCAACAGGTATAGAAAAATAAGCACTGACTGCAGCTGCCTAGTACTTACACTGCGGGGAAAAAGCAGAAATGTGCCACAGCTGACTCCAGCAGGGCTCCTGCCTTTCTTTCACAGCAGTCTTCACTTAATGGTATTTGCCTGTATGCATTTGCCCGTGGACATTTTGTTGAAGGAATAAAGCTTTAACATAAAACACCTGCTACTCATGTGGAAGTTGCAAAAGAGGCTTTTTTTCCCTCCTTAATTCTGCCTGATGCTAGAAAAGGAGAACAGTGCTGAGGAAGAAGGAGATTTGACCACAACCCACAATGATATCGTGTCCCCTCTTCCAGACATTGCTAACTAGCCATAAACTGCAATAAATGAAGTTTTGTCAGTCTGCCAAATAGATATATGCATTTCCATTACACAAATGCAGTTATTTAATGTAACCTCTGAATATCTTTAACTCGTTGTGCTCCTACTCAGGAAGAAAGAAGCATAATGCATTGAAAAAAATACCAAAAAAGCCCAAACCACCCCAAAATCATAGGGGAGACTAAAGCACCCACTTAAGAGGGTAAAGAAAAAGAAAATAGTTTTTCTATCTCCACTCAGAAAGTCAATTAACATTGACATTTCCAGACTGTAGGCCATGAACACTTAACGTCCAAGGTCTGGATTAAAAAAAAATAAAAAATTGTAGGAGATCATACCATCCTTACAAACCTTTGCAAGGTTACTGCTCCCACTATATTAGCTATGAAGAAAGTCTGAAAGGTTTATATAGTTCTGTCTTGCATTTTTTCTTTTTTTTTTTTTCTGAGTTAAGCAACTTGGTGTGGAATTAATTGTTAACTGAAGTATTGTCAAAGACAAGTGATACCTAACCTTACCTCCTGCAGCCATCAGGGACAAGGGGACACCAGAAGGGCTCTGTTGGGTAGGATGGCTTTGGTGGCTGTGGGCTGGGATGCCTGGGCTAGGCTGGATCAGCCCCATGAGAAGGGCACTGTGCACCACTGTCTGTAGAGCCCAAAGTAGGTACTACAAAGCTGTCCTGCCAGATAGCTCATCTCCAGGCAGGACTACAAACCCATGTTAACTCTGCCTTCTGGGTGACAGGCTGTCCAGAAATGAAAGGGAAAACCAAAAACTCAAAGAGAAATTACTAAGATAATGGAACCCACATCTCCCCTGATTATATGAAAATCTTTGGCTGACTGAAACACAGAATATGTAAGTACTAGAAATTTACAGTGAAAATTGCAGCAGATCCAAGCATGTGAAACTCTTGAAGAGAGTCCTCCTATCTGTACTTCCTAGGATGTACTGTTTTCTAAGTTAGTGTTTACTGGTTCTCGGTTGATCGTATCAAACACTGATTTTTAAAGGAGACTAAGAGATTTATGTGTTCACCTTCCAAGGAAGGGGAAAAAATAATCAGGCCAAACACCTAAAGCCAAGACATAATCCCTGAGACTGAGGCATGTCCCATTTATCACACTAGGGACACGTGTGAAGGCAGCAGGGTGTGAGTGTGATCCCCGTGACAGCCGCAGGTGCAGCTGTGAGGGGACTCACGGGAGAAACAAACTCTGGATGTTTCTGCTGGCAGGCTGGGGAGGGACAGCGTGTGTGCACACAGCTGGGAGCGTGGGTACAGAGCTACACAGCTGGGACTGGGCAGCTTTTCTGACCAGAACCAAGGCAGATCTGCACAACTTTTAGCCAGCCCACCAGCATTAATGAGTTATGGCAGGGATGTGGATGATGACCAGATTTCCTCTGACATTAACTTTTAGCCACAGCTGAAATCAATAAATCAATAGTATCATTCAGTGAAGTGTGCTGGCTTAGAGTTAACATGTAAACACCTGAAAATTCGTTTTCCCATAATCAGCAATTTTTAATGTTCAGTCAGCTAGAAGATAAAATAAAAACACAAGAGGAGGCATTTGTCTTCGACACAAAATCATACAAAAAGTCTTTTTTATTAAATATACATTACTTACAGTTTAAGTCTTTCTTCTGTACAACAGTAACCATAGAAAACAAAAGAAGCTAAGGCTAAATTTTTTCAATCCCTTAACAGGGTATTAAGACATGTTACATTGTCTACAAAACTGACTTAGACTGAGGCAACGTCCTGTGGAATTCTCTTTAGAAAACCAGATAGTGAAAGGGGAATAATCTAAATCTCCATTTTGCTTTTTACTGTAACTGAGAGACTCTTGCTTTGCCCTTGGATGAACCATTAAAAAAAAGTTCTTTTTTTTTGCTTTGCTAATAGAATGAACAGAGCTCTGAGAGACTTATTTAATACAATCTGAGTAGAACAAAGTAAAATGAATGATGAAGGGCTCATCTGTAGAAAGAACCATTTTTTATTATTACAAACACTTGATCTCAGCTGCCATTTTTCCCTTTTTTCTTTACTTTTCAGGGTGCCTTTATCCATTAAAATCCCATAAAATCCTTCTGGTGTTAGTGGGAAGGCTCCTGAGTTTGTTGACAAGAAACCACCCACAGACCAACCTTTCCCAAACACAAATTTTTGGAAACTCCTGAAGGTGACTTAAGTCATATCCTGGGTTTTGTGGATCTGAAGTTCATTGCCTTATCCCAAATTTTATCCATATTCCTGCTAGAAAACAACACAATTTCAGTGAATGCAACTTCCATTGACAGCAGTAAGGGATGACAAACATGACGTCTTGACTTGGATCCACGTATGTCAGCCCCAGTTAGCAGGAGATCATCAAAGCAAGAGCAATATGAGGCTAAATTCATCTGTGATGTACCTACATTGACCTAAAGAGAATTATAGCCAGGTTTGAAGCTGTCTCTGTTTCTTTCACAAAGCAGGTTTCAAAGCAGGTCAGGTATGACAATGTTAAGGTTCTCACTATCTTTTAGATATAATGGTCTCTGTTAGACATCTAATTTGCAAAAATCACTGAGTAGAGATTTTTATGACTGGATGTCGGAATAAAAGAATGCACCTGTTTGCTCTCCTAAGCTTCTGAAACTTCAGTTCTGCTGTGTTGTGAATAGAAAGTGAGGCTGTGAATGGCTGTTTCTAAGCCTTATCTAAGAAACAATCCTTTCTTGACAATATGGGTGCTGCATTTGGCAGCATTGACAAAACACATCAGAAAAGGGTGTGCCTAAAGGATGCAAGAAGGAGCTGTAAAGGGCATGCAAAAATGAGTAAATAATTTCCCATGCAGAATTTTTTCCAAATGGACTCTATTTAGGGCTGTGGGATTGAAATTTGTGAAGCGAGTTATGATTAGCATATCAAAAAGTAAGTGGTGTTGCAAGGTGAATAGCAGTCAGTAGTTCAGAAGAAAGCTGCCACAAGCATCCTGAATGAGGGAGTGGAAAGTCTCTAAGCATAAACACCATTCTTTGGATCACCTGTTGTACCTAACATTTGATTAAATATTATGATTATTTGAGGGAAACCATTGCAAATTCTCCTTTGGGTTTTCCAGGAGAGTTCCAGTGATCTAACTGGGGAGATTCAGATCTGGTATCAACCAGAGCTTTGAAATCCTCTCCTGTGTTTGAAGCATGTCTCTGATACTTGACAGATGATTGGGACAGCACAGACTATGTTTTGGCAATTCATTCCATGGCAAAAACCAACCACTGAAAAATACCTGAAAGCCTCATATTCACCTGATGGTTACCATGCATGGCTTCAAGTGTACATTTCCCAAGAGCTTTTGCCTCCTTCACTGCCCCATCACAATGGTGGTTTGAAGTGTTAATGATGTCCTCTTTCCCCCTTAGAGGTCCCATCACCTCTAGGTGACTGCATTTCCACGATGGAGTGCAGTCTCCCTTCTGGTTGAACACCCAGCTGACATTTTGGTTTCTGTGACTGCCAGGAGAAAAATCATAATCTTAATTTGAATTGTGAAACAAGCTCCTTTGAGAGAAGCTACCAGCAATTTGATAGCTCCACATGTGAAAGAAAAAGGAGGGATGAAGAAAACAGAGAACTGGATATGGAGTGCCACTATCAACACAAACTGTTGCCTTAATCCTTCCTTAGCTCGGCTTGTAGACTCAGCACATTACAAACAACAAACAACGAGCTTACAAACTACAAGAGTTCACCAAAAAGTGTGCTTTTTTTCCAATTTTTGTTTTTGTCAGAGTAACTTAGTGCAAAAGATCACAAAAAATAAGTACCAATACACTGAAATATTCAAACTCTTTATATGCATGTCTTGAAATAAACAAAGAAAAAGCTAGCTCAGAGGCAAAAGAAGAATGTTTTTAGAAGTTTCATGTACAGAAGTAGCAAGGAGGAGGGGGCCACCCACACTGAAGGAGCACATGAAGAACTTTCCATTGGGAAAGAAAGTGCAGCAAAGTGCAGAACCCAAGGGAACAAATCATGCTTTGAAGCTGGGATGGCAACCTGTGAAGAAAACCCCCAAAAACTTCAAGGGCATGGTGCAACTCTAACTGTAGTCAAGCAAGAGGCCTCCCACCAACCTCTAAAGACTCTGGATAAGGCCCTTGGTTTGGCAGGGCTGTAATTCTATCACTTGGCTTGTTTGATAGGTAGGCATTAAAAAAACTGCATGAAAGCTTTGAAATAGCACTCAAAAGGTCTCAGACTTTGCTCAAGTCTTTTATAAAGTTTTGCTTTCCGAAAAATAAAATAGAAAAAACCTCCTTTGTGTCTGTGAAAACCCAGTAGTGCAGAAGAACACTTGAAACTGGTCTTGTTTAGGGCAAACTTTGTGTAGGTGAGAGCAACAGACAACAATGGCACGAGATGGTGGACCACAAAGAGGTCAAGTTCTGCCTCCTCTACACTCTTTGTTAACTTGAAGTGGAGGATGCATGTCAACTGACTGGCTTCCTTACAGAAGGAAGGTTGATTTTGTTCAGAAGATGGGATTTATTTTTTCAGGGATTCATCTTATTGAGAACTTAGGGGTTCTGGATGGGAACTTATTACAGTCTGAAAAGCCAACAAGTATCAGAAATAGCTACTTGGGGTTAACAGATGCCAGATATGACAGGAGACTTACATCCTTCCTGGAGATGCAGAGATACCCTGGTATCATCTCAAATGGTACCAGACATGTAGAAAGGCATCTGAGGGGGCTGAGTTAGCTTTAGATTCAGAAATGTGTGGCTATGGCTTCATGTATGCGATCTGCCAAACTCCCATGTGAGGCAAAAAATGGATGTTGGATCTAGAATAGACTCAAAGGAGAATTATCCACTTCCCCACAGATTTCTGATCAGATTGTCACCAGCTCAAAGCAGTACTTTGAAACTCAATGTTCATATATTTGGCTACAAGGAGATATATACTTACTAGGCAGAGATGTTTAGTGTAATTTTAGATGCAAGGTGTCCTTCCTTGACCACAGCTGTCACCTCAGTAAAAAAAAAGTCATTGTAATACCTGTGGAGATGTGTCTACTGGATCTTCAAAACTATTGTCAAATTCGGATTCATAGGCAAATTCTGCTAGAAGTACTAGTAGAACTTATCTGTTGCCAGGAGACCACCCTGTCTCTATAACCAATGGAGAGAAAGAGGCATCTCTAGTAATTCCTTTCATCTTACAGGATGTTTGAGACATTTGCCCTGTCCTTACCTACCACACGGATGGATGAGAGGTGTAAAACAGGCTGTTGATAAAACCATATGCAGAATGAAACAAACCCAAAAGACTCAGATAAAAGCAATATCCAAATGCTTTGTAGATCTCAATATCATCTTCAGCAAAATCAATAACTGACTTCATTAGGAAAAGATTCATAACCCCTCACCATAGTGAAACATGATATATTGATTGCTCCTCACCCAATATATGAAATATGTGATCAGCTAAATGCTAATACAGTCAAAGATCTCATTAAAATAAGGGTCTGGATTACTCTGTAAAAATTGAGCAGTTGATAAATAGAATGAGTTAAGTCAGGTTAAAATAAAGGGAAGAAAAAGCATCTTATATTTGTAATCTGGTTATAGTTTTAACTTAAATATCAGAGGCATCTCATAACTGAACACATCTGATAACTGCTCAGCTCTATATGTCTCAGTTTTACAGTCATATTTACCCAGGTGGGAATTCTGGCTTAGCCCATATAAGTTAAAAGTATGTCTTTTTATTTGGCTTTTTCACTACGGACATAGCCTAAGTGTGGAGCCATGGCAAGAGCAAGAAGAACTAAAACGAACGTACATGTTAAAAATTGACCCAAAACACAGAGTCTTGTCTATTGTTAGAGAATAAGGACAGATTAAATACTAACTGCCAATTACATAGGTAACTTACTTAGGACCAAAGTTTTATTTCCAAAAGAGAAATGGGACTCGATTTTCAAAGGTATTTAAATGTCTTGTAGTATATTAGAACATTTCACAGCAAGGCAGACAGAGAAATTCAACTGAAATTAATTTAAGTTAAATGCTCATTTTGTTTAGTCACTTAAATATTGATCCACACCCTCAAGAGATTGGATTCCTTGTAAAGCCTATCCTTCACCCAGGTGGCAGCCAAGTTAGTTGGAGTCAACTTTCTGACATCCAGCCTTCCCTTGTTTTCTTTAGCCAGGCACTGCCATTCACAGAGAGCCCTTCAGGGCATCCAGCTCAGACTGCATGACTAAATGTCTTTATAAGCATGGCTATTATTGGCCAAGCCTTTTCTGGAAAACAGGAATTTGCAGTGCCTAAATCCATATCTAAGATACTTCCTAATTTCACAGTCTAAAAATCTCTGCCTAGCAATAATAATTTTCAGAGGCTACATATCGTATCACCAAGAACAAAAAAAAAAAAAAAAGACTGCATCCTTCTACCACTGCCTTACTTTTATTATGAAACTCATCTTGGGGAAGGAAGAAAATCCAAACAATGCCTCCAAACAACAATGCCTCCAACGACAGTCTCAGGTTTTCCACTGAAATGAAAACTGAAAATTTATGTATAAAAAGTATTATCCCCTGGCCTTACTGAAAAATATTATCTAGAATGACAAATAAAATAAAAAGGGAAAACACCCCATTTAAAGAGAAATATTAACAAAAATAGCAGAAATGGTTTCAAATAGATGGGAAAGAAGTTACAACTTGATCTAAGGAAAGTGAATTTTAGCACTAGTAGACTTTTTCAAAACTATATTTCTTCTCTTTTATAAAATAAAAAAAATATTAATTGCCTTTAACTGGTACTTAAGGGAATCTGAGTATGTCCTCACTAAAGAAAGCATCAGAACAACTTAAAAAAAAAAGGAGTTCAGATTTAGAGTACTTCTTTAAGTATATTTTAGCTATCTTTTAAAAAGAATAATTTTGACATCCTGATTTAGCAGTCCACGCAAATGTGTTCATTTGTTCATGAATGAACATGTCAATACATCCCAGGTAGAGATGCACATGTCTCTGTATACTCATGCATACATTCATGTGAAGTTCTTTCTTACAGAGGAACCCCAACCTAGCTAAATTTTCAGAGTTTTACCTTCCTATTCCATTCTTCATGTAGCCAATTAAGCACATCAGCACATCAGAGATGTCTCATACAGAGGCCATTTCAGTAAAGATAACAAACATGGGCAGAGGTGCCCATGAACTCTCCTATTCCTCCCTTCTGCCATGCCAAACAAAGCAGCTTGATCTGCAGGATCCTTCCTTCTGCAGGAAGGAAAGAGAAAACATAATTGCTTTGCCAGGGTTTCACTGCCAAAGACAAAGCAATGTAAAGAGAATCCAGCTACTGAGACCATCATTCCAACACTCACCACACAGAAACACTGTCAAGTTATTGTGTCATCCAAACAGCCAGTGTGTGTCAGAACAGCTGCAGCTGACTGTGGCTGAGGAAGAATGGCACCAAACCAGTTTCAATATGGACAGCTTTATAAAATAGCTCAGTGAAAAGTTCTGGTTATGGTGCTGGCCTCATTTTCCTCTTCACATAAGAATGATGTCACTCCAAGACTGCTCTCTCTTCCCTGAATGCTCCAAAAGAAGTGGTAAAGAATCACCATATCCAAACAGTCATTTATTTATTTATTCTTCCTTGTCTGGTCTCTCCTCTCATAAAAAAAAAAAAAAACTCAAACAAAAAACTCGAACCAATAAACACCTACATACCTTTCCAATGGACTGCCTAGAAAAACAGCACCTGTTGCATGTGTAAGCTCATCTCTAGTTTGCTGTGGGTAATTACCTCATACTGGGATTCTTTAATTTTTAATCTAGGTAAAAAGGATCACTGTGTTCTAACCCCAGGATGACTGTGCAGGTGTAGGGCAAAGAAGGAGATTTAGCTTCACAATCAGTTGTCTTGAATTAATTCTTATCAAGAGTATTGCAATGAATAAGATTTATATTTCCCTTAGCTTTAGGCTTAATTCTACCACCAGCAAATTCTACTCTTTACAATACTCTTTAGAAGCCCTGCAAAAGCGGATGTCACACGGACACAACAGGGTGTTCAAAACCTCAATGGCTGGGACTCCTTCATTTCTTACCCTTAGGCTATTTGTGATTGAAAAAGGGGTTTTTCATCCTCTCACTGTAACCATGCAGCACAAGTAAAATGGTCAGAACCTGATTCTTCAGTAGTGTTCCCAATCAGGAAAGGACAGAAGACTTTAAAAAAAAAAGCAGCGAAGATTAATTTAAAATAGAGTATTTGGGATCTCTTTGTTTCCCTAATGTTCTTCCTTGTAAAGAGGGTTTATCAAATACTCATCTTTTTAGACATGACATCAGACCTCTCTCTATTTAGCTTTAGAGAAGTTATTCCAATTTCTACAAACAGGAAATACGAATCAATCTTTCATGCAGTTTTGGGAGGTATTTTTGAGTAGTAGGATTTATTTTTTCTTTTTTTAGAAGAGCTGGCAGAAGGTGTGAGTCATGTTTTAGACTAAACTATTTTGGTATTTTTTTTCATCTATGTTCTTTTTCTTTTCCACAGCGGCAACAGCGTTTAACCTCAGTGTGTGATAATCCTCCATGTGGCATGAACAGGCGTATGCTGCATTTCTAAAATTTCAGACAAATATAGAGCACCTAAGTCCTAGCAGCTTCCTAAACCCCTTGGAGATTCAAGCTACTATTTTCCATGCTTCAGCTAGGGTTATACTAGTGTATGCTGGGTCTACGTAGCCAGCCTTATGAGATGGAGGTGAAAGAAGTGCATGGGAATGATATTTATTGTTGATACATATATTGTTGGAAAAGTACTGAGAAGCCTAAAAGTTACAGTAAAAGGACAGGAGGTTGGGGGAAGGAGCTTAAGGAGGACAGTTTTATTTTCCTTTATGTCATACCAGCTTTTCGACTGGTACAAATTGAATTAACACCATTTAAATCAATAGACAATATATCAATTAATAACATTTGAGAATTTGGCTGGTTCTTTATGATTGTTGGAAATGAGCTCGTGAAATAAATCAGGTGTTTTGATCTCATTTTTTCCCTCTACCCTGTCCCTGTATCTGCAGAGTTATGTGTCCAACTGCTTTACCTGTACTTTACATAGTCCAGCTCTATTGTAAAAGCAATGACTTAAATGGCTCCAGAGGAAAAAAAAAAAAAA
>VYXF01002425.1:336517-408706 GCA_013397295.1 Polioptila caerulea
GGGAAAAAAAAAAAAAAAAAAAAAAAAAAAAAAAAAGTAGGGACTTTGAAACATCCAAGAACTGACAGCAGAAACCAGGTGTGCATGTGGATCTTATTTTGTGTAGGATGGGATAACAGGTCTCTTGAGCTGCAGAAGTAAACTGTGATTGCCAGGTTCTTGTGCAGAGAATGAGGCACTGTGATTGTTCTCAGTGTTTCCTGTGCAGGGCGGTCTTTTCCAAATGAAAAAGAAACTAGCAAAAAATGAGTGTTTAAAAAAAAAAAATCAAAAAGAAAAAGGAAGGGAGAAAGGAATAAAGAAAGGGAGGTTACGGGAAGAAGAGTAAGAAGCATTGTCCATCAGATAAAATATTCCCGTTTGCACTCGCTCACTGTGTTTTGCAAGTCAATGTCAGCTTTAAAGGAGCTCTCAAGGTTTTCTGGGTATTCCTTCTCCTTTTTCTGGCTATTTCGATGTGCTTGTTTGTGTTGATAGAGGAATCTGCTCATGATGGCAATGATGCAAAAGATGATGAATATCACAACTGCTATTACACCTGTAAAGAGGTAAAAAAGGATAGAAAGAGTAAAAACCAAAACAAAAGCCTGAGTTATCTCAGAAATGTGTTATCAATGCACAGCAGCTAGTTGGTATGATAGATCAGTTCATCTCAGTCCATACATAACCATATGCCTCCATCAAATCCTCCCTGATAATTTTTATTTCTATTTTGTCACCTTAAGAACACTTAAAATAGAGCATGTATTGACATAATTGACCTAATTTCTGTAAAGTTATGCTTTCACTGGAAAAAAAGTTAGTTCAGTGTGTTTGCTTTTAAAACCCTAAATCTGAATGCTCATAGAAATTCCAGCTCTGTCGTATTTTCTTCTGTGTTATCTCTGGGAACCTGGCACGAGCCTTGTACACTTTGGTTTATAGCTTCTAGATATTATCAAAGGCAGCTCACTACAGGGCATGCTATAAAATAAACAGAGAAAAATTATCTTCTAGGCTGTTACAGGAAAATTAAAACCATACATAAAATTATGAGGACAATGTTCCCCAGTATATAAACACTTCCATATGACATGGTGAGTTCCACCACACCACCAGATTACAAAGACAGAGCTCAGGAAATACAAGATATGTAAATGCTCAGCAAAGTATTCACCAGGGTGGTGTATAAAAACATGCCTACTTTGCTGGGTCTTACAACACAGACTCCCATGGAATCAGAGAACACGTGGAACCTCTGGAGACCACCTTGTCCAGATCCCCTGCTCAAGCAGGCAGACAGACAGAGTTTAGTTATATTTTAGAAGATTCATGTTCCTGATGATCCATGTGTGACCACAATAACCTATAATGCAGTTGCATGCCTGGGTAGCTTGACATAGATACATGCTAATAAACAGAGCAGATACTAGACTTGCAAGAGATTACAAAAAAAACCCTTGGACTAGATTTAATGGAGCCCAGATTTAAAGTCTCCTAGATTTTTGCCTTGACAGAATTATTTTTTGACCGTAGTCTTTAAAAGTGAAGTTACCTCCAATCACAGCTGAATCACTTCTGACTGCATTGGTGAGAGGTTCTCTTTCATCTGTCTTCCCAAAAGGATCTGCAGTTGGTTAAACAAAAGAGAACTTATTTTCTGTATCAAATGTTCATTTTCTCTGTGGCTTAGATAGAAGTGTCCTCTTACTCTCATGAATTCTAATCTGTTTTCAAAAGATGTGATTTGGGGGATTGGAGAACTGAACCAGAAGAGTCTGAAAATAAAGTGAGTTTGGAGAACAATTTTCTTCTACACCTTCAGGAGCAAATTCTATTAGGGGTACGTTTAAGAGGAAACAGAAAGTTTCACACTAACAGCTTAAAATGTTGTTTCAGTTCATCAGAAGAATCAGAGACATTTCAGCGAAACAGCCTGTTGGGAGCTTTTCTCAGTCAGAGAGGTATTATTATCTTTTTTGTTGTTACCTAAGAAATGATATCAGAAAGAAGCCAAAAGAAAGGGATTCTAGGCAGATTTAGACCTGATCTATGCTTGTAGATGAGATGTACAACTTGAATTCAATCCCATGAAAAGAAGCAGTCTCTGACTGGGACAGCTTCTTAGAAGGGATGTTTTTATCTCCATTACAGAAATGCAATGGTCAAATTGGATCCAAAACAGAGAGGGATCAGAAATTAACTCATATTAAAGGCTCCTTGATGTTTGAGCTCTCTTGTACTCTGTCTCTAAATGACTAATGTAGAAACACTGAAACAGCATGTCAGCTATTTGGCTCAAATGCAGATCCAAATGTGAGAGGTCAAGGCCTTCCTGATGTCAGTGGAGTCACAGCAGTGGACTTCCTTTTTAGTCCAGCATGTTTCAGAAGGTGCCATGTTTTCTACTGCTAGCTGAATCCAGCTTTTTTGCACCTTCACATTTTTCTTTTCTCGTCATCTTACTCTTTCCTTTGAAGGGATTCATATTGTGTGTCTCTCCTTTACAAGCCTCCAGGCTATCATACAGAGAATGTACATAGGGAGAGAGTCAGGGATCACTGTCTCTGCTATGTATTATGTAATGCTCTGCCAAACTCATCTTTCTGATGCAAGAGGTGGAAGCTTGACTGAGAAATTTGGTTTTGCAAGGTTTATTGTAATTGAACATCCTTACATTAGTAACAGACTCAGACTCATTTTGGCATACCATTGCTGAAGAGAATATTTTTGATTGAAACAAGCAACAATTTCATGTTTGTGCATCAAGACACCCTGAATCATAATGATGGTGGTTTGGACTATTTAGGTTCTTAAAGGGGACACTTTTTCCTTATTATCTACATCACTGATAACAGCCCCAAGGAGGTGTAAGGACATGAACCTCAAATAAGTTTTGATGTTTTAAAAAATGCAGCTCTTCTTGCAGGTTTTAGGAGTGGAAGGATTTCTGCTCAATCACACCCATACTGAAAAGATGCAGTCCCTTGACTGAGCTACAGACACAAAAGGGACTTCTGGGGCCCAACTGAACACCTCCAATACACCATTACCCCATGAATGGTAATCACCAACCACACATTTGAACCCCCAGCTTGAAACCTACTGATGAGAGCCCCCTTGCCTGGTTATTGTGTGCACAGAGTGACATTCCCATGAAACAAATACTCATAGCAGTGCTTCATCTCATCTACCACATTTGTGGGACTGGAATGGGAATAAAAACATATTTTTACACACAAATATAGAATGCATCGTAGAAAAGGTTAGGCTGGAAAGAAAATCTGGGGGTTATTTAGCCTAATCTCAGGGCTCTGATCTTAAGCTCAAAACGACCAAATTCAAAATTAGATCACGGTAATAATTTTGTACATCATCAGTAGATTCATCTCACTTTATTTTTCAGTATATTAGTTATATAAATCAAAACTAGAAATTTAGTTTTTGTTTTGTTTTTTTTTTTTAATTTAGTCAAAGACAAGAAGAACCTACCATTATTTTATACCCTAACATGGCTGTTAAAGATTGATAGTGTGACTCACTTATTTCTTTCCACAAACTGGAAAAGAAGAGCAATCATTATTTCAGACTGAAGATGAGGTAATTTTTTGGATAATGGAAGTTTGGTGAGATATTTTTTACCCCATTCCTCCGCTGAAGCCAGTGAATTCAGTGACAATTAAAAATTTACATCTGTTCTACAACAGTTCTCCTGTACTAGAGAAAAAATTGCAACTGGTGCCACTGCATGGCACTAGTCAAAAAGAGTAATAAAAAACTATTAAGTATGTATGAAAAAGTATGATATTAAATGATTATATTAAAAATTATATGTTATTTGTGCCTAAAAGATTATTTACAACTTGACACTTAATGCAATCAGCTCCTCACTATTTTTTGTTTACCAGAACTGAAGCTCTGAGAAGAAACCAGAACAAATGTTGAAGAGAAGTTTCAGAATGGAGGCCAACAACCACAAGCCTCAAGAATTATATTTTGCCTGAGAAATGAAATCAGGATACAAGGAGAGGATGGTTTGTTACATGCAGCAGATGGCCTGTAATAGCAGAGTCATCTCCAGTGGGAACACAATACACTCTGAAGCCAAGGAATAGCAATACTGGGTGTCATCTAACACCTTAACAGGACATCCATCTCCTTTTAGATAAAACTGATGGCATTACAGTTTGACTCAGAGGTTGGAAGCCCTGCTGAGGTCACAAGACTCCCTAGAAATCATCTAGTCCAAACCCCTACTCAAAGCCAAGTCTATTAGAGCAAGTTTTTCAGAGCTGTATCCATTTGGGTTTTGAATATATGAAAGGATGAAGACTTTACAACCTCTCTGGGCCTCATGCCTCTCTTCTTACCAAGTCAGCATCCTGTGGGATTCTTCCAAGCAGGTCCATGAGAAGGTCAAACGTTGCAGTCATACATTTCTGCCTTTTTCCCCTTCCTCTGAGGATCCTCAACTTCACCATCTCATAGTTGCTACAGCCAAGGCTGTCCTGGCATATCCCTAGCCAGTTTGGGAATGCCAGGTCCAGCACAATTAGCACAATGAGAAGGAAATTCACCATTGAGGGTGCCTTTCAGAAGCAAATCCTTTCTGTGTAGTTCCAGACTTAGGAAAGTATTTGACATTTTTTCACTTGAAATGCTTGAAGACCTGCTCTCAGCTGAAGAGGACAGGCAGCTCAAGACTCCACCATTCATACACCTGAATCCCCTCTGTAATTTTTACAGTATTTTAATATTAATTAAAAATACCATAGGAAAAATCCATTATCTCTATACCATCAATACAGAGTTCAAAATAACAAAATCTTTACATGTGTCTCAGTGAGGAAGAAGGTGATCTGCAGATCTTGTTAAATATCAAAACCACAGTAAGTCACCTCTCATTTTGTATTTCCTAATCAGAAAAAGTGTGTTCAGATGACTGTGTGAATGGGTTTTATTCCATATCTGTCTGTGAGGAAAATTTTTGAACACAAGTATTCTTTTCTGAAGGAAACAGCTTCAATTGTTTTCAAGTTACAAATATAGAAATCTTTTTTCACACACTTAAAGAGTTTTCCTAGTGGGCTTTTTTTTTTTTATCTGCACATTAGAATATCGACACAGACATGTACAGCCTCCTTTGAAGTTCTATTTTTCTTCTCAGACACTCAATAATGAGAAATTGGGAAGTGATGAATTGAGATATGAGCACTAAATTTGAAAGTTAATCCTTGACTCTGTTTTCTTTTTATTTCTTAAAATGTGTCTTTTCCATGTAGAAATGTAATGCTCAAGTACATCTATAGAAATTATAATTTGCTACAAATTGGAAATTTTTTTTAAACAAGAAGCAACCACCCATTGCTTTTACTTTAGTATATAAAGACATGAATTCTTCAGAGCTCACTTGTTCTAAAGATCTTATTCAGGCTTTAATCAAATCCAGTGTGAATAGTGAGAATGGAATGTCAGATAATTCATCACATTGAGAAGAAATCATATTTTAGAGCACAGAGTGGCAAGATAGGCATGAGTTTTTATGATAATTCTGCATTTCTGATGCAACAGTGCTTAACCTTAACAATAGAGTGCAACTGATTGTATGCTTTAAATATTTAAGTTCAAATGCTACACTCTGCTCTGTGTTCTGCCCTGAAGTTCTGAGCCTCAGGTTTTACTGTTTTCTGAACTCCTTAGAAAAATTAGATCATTGAGGTGACAGATCACAGGGCAAAGAGTTCATATTTTCAGTATCATTGCCCATTCAGGACTCACAAGACACATTTGTCTGTGTGTCAGAGCAGCCACCTCAGACAACTGGAGGCAGTGAGAAGGAAGTGGGGGGCTGGGGAGCAGCACATGCACACTGGCAGCCGCTCTCCAGAGTAATCAGCAGCCTTCTTCCCTATGCAGAATGCTAATAGCATCATTTGTTTTCTGCTGAATATCTTAGGCAGAAGCTGCAGGAAATGGGGATTTGATGCAAGTACAAATGTGAAAGTAATTGTATTATGATCTAAACCAGAGTTTTATTAGTTATCAAAAAGAAGAAAGTAGCTTTATAGGTCAAGGGGCAAAAAAACAGCCCTTAAATTGCACCCATTTCTGGTCATTAAGAATTCTGCCACATCCACTGGTGACTAAAGCATCCACTTGATTGTCCCTGTTCATGGTGACAACACTTCCAGCTGCTTTCAATTTCCTTCTCTGCATACAAATTCACATATGCAAAATACATCAGATTTCCAGAGGATAGCTTCAGGATTGCAAAAGATATACAAACAATTGGGATCATCTTGCTGGTACCGCTCAAATAGTGCTCCCTCACTTTATTCTAAGAGAATGAAGTACAAGCATCCAGTGGAAGTCACACATGCCAAGAGGTTTGTACAAGAGTTTTTGCTCATTTCTGTTAGGGTGGGAACAAATTTGAATTGTTTTTTGTATGACTTCTATTGCTTGCTTTATCACTACTGGGATACAGAATCTGTGTAACATTTATGTTCTCCTTTGAGATCTGCAGCACTGGAATTATCTGGAGTGGACAGGAATGACAAATCAGGTGCATAACCCAACTTTCAAAGCTTTCCCACTACAGCTTGGGGACTCTTTTGGTTGTTCTAGGCAGGCATGTCTTAGGCAATCCAGGAACTTAGTCTGAAAACATTGCTTCAGAACAACGACTTTTAAAGTACCCTTGACTAGTCCTGATGTCTGTCCTCAACACTCCTGATTCTGAGAGAAAAGGCAATTTCCCAGTTCCAGTGTTCATACTGTCACAATTGTGTTACAGCAAAGAGGAAGGAAACCTCACTCCACACTATCCTTTCAACTCCCCAGTCCTCTCCCAGCAGGACATACCTGATGAGGAATATGTTGTGGTTGCTGTGTTCACGTCAGCTTCCATCATGGATGCACAGTTGGATTCTGCCAAGGAACCTCTGACAGTCACAGGAGCCACGCTGGGATGGCGTAAGGCAGCTTTCAGGGGAGCAATGTGGTTGTACTGAACAGAGGACAGGCAGCCAATGAAACCATGGGCATTTGCCTTGGAGACTTCAGGGTCCAGGGACAAACTGTCTGCAATGCAACATAAAAACACCCTGGCAATTGGCTGTTTTAGGAAGGCATTAAGAAAATGGACCCTCTTTTGCCTTACCCACCCCTTTGACAGCTATTATCCAATTTCAGCTGTTCAGGTTCTCCTTCAGCAGCCTGCAAGTTCTCCCTGGCCTGACCCATGCGGTTCCCAAAGTCTTTTTTCTATAATGCTACTTACCTTGAATTGTCTTGCACATTAAAGTATGCACTGCATTTTTTCCTCATCCATTTTCTCTACTAAGGGACGATATCTGGCACACCATCTCTATTAACTGTGACAATAACAATAACAACAACAACTACAATAATAGTACTAGTAATAATAAGTAAAATAGCAACACCAAATACCATAGAATTCTGAGGCTGAAACTCTTTAGCTTTTTTTTTTGTGTCTGCTAACAGCATCAGTTGCACATATACAGACCATACCTTCAACACATTCTGTCTCCTCCAGTCTTTGGATGAAAGACCCTGCTCTCTATTTTCTGTCATAAAATCCTTTATGTAGCCTGTCACTAAATGGCTTGCTACCTCAGCTTCCCATCCTTCTTCAAGAGTTTATTATTCAATTTTTCTGAAGCACCTGTTCACGTAACTGCTTTTTTCTATCAGAATTCCTAGGAATCTTCCTAGTTTTGAGTCAGGCTCTCACTCTACTAGCCCCATTTCTCTGACAAAATAAAGAATAAAACTATTTCTCTTCTTATCTAAATCAAAAGTAAAACAAATATCTCTGTGTTAGTTTCCAGCCTGTGGATAAAATAACACAAATGATTTATCTGTTGGCATGTGTTCAGTTAAATTTCACAAAGAGAAAGTAACTCAAAGGCAAAGTTTTTTTATATAATCACTGAATGGTTTGGTTTGGAAGCAATCTTAAAGATCATCTCATTCCAACCCCCTGGCACAGGCAGGTATATCTCTTTTTAGACCTGGTTGCTCAGGTCCCCATCCAAGCTGGCCTTGAACACTGCCAGGGATGAGAATCCATAACTTCTTTGGGCAGCCTGTTTCCATGTTCCACCTTCCCAGTAAATAATTTAGTTCCAAAAGTTTTAATATCAAAGATTGTTTGGGAAAGTCAGGGAAGGACAGTGAAGCCATTTTCTATTTTCTCCAAACTCACATTATTTACTTTACAGAAATTGAAATTCATGCTGCTTAGAGGTCTCAAACATGATGCGCTTTATATCTAGGTCAATCAAACAAGAAAAAAGCCTACAAATGCACAAAGATACAGTATCAAAACTTATCCAAAGTCTTAAAAAATACCTGCTAACAGAAAAAGAAAACAACAATATTGTAGCATTGAAAGTTTTGGGAATACTCCCAATGACACTGGGAAATAAGGATTACTAGCTTTACAAGTTTGTTTTCAAATCTTGAAAGAGTAAGACGCTAAATTTTAAAATAAGGTCAAATTTTTCCATTATTATTAAAATACAATGGTTTTACAAGGATTTAGGGAAAAAAAAAAAGCCTTCTCTCAAAGCTGACATTGCTATTTTAATTATATAAACGTTTTTTGTTAAGAAAATACAGGGAAATCTCAAAGCTAGCCCAAATCACACATTATTTTTGTGCTCAAGATCTGTGACTGTTATGCCATGCACCCAGAGGGAATTAGCTGAGAAAGATTTCTAATTATGTTTGAGTGTCTTTGTGGAAGTATAACACAGAAGAGCGTGGCTGTTCCTCAGCAAAGAAAGGTACAGTATCAGCTTGCTCTCCCAGGGGCCTTACACGAGAAATGCTCAGTCTGCAGAGCTGTCAGGGGCACAGCCTCTGAGCTGCAAGATGGGAAGCAGTGAGGCTTTGCCACTGGAAAACCTGCAATCTTGCAGAAGTTCCCATTTGCTCTTCTGAAAGTATGTAGGAATTGACTGCATTCAGATTTTTAATGAGATTTTGGCTGAGATGTTATAAAACAGACAAAAATTGCTTCCAAGTTCCTGCAAGAGGTTTATATATACTAAAAGACTGATTTACAGTATTTGCCATCTTTGTTGAATTTATAAAACCCTTTGTAAACATTCCTACACTCAGTCTTTATTGTTTTTTTAGCTCTGACACAAAAGGTGAATTTGTTGCTGTCTTTTATAAGCAGGCAATCTGAGTTGCTCTGTTCTACCCCAGTGTGCAAAAAGTAAAGCCTAAGAAATAATGCATTCCTCTTTTATGGTACAGCAGTTTAAAAAGTCTAAGGTTCAGTACTTTTGTGGGCATTTTTAAAAGTTACATTAAGGGCCAATTCCATGAGTCTTTTGTCAAAGTAAGCTTTGCATGAATGAGAACTTGGAGATTTGTTGTTGAAAGACTTTGAAATTTGAGAAAAAAAGAAATCAAAAGAACAAACCAAAACCAATCCCAGAGTCCTCTGGTAAAAATTCCTCATGCACAGACACAGTTTGCTTTATCATACAGCTTTAGGTGTGTGCCCAATGTCTGTCAGAAAGGAGCGCTTTCACTGTTCTTAACAAGAAAGCTGCACAACTTGGTTGTGAATGACTTGTGCTGCCCTCTGAATTCTTGAGAGGATAATGTAAATCTGTGATTATGACACAGTTAGCTCTATGAAAGGCTTATTAAAGGACACTGTGTCCTTTGGAGGTTTTGCATGACAATAAAATGTTTTTCCAAAATGTTTTTTTCACTCTATGACACAGTGCTCGGTGAGAAAAGCAACTCGGTGAAGTTCTATGGTCTGTGCTGCAGCCAAGGTCATATGAAACTTCAGTGGCCTTCCTCTGACCTGACAATTCTGGGATTCTTTCCACGCATTTCACTGGTCTGGAAAATCAAACTGAATTGCTGCTGATGGCTTGGTTTGATCTTCTGACATTTTAGCATTTCATTTCTGTTCCCAGCACTGGAGAGAATAAGTTATTTTGGCTAATTTCTACATGGAGAATAAGAAGGCAATCTTTTTCAGCTTTTAGTAATTAAACTGCTCATTCTCCACAAATTAAGCTTACCCCCTCCCATTTAGGAAGTAATTTTTAAGCTTTAGCTACTGAGTTGTGCATAAGCTGGCCTGGCTTCTTGTTGGGTCCTGTAGTTGATCCCTGGAAGCTGTCTGCAATGTCACAGCTCCGCAAACTTTATGTTGGTTTTCCATGTATTTGCAATGGCTTCCCATGATAATGAGGATTAAGTCTAACATGTGGTTGTATTTTTTAAACTTTATGGATTGTATCAACATAACTTATGTGCTGATTTATTCCTATTCAGAAAATCAAACATCTTCTTCCCCTCCTGTTTCATTATACACCTCTGCCACATACAACACACTTGTTTAGAGATTTTAGATAAAGCAATTTTAGGTCTTCATATCAGTAATGGGAAATTAATTTTCACCATGAATAGAATTCCATGAGAATTCTCTAGGACCAAGAATCAATCTGCTCAGTAATGAAACAGCAAATTGGCATAGTAAATGATAACAAGTAGGACAGGTAACTGGAATCAAAGAGAAATCAAAGGTGTTGTTTTTGTGCAGGGAGAGTGGGTAAAATACCCTCTTTCTAAAAGTATCACTGTGTAAAACAGGACCATAAACATTTTTCAATATATTTTTGTTGTTTCTTTATAAATATTATTTTCATGTCACTCAGAAACTTGAACCTCATTTTGCCAAGGTGCTGAACAGGACTGGCAAGATTACTTGGATATTGTCACCAGAGTTGAACCCGTGACCCTGAGGCCAAAGACACTTGTAGTCTCCACACACTGCACTTGTCTCAGAAGAGCTGACTACAAGGCACTGTGCAGGTACCTTGAAAAATGTGCTGCTGTGTCCATCAACAATCTCAGTAAACATTGCTGACATTAGTCATTCAGTTAGAAAGGGCAGAAAGTGTATCTTGGGTTAGCCTGGAACCCAAAAATATAACTTTGGAATAATCTCAATTCCTGGCGGGAGTCTGCCACAAAGACAGTGGAGAGAAAACCACAGAAATTTTCCCTGGTTACAACAACTGAGGTCAACCATTTTGACTCTTGCTTAATGAAAGGATGAATTTGAACAGGGGACAAGCTTCAGACCTTCAGTGCCCCTCCCAAGCACTTCTGAAAAAGCGAGAAACAGCAAGAGCAAAGTAAAGGCACTTCTTCTCATGAGGCTCCCAGGAATGAACAGAATGCCCAAACGAGCACAATGAGTCTGGATTTGTTTTGTTGCAATTGATCATTTTGTGCCAAGTGCAACGTTTAAGGATTTTTATTTCATTAGGCTTTGCAGAGGTAATTTAAGGCATGCATTTATTGTGTTTTCTCAAAGACAGTTTATCATTGAGAATGAGGCACTTGGAGTTGCAATATGAAATTTATAACATGTCAAATATGACATTTGTATCCTAATCTGTCACAACACAACCAGTCCTATGTGATTCTGCATGGGCTGAAAACATAATCTATAAAAAGAAGAAAATATGAAAGATGATGGAGAGATGATGTACAAAAGAATATATGCTTGTCCCAGAAGCAGAAAGTTAAAATCAACTCAAGTAGCAAGAATTCAGTCTAAAAAATAAATTTCTGAGTAGAAGCAGATGACCTTGGACTCCTATTTAGGCAGCATTGCCATACAGAAAACAGGTATTTAAGCATGTTGTTATGATCATAGGGTAAGTTATATTGCTGGGGAAAAAGCTGGAAGAGATCTGGCTTCTTTTTCACAGACACTTGATGGCATTATTAGCATAGAGCTTGGTTTGCTTGGACTGCCTGGGGTAACCAAACTTTGCTTATTTTAGGTGCTTGCCATCTTGGTCCCAAAAGCCTCTCCTCTTTTATCTTATGTAGCAATTTCCATTTTCCTTAATGCTTTACTAGGCTACTAGGAGGAAAACCAATGATTTTTAAAGACACCCTAAAATTCACCAAAGAGATCTTTGTTTACAATATGGTCTCAGAAATAGGTATTTAGGGCAAGAAGAGTCTGAAGTAAAGAAATGAGCTCTGCATTGACCAGAAGAATCCAGCCAATATCTCTTGCAGACATTGTTGTATTGTTTAAACTGTAAATTGTGATCTGGTGAGCTTAAAAACAGGAATGTCTTTCCATTAAAAAGAAAAAAAAAGAAAAAATGGACTTAAGTATTTTTCATAGAAACTCTCTTAAGGGAGGTACTTCTTTAAGGAAGCTTTTTTATTTCAGAGTTAATGACAACTTACCCCTTGTGATTTAATTATCCCATTATCACCTACCCCTATACAATCTTGGATGAGCTGCTCTGTGATCTCTTCAGTGTACAGATTCCATTTTCTCCTCATGAACTTTTAATAAGAAAAGCTTTGTAGAAATCATAAGAATTGTGCTGCACCTACATAATGATTTTATTAAAATTACTTTCCAGATAAACTTTCTTTTACATTCACTTTATATCAAAGCTGAATGACTCAGTGGAAACTTGAGTGCATTTTAGCTCAGGCTTTTAGAGATAAAAGATATCATGTTCCTGTGCTAGAATACACAATCATTTATGCTACCAGTGTGGGAAGGTCTGCTAATTGATCACTTTGAAGACACAAATAAATTAGCTCAATACTAATAGGTTCTAAAGAAATACTTGCAACCACTTTCTTCAAAATCCTCTTGAATTCTTTCCATGCTACGCTTTTACTCTGGTATCCCTACACAGCTACTATATTAAATTTCTCAGACACAAATACATAACCAATGAAATTCACTCCTCTGCATAAGGGATTATTTTTCCCAGGGACAATAATGCTGAAAAATTTAGACATACTGGGGCACAGTACAAAGTTTTCAAGGATTCATTAAAGTAAACCCACAAACAAATAAATTCTGTTTTTTAATGGGATAGTAGCTTTTTGGAGACAACATCTAAACACATGCAAATGTGTCTCTGAGATCAGAGAATTACAAAATAATTTAAGTTGAAAGACACCTCTGAAGGTCATGCAGTTCAATCCCTTGTTCAAAGCAGAGCCAGCCTCACAGTTAGGTCAGAATGTTCGTGTGGTTAAATACAGCAGTGTGATCTCTGCAAGGAGCACTTAAAGTAAATGAACTGGGACTCTGGTTAAAATTTCACTGAGGCTTTGCCATAAACTGTATGATCCACTTGAGGCCTGAATCCAGTGCTCACTAAAGTCCATGGAGAAACTCCCATTGATACTGATGAGCTTTGGATAGGTCCTTTTGTGTCCTGACTCTATATTTGTGAAGTAAAAATGACAACAAACTCCAGGATAATAATATTTTTCTATTGCTGTTGGGTACAGTGAGGATGAATTCAACAGACGTCTGCTGGCTACTTGAATGATGCTTCCTTTTACTCCCTTGTCTTCAAAGCCACACTTATATTTAGATTGATCTTTCCAAGGCAGCTATATGGTCCCATTACTGTGTATCTGAAGAGCTCACAGCCTTTAATGCTTTTATCCTCCCAGCACCCTTCTGATGCAGGGCTGTTCTCTTATCTATGCTTTACTGATGGAGAAGGGAGATAGTAAAGCTCAGACTGGTTCCAGTGGGAATAAAATGCCTGCTTACCTTTATATCTGCACATAAATGGCTTACCAAGGTCATTCAAGTAGTCTGTGGAACAGTGAGTGTCCCTATGTTTTGAATTCCAGGTGAGACTCCTCTGCCTAAAACAGAGGGATTTTTTCCCAGAATTCACAGCTATTTATAAGGCAGCCATTGGAAAAAACATAGCCAGTTTGAAAAGAAGAAAAAACTATTAGAGTGTAAGTACCTAAAGAAAGTGTAATGGGGCTGGGGTGGGGAGGGGTAGGAGCAGGGAAACACTACTATTTAAAAAACTGGTTATTTTATAAAAGCACACTTTTCAAAAGTCCCAGCTGTGCTAAAATGGCTATCATAAGAAAATCTGGTGAGGAAGAAGCTTCAAGCTTTTATGATGTCCTGCTGGAAGACAGAGCTCTCTGAGATCTCCCAGTCAGTGGAAAATTAATGGTGGAGTCAAGAAAGGAAGTGGTATAATAATCTGATTAGGCAGCCAGGATCAAGCTGTTACAGCAGACAAATGAGCAGTGGTGTGACAGGAAAGAAGAGAGAGATTTTCAGAAGATTACAGCATGGATATGTAGGACATGTAGAACAGAGAGCTTTTTACATGTTTCTCTTTCAGTGGACACTTAAATTTCCTTATGAATGCCTTTGGGTGTGTAACCCCTGTGGCATCCAAAATAAACACTACAGGAAGTCTAGGTCTACTCCAAAGCATAACGTGCCTTTGGAAGTTTATGCTCTGTTGAGGGCATGAGCAATGAGAAGGAAAAAACTTGGCAGATATTGGTTTAAGTCACCCGTATTCACCTGGTGAACCATAATTAAAAGAAACTATAGTCAACATTTTACCCATATAACAGGATAAATAATGATTTAACATATTTATGTAAGTTCCACAGTCCCAAAATGACAATGTGCACCTCTCCTCTTAAGAGTATAACAGAGCAATCCTCTTAACATCGTAGCAGTAGGAGTTTCTGGGTTGGTTTTGTTTCTTTCCATCATGGAACAGTGTGTAACCTGAATAAGTTTGGAGAGGATAAAAAATGGCAGAGAGCATTTGGTAGACCAGATGGTTGTGTCACCTTTCAGAGGGATGTTGACAAGCTGGAAGAATGAGAAAACAAGAACACTGCATTTCCACAAAGGAAATGTTAAGATCTGCACTTGGGTTAGAAAGAATCCCATCCAGCAGCACTGGTTGGGGCTGAGCAGCTGGAAAGCAGCTTTGCAGAGAAAGACAACTTCCCAGTGGGAGGAAAACATGGACTTGCAGGACTGAGTTCAGTGAAGGCCTGCAAAGATGATTTAGGGACCAGAGCATCTCTCCTATGAAGAGAAGATCAATAGAGCTGGGACTGGTTATGCTGGAGGGAGAAGACTGAGGAAGATCTGTGATTTTCTGAGGACACAAGGACTCTACTCAGCAGAGCTGTGGGATAAAACCTGGAAAATTGAATTCTAATATAGAACGAACAGTGGAAATTCACTTAACATATGAAAAAGAAACTGGAATTAGGATTAGGCTGAAATTAAAGTGACATGCTGGGATGCATTGTGTCATTTCCAGTACAGCAATAGTATCTTTCACCACCTGGACAACCAAGTTTACGGCTTTAGTGTCATTACAGAATATGAACTATTACTGTACCAAAACAAAATCCCAATAAGCTTTGGGGCAAGAGAGAAATTAAAAGAAGGAGAAAAGTCGGTGGTGTTCAGTGGAACCGAATGCCTGACCTTTGGAAATACACCTGGGCTTTTTGGCTTTGCAACAACTTGCAATTGTGAAGTTAATCACATTTTTGCAGCTAAATCTAGTTTCTCTCCATAATGCTGAGCTGCACCACATCAGCTTGCTGGCTTCGTTTTTGAAGAGCTTTGTGCTACCTTCCATCTTTCTGGTAAAAAAATCCTAGCTTTATTGATTTGGTGTCTATGGCTCAAGTTCTAGGTAGAGGTCATGATGAAAAATGTTCTTTTAGATTTTAAGCAGTACAGCTAAACATTGACAAAGTGGGAATTTTAGCTTAGCTCTGAATTGGGCTGAAAACCCAAACCTGCCCACAAAGGCTTGGAAGACAGCTGCATACTGAAAAAAGCCCATTATATATAACTGAAGGGATAATTAGGTCCTGCTCTTAATCTGCTTAATAAAATGTGATGCAGAATGCACTATTGTCATTCCACAGAGTTACACTGCACAAGCAGGCACTAGAGGATGTCTATAGTGCCTGTCTAGCTGCCAGTCCCACAGGCCTTGTGTGCTAATAATAAAACATTTAAAATTGCCATGGTGAGACAGATGTCAGGCTTGATAAGGAGGTCCAATTTGAACAAGGGACTGAAACATTGGTAAAAACAGAAGTATTTAGAATCTTACTGGGAAAGAACAAGACTCTTCATATAAAGAAATATGACATACTTGACAATAAAAAAGAGGAGTTCTATTTTCCAAATTTCAGGCAGGATTTTCCTGTCTTGTAATGGCTTTGTAGTGTGGAGGAGTAAAGATCAAGAAGGTCCATGTAGAGAACACGTAGCCTAAGCGCTATATGCAATATTCCTTGCAGAATTCAAATGGAAAAAGACTGGCCATGAAAAAAAGGTAGAGAGTATGAAGACTCATTGTGCTGTTCTTATCATTAGGAAACAGAAATGGCTGGAGAGGAGCAAGCTGTAGTCAGCAAAAAGGTGTCATTAGGCTAAGATGCTGCCCTGTGCAGCCACACAGGCTCTATGAATCACTTCACTGGAGGGAGCAATCCGAGTACTTAATATTGCTATCGGTGCAAACAAGTAAAGCTGCCAAAGTTTTGCATTGATGAGATATATAAATAGGAGCACTGGAATGCTCAGGCCAACTTTTACAGCAAAACCATCCAAACAAACCCCCAATTCTATCAAAAACCCAACACACAGCACAGGCTAATTCCAGCACTATAACATCTCATGAATCAGAAATATTTTCAGTAGAACCTACCTGTGACCTTGCCCAAGGTGAGTGACTTAATGGCCTTAAAATCAATCTCAGAAAAGTTGTGTTTGAGTTTGAGAACTTGATCAACCTGGAAAAGGTCAATAAAATTACCTCAGTACAACAGCACATGGACATCCCTAGATATCATTGTACTGCAAACTACAGGGAGTGTTCTCAGCTGCAAATCAGTTAATTCTGCCCCCAAGTGTGATTCAGTTTCTAAAGATAGCAAAGTGAATGTGCTTTGATTTTAGCATGAGAACCTGAAAGGCATACCAGAATAGTCATATAAAGGACTTTGAAGAAACTTCCCCTGCAGAAAAGCTTAAAATGTTTGACCCTGAAATCCCCCTGCTTCCCAAAATCCATGTCTAGTCACTTCAAATACACTCAAAGGAGGCCACTCTGGAGATGTATTGTGAAGAATTATTTTTGCACGGAAGAAAACCACAGAGCAGCAGACAATAGAAGACTGGTACTTGAGGAAAACCCGGGCTTTTAGCATAACTCTTCTTCTTACATAATGAGGCCTACCCACTGTAGTTGTGTGATGCGTTATTTTACCACCCAGAGATGGAAACAGTAGAGAAAAAAAAATGCAGTGCTGTGTGTTTTTGTCTTCTCATTCTATTCCTTAAGATACAACCTCTCCATAAACTCTGCCACCCTTCCCTGTTAAATGATTTTTGTCCAGATATAGCCAACCTGTTTTGCAATAAGGATGGCTGTAATTAGCCGTAGAAGAAAAGCAGGAGGAGCAGTAAGATGGTCCTCTTTTCCCTGCCTTGGAAAAACAGGTAATGCAGGGAAACAAGGCAGAGGAGGGGTTTTGTCCCTCATGAGGTTGTTACACTCAGCATGGCTTGCTTCTAGTTTCTAGGATGGGGCACTGCCAGGTACATGGTAACTGCACCCTGCATTCCCTCAGCTTTTCCTTTTCTGTGGGACGATAAGGTAGCTGGAGTCACATTCTCCCTTGAGAAACACACCCTAACCAAAATTAAATTCCTCAGCTTTTTCTCCCTTTCACAACTTTTCCATGATCCATATTGTGTGTTTCAATGGAGACTACAGGACAGGACATCCCTAAGTCCCAGTACCACTACAGAGGTCCAGATGAACTTCTGGCCAAAGGCATTTCCTAATTCACACTTTTTCAGAAGCAAGGGAAGGACCTCTCAATGGAAAACACCACTCTTTGAACAGGCTCCAAATAGAGCTTTGCTTGAAGTTACAGGGCTTTTCTGCTGCTGAATCAGTGTGAAACCTTTACCTCCTGCCAGTGATCAGGTACTGAGATCAGAGAGTCTGATTCCCAGAATTCACAGAATCATACAATGGCTTGGGTTGGAAGGGACCTTAGGGATCATCTCATTCCAGCCCTCTTGCTGTGCCCAGGGACATCATCCACTGAGAGACCAGGCTGTTCAGAGCCCCATCCAACCTGGCCTTGAACACTTCCAGAGATGGGAATCCACAACTTCTCTGGGCATCCTGTGCCAGTGTTTGTGGCCTAAAGTGTTATTTAACACTCAGCATAAACCAGGGCATACCTGAATGATGAGCTCTCTGCCTTCTCTGTTAATCTTCACATGGTGCAACTCTCGGTTGGCAAAATTTCCAGAGTCAATGGTGAAAATGAGGAGCCCATCCTTACTCAGCTTGTATCGGACCTGTAAGCTTCCTTATAAGCAGAGAAAAATTGTACATAAAACTTGTCTTAGTAATGTGGTATCATTCAATAACTTTGCACAACAAATAACTCATTTTCTTTTTATGGCTATGGAGAAACAAGGTTAATAAGTCAAGAAGAAGGTTGAAAGAGTTCAAGCTGTAATGGAAAGTGTAAAGAAAATGATGCACTGGAGGAGCTTTCCTTGCTACTGGGTTAACAAAGTGCTATGGAGACCCATAACTTAATGAGTAACTAAGTGTATCAAAGGCAAGTGTGACTGTCTGCAGGTCAGACATTGAGCACTGCCAGAAGCTGATCTACATCATCCTGTGAGGGATCACTTCCAGCAGAGGGCATGCAGGGCTTGCACTGCTCTACTATACTAATAAATGCTGGGTTTTACCATTTCTTTTCATCCAGATGTAACAGACAACAGAGAAGACAGTGACAACTGTAAGAATTATAACTTCATTTCAAATAGTTAAAGGCCTGTACTTAGATTATAATTTATACGTAATAAAGAATTCTCTTTACTTCTAACATATTTGAAGGAACTAATGTAATTCATATAAAAATGAATGCCAATCTCATTCAATCTTGCTATCAAAAAATGCATCATGACTTCTGATAAATAATAGTACCATAACAAATCAAAATGCACAAGGACACAAGAAATCCAGTATGAATTTTAATCTTTCAACACATGACTACAGGGAATGTGTATGGATGATATAGATAGATATAGATAGATATAGATGATATAGATATATACTACAAAATAGCTACATATGGCATAATCTAAAAGAAAAATAATCTATTCTAGTAAAATCCTTTTAAGCATACTTTTCTGGGAATTAAATAGCAGAGAGAAAAAAATAATCTGAAATTTCAGAGCTTTTTTTATGCATCAGTAACCAAAATACATGTCACTATAGTACCATAGAGTTAAAATGCTTTTCTGGTGCTATTTTTTACTGCCTTCAAAGACAAAATGAATGCTGACAGCACCCCAACCCTGCGAAATGGTCTTGCATTTATTCCCTATTCTTAAAATCCTAAGGAATTTTTCCACCTCTACACACCTCAGAGTGAAGTTGGTAGTCCTTCAAGATGGAATCCTTAGCCCAGTTAAGATCATTCCCCCTCCTTTTCCCTTGCCAAGATGTTTCCCTCCTAAGAGCTGTACTTTTAAAAAAAAATTTTACAAAATCCAGTATATCCCAGATGAGCACTGATACTCTCTGGGATTTCTAGGATAGAAAAAAAAAGCTTCCAAAATCAAGAGGGAAAATGAGAATGAACTACTAGGATGAAGACTTTTTAGCTGATTGAGAGGTCTGCTGGATCAGGAGAAATTTTAAAGCGAAAATGAAAAAAAAAGCGATAAAGGCATTTAAATTCTCACACATAGCTATGGACATTAGAGGGGAATTTGTGATGATATCAAGGTCAGTAAAAACTGCTAAATTATTCAGTGTGATATTATAGGTCCCAACTCAGCTGCCCCAAATCATACTGCACAGCTCCCAGCCCTGATTGCATAGTGAGGGCAAGGAGGTGCTGTCCATCACCATGACTGTCACACTCAAAGGTCCAAACCTAAATCACAATCACATTATCTGCTACTGAATGGAAGATGCATCAACAGGGATTAACAGTGTAAACATTTTAGAAACACTTTTTCAGATTTGCTCTGGGCAGTGGGAGTGCTGATAAAAAGTAGAAAGTGACTGACCCTGCACACCACAGCCAAAATGATCACACAGAGTAAGCTGGAACTAAAATATGATAGTCTAACAGACTGGTCCAAACTAAAAATCGTGTCTCAGCAGAAGCACTTTATAGGCTGCCTCTTACCTGGAGCCTTTGAAAGGGATGTAAAGCAGAAAATGGAACAGGGCCTGGGTGGTCTGTGACCTTAGTTTGTAAATGTAAAAAACCACTTCTCTGCGCTTTTTGAAGGCTATGAACACTCATGTGTATAAAATTATAATTGGTACTGCTGTATGCAGGTGATCAACAACAACAACCAGCACATCTGTGTTCAAAGGGAGCCAGCATGACGTGTAGTCTATCCAGGCTGTCAGTGGCAGCAAACAGGGATTTACCCATTGCCTTTGTCAGGGAAGCACTGACTTTAAACCAGAAGCCCTTTGTTCCATTTTTTTGGGAGGCAATAAGGGTGGCTCTTGGCATCCATTAAGAACAGATCTTACTTTTTAAAGTGGTGCAATTTCACCTTAAATCATGTAAAGAGATTGGTGAATGGCATTTTATTTTGTCAAATTGCTTTGAGTTCCAGAGGCAACTTTTTTTATGGACAGCTGCTCTTTGAAACTATTGAATTCAAGATGGCATTTTGCCTGGACCCAAATTTGCATTAATATAAACCAGAAGTACGTGGGTTCATCTTTTGAGGTGTTTTTGAATTTTCACCATTGCAGATGAGAGCTAATTTTGCCTTGCACTCAATACTAAAACTTCTGTGTTCAGATTACAGAATAATTTTCCTGGCTGACTATTCCGCCATTTTATTACTTGACAAGCAAAATAAATGGATTGTTAATTAGGATTATTATTAAGAATTTTATTTTGTCCTCTGAATTTTGATTATCTGATCCACTGACTTTCTCCATCACATCAGCTCAGTGTCAGTAACTGAAAATGGAAATCAGTGCATAAACCAGCTCTATTCTCCCTCTTCTCTATTTTGCATCATTTTTGTCTCACAACAGGGGTTCACAGTAATCATGAGTAGTGTAATTTCTGTCAGTCTTGTTGTAGTCATGCCTGTCATCCTCTTTGCAGCTCTCCATGTCTGAGCATGCACACCTGGAGTGTCATAATGCTCAAGCAATGCACAACCAGATGCGTTCCCACTCCAATGTACATAGAATTGCTGGAGCAATTCTTATTGAATCAATAAGGGAGAGAAAGAAAGGAAAAGAAAGATTTCCTTGTTTTGGCCTTGGGCTGGAAAATTTTAGTGGGCGCATTACCCCAGCAGCATTAGGTAAGAGTATATTCACACATGATTATTGTAGTTATTCATCCCCTGCAGTTTTGAATTCTGCCTCTAGAGCAGCCTGAGAGGGGGCAGGCTTGGCTTAGCCACAGAGATATCGAGCACAGCAAGGCCTCTCTTCAGCACTTCCTGAGGAAATGATTCCATGTGGGCTGCCTTGCTGCTGGGATGAGACCACTGCCAGTGTCAAAGCTGGCTTGCTGCACATTGCTGTGGTCTTCAGTCTGCAACCTGCAATACTGAAATCCACGATTGTAGGGCTGAATGACATCTCCCTGATGATATCAAACAGCTAAGAGCCATTTTAACAGGATTCCTGGGGGTTCCCTTGTGCAGAGGGAAGTCCTGGGAAACAGAGACCAAAGGGCAGCATTCATGGCATCCCATGCTGGTGACTAAGTTTGAGGTGGCTTTTCTGAAACAAAACACACCCAGGACACTCTTTCAATGATGATGGAGGCCAGCACTTGTACTTGCTAGAAGAACACTAATGATCAGTGTCAGCATAACCAACCTCCAGGCAGCTACAGGAACAGCATGGTGCCTTCAAACTGCTGCTTTTTTCTGAGGATAAGCTGCTGTAGCAGCTCTTATGTTTAGTGGTAATAAGGACACAAAACTGGCTAGAGATTTCAAAGTATTCAGTCTGAAGAACAAAAAAAAAATATTCCGAGACTGCACAGTGTGAAGAAATAGTGTGGTCATGGTGTTACATATTGTACGTCCCAAACCTGTGCTGATTGAACAGGTCAACAGGAGAGCTGCCTTTCTTTAGTCAGTGTCTACTGCAGCACCTGAGTGGAATGTCAGAAATAATCTGTTGGCTTTGCAGCCCATGCCCACCAACTTTACATTCATTCTGGACTGCCAAAGCCTGTGTTGAAAAATCAAATAGTAATTTTTAAATCATCATCTAGAAAAGGGAAAACGTTACACAGAGTGTTCTAGTCCAGGAAAAGACTCCCTTGTTTGAAAGACCTCAGCCAGTGCCAGGTGTATGGCAAAAGGATTAAAGCAACTTTGTAGAAGAGAAATGGATTATCAGGAATTTGGTCTGTAAATCCATAATTCTTAAGTCAAATTCTTGTCACACATGTCACCAGGACCACAGGTCTTGTGTCATTTCATCTTGAAGGACCAGACAGTAAGGAAGGGAATGGCATCTGTTGGAGTTTGAAACTTCTCTGTAGGACCTTTATTTATGGAAACTGGTTTTAAACGAGCCCAAATTGAACCCAACAACTCTCCAACTTCAACAGCACTTTTTAATGGCTTAAACTGGCTGGAGCAGCTGGCGAGACATCTTGCTCTGCTCAGAGAAGCTGAGGTTAATTCAGGGAGCACATGTGGGTGGCACATGAAAAAGCACAAATTTATCACCATCGTGTAACATCATTTATACATTTAAACCAGGGCAGCTGACTGCTCTGATTTGGGGAAAATGTCTGTGTATGAAATAATGAAACACTGCATTAGATGAAAGGGCATTGGACTACCCCTGCATGTCTTGTTGCCTCAGAGTCACCCAGGAAAGTGTTTAGGAGTAACAGAACTTCTTACAGCTGTCTCAAATTGACAGTCACCCTTTTTTGGACTGCTAGGCTTTAACTACACCACCACATGCACCCTCCAGACTCACCCAAGCTATAGGTGAAAGAGAACATAGTTAGGGAAAGCACTAATTAAACAAAAGGGTGGAATATATTAGTGAGGCTATTGATGTTGCCATTATGAAAAAAAATTAAATAAAAAAAATTTAAAGTATTTAGCTTGAAAGCAATATGTGGCTCATGAGGTATAAATGTTTGTTCACTCCTGACTGCAGAACAACACATGACACTTTTCAGTCATCTCTACCACAAAATATATCCCGGGGAACTTGCACAGTTTCAGTGTGGTAGTGTCCCTCTTCATAGCCTAGACATTTAAAAATGAACCACTGTTTTCTCGGTTAAGAGCAGCTGGCTTAGAAACATGTTCCTTAATTAGCAGCTTCTCCCCAGGGATATTTACTCAGTAAATTTACTCTCCACTGGAAGTGCTGCTGGTGATTTTAAAAACGGAACTCCTCTCTTCAGTATCCAGTGGCATTTAACTAAGAAAGGACTTGCATTTTTTTAGGGGGTGACTCCTGTTATTTGTTTTGCACGGAAAAAACAAAGAAAAACTGTTGAACATGTTTGCTGATATCGCTACTCAGCTATTACATTTGCTTAGACATAACTGTTTTATATGGTTTAAAAGAAAAATTGACCACTCAATTTTTTGCAGTCTCTTCCTGTAATAAAAAAAAAAAAGAGGTTATTTGAACTCAATGCTTGAGACATTCAGAACTCAAGGATCATACTCTAAAAATATGAAAATAATAATTAAAAAAAAGCAGCACTTTCTCTTCACGTTGCATTTATTCGACTCAGAAAAAAACACCCACAGCAAATGGAGCCTATCTGGAGACCCACGACCTCAGTTCATTTTACAATCCTGTTAGACAGCTGGACCCATATTGAGATTGTCACTTAAACATCAATAAATGTAGCTGGTTCCCTTACATGACTGAGAAATGTGTTTAACCTTCACAGACATCTCACTCCTAACAGCTGCCATTTGGCTGAACACAGACTGACCAGGAATTATCAAGGAATAGGCAGATGCTTCTTTCTTCAAAGGTAGAAAATATTGCAAAATCTAAAATATGACCCAGAGGATCACAGTCAGAGAGCTCATGATGAGTGGCCTAAACACAGAGCTTATTCCATGATTTTAAGGGGACCATTGACTGAAGAAAACAGCTCGTGTACGTGGTGATGTGGCTGGGTCTAAAATGGGGATAGGGCTAACCCATGGATGTGGGAAAATAATAAACACTCCCTCTCCAGTTCAGCTCAGGGGTAAGCATACATAGTGGTGCTTTTATGTACCCTGGAGGCAGTAGACAGAGCACTGCCACAATTTGGGATCAAGCAGCTTGATGGCTGCTGACAAATCGTCTTCCTTCTTTATGCCACAGGTTATCCACTGGTAAAATACAGGAATGTTCATCCATTGGAAAATAACAGGAAACCTCCAAGGGAGGAGCAATTTAAAAAACCCACTATTAGTCATTATCTTTATCTCCACATTCCTAGGTATTTCTTTTTGGTGAAGGAAGTGTTTACTGTTTCTTTTACGAAGTGATGCAACATTAACTATCTTTTTTTTCCCTGAAGGTGATTGAATATAAAGATGAAGAAGAGAACTGAGAGTTTCAGTTGCAGTTAAATCTCCCTGAAAGCACCTGCTTTCTGATAGTAAGATTTATTCTAGAAAATTTTAAACCATACCTTTTAGAATGGTGTGGGTTGGAAAGGACCCCAAAGTTCCCACTTCCCTGCTATGGAGAAGGACATGGGAAGGGACACCTCTCATTAGACCAGGTTGCTCCAAGTCCTTTGCAAACTGGTCCTATACACTTCCAGGGATTGGTATCCAAATTTCTCTGGGCAACCCATTCCACAGCCTCAGCACCCTCACAGTGAATTTCTTCGTAACATCAAATATAAACATGCCCTCTTTCAGTTTGAAGCCATCTCCCCTCACCCCATCACTTCATTCCCTCTCCAGCTTTCTTGTAGCCCCCCTCTAAGTCCTGGAAGGGCTCTAAGTCTCCTCAAAGCCTTTTCTTCTCCAGGCTGAACCCCAACTCTCTCAGTCTGTCTTCACAGGAAGGGTGCTTCAGCCATTTAACCATTTTTGTAGCCCTCCTCTGGACTCACTCCCACAGGACCACATCCTTCTTATGCTGGGACTCCAGAGCTGTTCAAGAGCTCCAGGTGGGACCTCACTACAGTGGAGTAGAGGGGGAGAATTCCCTCCCTCGACTTGCTGGCATGGATGCAAGGACCATGCAGGGTCTGGCTGGCTTTCTAGCTTGTGAGATCACACTGCCAGGTCATGCTGAGCTCCTCATTAACCAGCACTCCCAAGTCTTTTTCCCCAGGGCTGGCCTTAACCTCTTCTACATCCAGCCTATATGTGTGCCTGGGATTGTCCACAATCATGTTTAGGACCTCACACTTACCCTTGTTGAACTTCATGATAGGAAGCCTCTGTGTCCTACTCTTGGATCTGATACTCAGATCTCTGCTCAGATCTCCCTTTCTGTCCTTAAACACACACTAGATGCCAATAGTCTCACCCTCAGACATCTAGTAAGCCCTGTGATTTACTAACCTTTGTGTGAGGAAGAATCTTGTTAGGCTTCCATCGCTCTCTCTCTGTGTTTTAATTAAGACTCACATGAGCAGCCAGGATGGCAGGAAGAGTTTTTATCCTTTACCCAGTGTGTGGCATATAAAGTATCATCCTATGAATTTCATTCTGAAAGTTCAACCTTGCTTTTCAAATTATGCAACATCATTAACACTGTGTGAATAGCTCTTGGGAAAAAAAGACAAACCTGTTGTTGTGATACCCTGAGAAAGTCATCCCAGCCTGACCTTGCAGAGATTTTGGCTCATAGTTTCCATTTTTTCTATTCTCTTTCAACCATTCTTCTTTCCATTTTGGCAGTACAGATGCCTGTTTAAGTAAGGACTTGTTTCATGCCGACCTCACAAACAGCCATTATGTTCAGCAATGAGAACACAGAAAAAAGATGGCATGAACAGGAAAAAAAGAAGCAATTTGAGCACTGCATGATGCCTGAGCAGAAGAGCAAGCAATAATCTTTTAGATAAAACTAGTGAAGAGTAATCATATGCTTCTTCTAAAATCTCCTTTTCATTCTTAGCTCATAATAAAGGCAGCACAGAACTTTGTGGATTAATGGCTTTCTGAGGTTAATGATGCTTGTTTGTGTTGAGCTCTAGAGAAACTGCCTGGCTGGTCAGGAATCTTCTGAAATCAGAAATTTTCTGTTCCTCTGACCAGCAAGTCCATCTAAGGATTGCCTATTTCATGGGTTATACCAGTCTCTGTGAATGGAGAAGCTGGATTCTTTAGTGTGTGACCTCCCGATTATAGCAACCTTCCAAGGGAGATATTTGAGTATAGAACTAGCTGCAACCACTGGGATACAAAGAACTGACTCATGTTCTTAAGGCATCTAATGGGAAAAATTAGAGGAAGAACGAATAATTTATCTAGTAAAAATCCTTTTGCAAGAACCATATAATGGTAGCATTGTAATGACTTTTCTCTAGTAAAATATATGCTTATACCTACAAACTTCCAGTAATTTACCTTCAAATGCATACTTTCGTGATTTTTCACAGAACTATGGAATGGCTGAGGTTGTAAAGGATCTCTGGAGGACATAATGCCCATCCCTGTCCCACTAAAATGACCCTTCAAATCAGCTGCCCCGGGCCATGTCCAGATGGCTTTTGAATACCTCCAAGGATGGAGAGAGACTCCACAATTCTCTAGGCATGATGTGCCAGTACTCAGTCACTCTCACACTAAAAGTCTCATATTCAGATAAAACCTCATGTGTTTTCGTTTGTGCCCATAGCCTTTTGAGTGGCCTTACAATGACATCTTCCAGTTCTCTCAGCACTTGTGGGTGCATCCCACCAATGCCCGTGAATTTATGTGTGCCCAGTTTGCTTAAAGCCCATTCCCTGATCTGATCCTCTTTCACCAAGTGTACATCTACCTTGCTCCAGACTTTCCCCCCCTCAGTTTCTGAAGTCCACTCTCACTTGTAAAAACTATGACATGAACACCCAATTTCACCAAGAAAGGCAAGAAGGAAGGAATCATCTTTTCGTGATGCACACAGGATAACTAATACACTATGGGAAAAATTAGCATGTTAATAGGGATACCACATACAAGACAGAGGAGGAGAGATTTGTTTGGACCCAGACTCAGCCTTCTGAGTATTGGGCTCTCTGCTGTGTACAAACAGCTACACTGCTGAAAGGCAGCACTTAAATCAATGGTTCTGC
This sequence comes from Polioptila caerulea, assembly GCA_013397295.1. Lineage (NCBI taxonomy): Eukaryota > Metazoa > Chordata > Aves > Passeriformes > Certhiidae > Polioptila > Polioptila caerulea. Next base: position 363,713 of record VYXF01002425.1, read on the forward strand.
TGGACTTTAGTTCTTCTGTGCTTAGTACACAGCTCAGTCTGTCCACAACACAACCTTAAATTAGAAGTAACTGCAAATCAACACCTATCAACTTTCAAGGCTAAAGCTTTTAATAAAAGGAGTTCTGAACTACCCTTCTTTCAGAAATACCAATGTGCATATATATATACTCACATATACATACACACATATATATGGAACATCTATTCAGACCGGACCCTCTGCCCTTCCTCTCATTCCTTTCAGAACCACCTCTTTCCTCAAAGAGTTCCAGGGAAATCCAACAAAAAAAATGACTTATCAGCTGGAAAATGTAAACGAGGAACTCAAGTCTTCAGGGAGACAAACACCTCCTATTGGCAAATGTGAACACAGGTTTTCTTCCCAGCTGATTATCTGCAGCCAGTGGTCTGGAGTTTTATGTCAGACAGCAGTAAGTTCAAAGTCAGTCTGCATATAGCCAGAGCACAGATCAATTATTCAGCCTGTTCAACCTTTCCTGCTCTACATAATCCAATTACCGTACCCTTGTTTTCCCTTGTGGGTCTCCAGAACATCTATTGGCCCTCCAGTATGGCAAAATAATCTTCATGAGTACAAACATGTCCATGAATTCAGCTAATGAGACAGATCTTTCAGTTCTCTTCTCTTGGAAAGCAGAGTTAGAGATCTGCCAGAGTCCTTGGCTGAATGTTATGGCAGCTTCTTTCAAGTTAGTTTTGCACACTTAGAAATTTAAAGTGCCATATGCTAACATAAACATAAGATAAAATTGGATTTGGGTGCCAAGACCACCTCTTTCCTCAAAGACTTTTTAGTAGTGGATTTAAAGTGAAAACTATAATCATAATTCCTATTTTCTGTTAAGTGTGCTTACAGCAGGGAAACATCTAAGTGACCAGTGTGATTTCTAACAACAGAAGTTTCTCTCTTTAGATAAATAAGCTGATAGATCTCCTGCCACCCCAACCCCCCTACTTGTGCTACCGAAGCTAGTTTCTCATTTAAGACAATTGGGGAAAATTTCTTTTATATTCATCATCACTGATCAAACTGTCTCTAGTCCCCCACTCAGTAAATAACAAAAGATTTCAGGGGCCAACTGCAACAGTTGTTTGCAATTATATTTAGAAGACAGATATGCTACCTGCCACATAATGGCTGTGAACCAGAGCTGGACTGGGAACAATTCTCAGTCACTCACTGTTGCTTGTCTCCTCCACAAAGCTGTCCCCCACCCTTCCCAACATGACCTCCTTTCCTGCTCCTGATGTGTTAAAAGTAACTACACCTGAACCTTGTCACCATTTCCCATTTCAGCACACAAACTGCACAGGTTGTTCAATGCCTGCTGCAAGTCTGTAAGGCACAAGGTGTTTTCAAAAGAGAAGACAACTGCACAAGCAACAGAGAGGGTTTTTCTGAAGCAGTTAATGTCCCAAAACTATGACAGGAAGGAAAGGAAGGAAAGTAATTAAGGAAAAAGAACAAGAAAAAACACCCCCTGAAATCCACCCAAGTCCTACTTCCTTTTTTAGTTTTGACCCATTAAACTTCAGAGTGTACAGTGTGAACAGGATCAAAAGTTTCCTTGCCTCAAAGACTGAACTGGATTTTTTGCATCTTTTTTCCAGTGAGTGAGAAAAGCTTTGCTTGTTGGAGATGCAGCTTCACATACTTGAAGGCAAAAACAATAAGGAGAATTTACGTGCTTTCATTAGAAAGGCTGTTTCTGATTTAGAGACAGGAGGAGATTATAGAAGATTGTGAGTTTATAAAAAAAAAATGAAACAGTAGCTTCTCATTGACAAATATTTAACTGTTTGTCTTTTCTTTTTTTTTTTCTTTTTTTTTTTTTTTTAAGAGTGTTAACTCAGCTTACCTCTGTTATACATTGTGATTTCTTTTCCTATTCACTTCAAGTATTAGCTGATTTCAAGACTTTACAGGTCAGGGAAGTGGAGCTGATATGTCCTGCTACTGTATTCTGAGTGTCAGAGACCTAAGAATTACTTAAGATGTTTTCATTTGTTCTGCTGTTTTTAACTGTGCTTTTTTCCTTGTCTTTTATCTTTCCTGTGCAAAATCAGAATCTTGCTTTCCAAAGGAAATGGAGAACACAGCTCAGTATGATGGCAATAGATGCTGAAAAGTTGGAAAAAGAAAAAAAGGACTAAAATTGTTTAATTTCTTATGAGATTAGATAATAAATACAGATAGTATTCAATCACTCTAGCATAGCTTGAGATTCTCTCTTTGATGCTAGCTATCTGCATTTTTTCTAGATTAGGAATCATATTGTTTCCATGGAGAAAGACAACAAAACTGAGAATCAAAGACTTGTGAAAACATTTTCTAGACAAGATATTTAATCATATGCATATCACATTTGATTATTTGCAAGGGGGTAGGAAAAATGAAGAAAGGAGAAATAAAGTTTATTTCAGCATTCTTTCTTTTAAGATTTTTCTCTCCCATCATTTATTACCTTTAGGGAGCAAGGCAAAGATAATATTTCAAAGGTAACTTCATGAAATTGTGTAATTGCAAAAATGTATAGTGAAAAGCTATCTTGGGAAAGAAAAAAAAAAAAAATACTCTTTTCTTGATAGTATCTTCCTATGATATGGATAATTCCTGTGGATTGACACACTGAGAAGACTAATTAGAGACGTTTACCCATTTTCTGTAGCTTGGTAATAGGCATTATAATTTGAAATTTCTACAGAAAGAGATATTAAAAATGCCAATCATTACAGTACTTCTAATCTCTTGGATGTGGGACCAATGGGACTACATGAGCTTTGCAGGCACACCCACCTATATATGTGTGCATGTATATGTATATGTATATGTATGCACACAAACACTCTATATATACAATACATACACATAAATGCATAGCTGTAATTTAAAAATCCATGAAAGACTGGAGAAGAAAGGAAGATGCTCTTATATGCATACCATTTCCAAATCACACATATGATTTCAAGGCATCAGTATTAACTAACAGATGAAACAATCCCTGAGTCATCTTTAAAACATCAGCTTTTGAAACATTACCTGTAAACTCCCAGGACATGACTCCATTGATCAGAGGTAAGAACAAACCCTGTGGTATGGAATATGTTCTATAGGTGGGAACTCTTCTAGAAGTATTATTACATGTATAAAATTATACTGAAATCAATATGTTTTAGGAAATATTTCACACCTGCCTGAATTAGACCATAGCTGCCTATACAAGTTCACTTTCATATAAGCCCTTTTCACATAGCCTACTCTAACTATGAATAATTCTTGCACACAGTTTCACTTTTTAATGTCAAATATTTAACATGAGAAGTCAGAAGTAGGAAAAACATTCTTCTCATAGTCACTTTTATTAACTAATAATTTGCCTAGTTATTTTGTGGATAATAGAAAAGAGGAAGAACAGGATACATGAGTAGTAGCTTCAAAAACAGTTACAAAATGTGAAGTACTAAATTATACAGAGACTGTTCCTACATATTTTTTAATCAAGTGGAAAGAGACTTGGGATTATGGTAAGGAGTATTACTGCTCACCTCCTAAGTGAGAATGCCCATTCCCATTTCTCCAGGAGCCTAACCTTTATTTAGCCAATCAGCTATCCAGCAGGGACCTGCATATGTCCTACTATACACTTTCAGACTCAGCAAGACTCCTTGAAAGTGAGCCAATAAGAGAGAAGGAATCGCACTCACTTTTAATGCTACAAAGGACATTGATATTCATAGTCCAGTAACTTTATGGCAAGCATAAACCTCTTGGAGGAAGAAAGAGTAACATATCTGAACACTATTTTCATTGGAATAATTTCAATTCCAACAAGACTAAAAAGTAAAAGGACATGAAATTTAACAAATTATTCCATTTGGGACAACAGGCAGAGAATATACATGACTGAAATGACTGTCTTGTAAAAATGTCACAGAAACACGCACTGAGTAATCCTGAAGGAGACTTTCAGGAGTTAACAAAGGTCAGCTAGTTACCTTAATCATTCTTGGCTTAGTGCTACACTTTATAGCCCAGAATTTTGGAGCCTGACATCTCACCAACCCTCTAAACAAGTGTCACCACCATATTACAAGTGAATAAAAAGAGGTGCAGATCTGAGAAAAGCACCATTGTTTGTACTGCCTGACTGTGCTGAGACCTGCTCCACCTAATTTCCTCGTGCACTGAGAGTGCCTGCCTCCATCCAAGACAAAGCTGAAATCTGCAGATGCTGCAGCTGACAAAATGAAAGGTCATTTTCATTTTCTCAAGCTATACTCTTGCTGAGCTGCTACAGGACATCCTCATGTCTTGATCCCAACCCCCTCCCCAAGCACTATTAGAGACCCCCTTCCAGAGCTCTACAATTATAGGTTGCTTATAGAATATTTCATCAATAAAGGGCAATTGACTCATGTTTCTAAGGTCATTTCAGACTACTCTGGCAGCAATAAAGGTGATTTAAATGGATATTACATTGTGATTAATTTTAGGGCTATTTCCATTTGCCTGAGTGGTATCAAGAGACCTGAGTGTAACTGAGAAGCAGATTCCAAGGTTTTACCTCAGCAAGGGCTAACCCCCATCACCCTGGAGCCACACAGTAGAATATTCATACACCTGAAAATCATCAACACTTGTCTTGAGGAGCAAATTAGAGATTGAAATCTGGGACTGGACAGGAGAGAGTTAGGGCCACCTCAGTAGTCCCACCTCCCTGGCAAAGCTTCACTTGGAGCAGATTTGTTCATGCAGTTACTATTCCAGTTGCCTCTCCCTGGGATTAGAGTGCCAATCCACTATCCCGTGCCAACCTCAATGCTACCCACATGACAGAACCAAGAGAGAAACTACTGCAACCTCCATATTGAGAATAAATATTTTGGGTTTTTTTTAATCTTCTGTGGTTTCATTTGATGGCACTTGAAAGCTTGGTTATTTTGGAATTTTCAAGGCTTCAGAGTGGTCTGGATCATTCAAGTAAGATCTACATATTCAACCACATTACATTAACTTGCTGTTGTTCTGCCACAGCTTAGTCATCACTTCCAGTGCTCCAGTGCCTGACAACTCTTGAAAAATTCAGATTTCCCCACTTGTCTAGGATGATGTTTGTTTTGAGTGAGTTTTCTGAAAGTATTGCAAGGACTCAGGAGACAGAGTTTTACTGAGAAGACAAAGGTCTATGCCCCTAAAATCTTTGCACATTTTCCAAAAGTACCCATGTAAACAGAAAATGGATTTATACCTCATATTTTGGTCAATTAACCTTGAAAACTTTTACACATTCTGGCTTTAATATTTAGACAAAATGGCCTTATTCCATTGAAACAATCCATTGAGGAGCAATACATGTGGCAAGAAAGAATGCAAAGGATAAAATTATAGTATATTTCTGCACCAAGCACTCTTGTACATATATGGTTTTTCTCATTCCCTTATCTTGGTGGCCTAATGGATCTTGCTATGGAATAAATAGCAAGGAATTACTATTGTACAATCTTGCCAAAGCACATTTTAAGCCTCAACAACATGATTACTCAAAGACTGAATAGGCAAGTGTAGCACTGAATGCCAAATAAAGGGACATAAACAAGAGTGATGGCCATTTCACAAACTGAACACCATGAAGCTGATGAAGTTGATAAAGTTGAAGACACAGAAATGAAGTTAAATCAGTGCAGAATTTTATACTATTGTCCCATCAAAAAAACCCCACAAACAAGCAAATAAACAAAACCCCAAGAACTTCACAGAGCTACCTCGGTCACCCTTGGGCAGCAAATCAAGACTGCTTACCATTCTTGGAGAGAATCACAGCCAAATATTCATGAAAGTAGGTGTTGATATACAGCAGAAGGCTTGGAGTGTGTGCTGTGAGAAAGCTGAATGCAATGTTCTCCTTGGACATGACAGCATCCACATAAATGGCAGAGCTTGAGGTGCTTGCATTCTTCGTGACAGGATAAGGTTCTTGGAAAGTATAGGTAACAGAAGTGCCAGCTTCAAATAATGCAGAAACCTCTGAAGGCACAAATAAACCACAGGAATTATTTCAGCTACTGCATTTTCCAATCTCCCAGGCAGGAATGGACAAGAACTAACTACCTTAGAAGTAGAACACTGGAAAACACCCTTGATCCAGCTGACATCACCCTTTTTTCACTTGTATAAAAGTGTGTCCTTCCTTACAGATTGTTTGTCTGGCACAGACAACAGTGTATGGAGACATAAATTCAACTATTTCAGTGCTGGAATCAGAATTCCACAAGATGGAACAGCCCCAATGTCTTTCAGCCAAGTAAATGCTTTGTTCACCATCTTCTGACAGTGAAATGTAAGGCAATATTCTGTCTTGCCCCCACAATAGATTTGTTCTTTCCAGTCTCCTTTTTTAAGAAATTGATAATGGAAGCAACACATTGACCAAAAACAGCCAGGAAGGGAGCTTTGTCTTTGGGAGCATCAAATGAAGAGAAACATCTCTCAGATCCTTAGAACTCATGGCTCTCTTTTCATTAAACAACTAAGCCAATTTACACCAGCAGATGATGCAGCCCACTTAGCAAACCTATTACATTTTTGAGGTGGGGGACAGCCATGAAAATTAAAAATTCACACTGCACCTTGCTGTTACTGAGAAGTGATTTTGTTAGTTCCAAAAAGCATGTTCTCTAAATTAGATATTTCATATTTGCCCTGCTTTTTTCTGGTGTTGACAGCATCTCCGATAAGTCACCAGAAAGGTTCAGTGAGGACACATTCACCAAAGATTGAACCATGCAAATCAGTTTTCTCCTGAATGCTTCATGCTTATTTTAAAAATTTCTTAACGATTGGATGGGTTGTCGCAGGAATGGAAAAAAAAAAAACCCATAAAAAGACTACCTCTTTTTGTCACATCAATGCCCTAAAACTTTGTGAAGAAAAGCCTTAAGGATTTGTTAAGGTGAACAAAATAAGATGAGGTCTGAAAAACAAGTAACCTAAAATTTCAGACATGGTCAAATACCTGCTATAAAAAATTTCAGCCCTATTTCCTAATGTCTGGGGACAGTTACATGCAATGGAATACAGGAATCATAGTGGGATATAGTGGTAAACTTTATTAGTACAACTAACACTATTTTAATTTCTGAGGCCAACATGGAAATCAACAAAAGGAGGTATTAGAGCCTGCTTAAGATAAACATTTAGGAACACTTAAGGAGCAACTGATAATAGAACATTTTGAGAAGCGGGGGACACCAAGCTGACTTGGGTGAAATGGTGCAGTAATTCAGAGTTATTGCACAAACCACTGAAGTCCTGGGATCAAAGTTTGCTGCCTACCTTCCTTGCAGAAAGGTCCTTCATAGGCTGAGTTGGTACAGTCACAGAAGTAACCATTATACTTTTCCACACATTTTCCTCCATTATGGCACAGGTTCCCATAACTGCTGCAATGTCCTGGACATCCAGGTTTAACACCAGGTGTCATTTTAGCCCTCTCCTCGAGGTCAAGTTTCTGTCCATTTAAATGCAGAGATCGAATACATCCCAGAAAGCCCTTCTGTCTGGAAGCTGTTCCCCCTGAAAAAGAGAGAACAATGGACTCATTGGTGAGTTTGCACAGTAATCAAAGCCATGAAGTTCAATCCTGAGGTACAAATATGAATCCAAAAATTTAAAAAAATATTATATATATCAATGCATACAGTGGCAAAAGATAACAGATGGACAGCCCTGGAAACTAAAGGTGTCTCTCTATTTTCATGAAAGAACTAGAAAGCTGTATGTGACACTTTTTTTTGTCATTCTTCTTGTTTTTGGCTTATCTACTGCCCTGTCTGGCACTGAAACCACAAATTCATTTAGGAGAAAGATTAGCTTCTTTATCTTATGTCTGCATATCACCAAATACATGAGAAAATCAAATCGAAAGTGTTGGGGTCTTGTTGTTTTTTCCTATTTGTTGCCTTAGTACAAACAAAACCCTAATCCCACCAGCAGGAGAGTTACACATGCTGATGAGTCCAGATAGCAGGGATGAACCACATTCAGCATCCAGCCTGCTGGCTGAAGGGAAATGACTTGAGTCCAAATTTGTGCATGACTGCCCAGCCTGACGCATTGCATGTCAACAGTTGTTGTAGGCCTGAAACACGAGTTCAGTTCACAGATGTGTTATTTATTACAATGGTTAAATATAATCACGTTTCTGTCTGAAGACCAGACCTGTATGCAAGAGGGCAGATCAGTCTCTACAAGCTAACTAACATCATATCTGTCAAATGAAACTGCTAACAGTGTTACAGTGAAGGCACTTTTCCATAAGAGGTAATCTCTGAGAATGATGATAATGATGATTGTTGAAGTTCTCTATGAAAATATAACCATTTTTCTTATCATACTTTTTTTTTTGTCAGTTGCCAATGTTTTGCTTTTGAAGATACTGCAATTTTGATTGCTGCTAGGAAATCTAATTCTGGTTCAGGAGTTATCACCATTTGCAGGCTCTTAAAAGCTAGCTTTATTGGTGAATCTCCTGCAAAAGCAGTATGAAAGAAGTTATTATTCTTCTGTAGAAGTTGGCTCTCTTTCATAGTGTACGACTTAAGAGATTACTCACTTGATAAGCCCTAGCAGAAGTGCATTTGTTTTTTTTTCTATAAATTAATTAAAGCAAGACTTCTGCAAACTAAAGAGAATGCAATGACAGTCTGAAAAGGCCTGGTTTTCTACTACACCATTCTGTCATACTTTTCTTTCTGGAACACTAATAGCAGAAATACCGTATGTGAATTAAAGTAATTGAACTATAGGTAGTATGCATGAGATACATTTATTTCATGCTCATTTTATGATGCCTTTCTCAGAGAAATAAATATTTTCAAGTTCCTCTTTAGCCAGCTATTTTTTTCAGGTGAGCAAATGTTAGCTCACTTATTTTAAAGGCCCACTGAGGACAAGAATCAGACTTTCTGCATTTGCTGCACTGCACACACAATCCTGTTTGGAGATTTTGTCCTAAAAGAAAACATATTATACTGATTTTCAGTAAAGTCCATGTAAGTAGAAATGGGATTTCTCCCTTTAAAGCTACTGGTTACTCTGTTTCCTTTTGCATTGGAGACCACTAAAAATATCACAAGGATGAATGACAGTTTCCTTGCCTCTTCTCTGCACACACACAAATACCAGCTGTTACAGATAAAAAATGAGTAAAAAATATTGCTAACTGTTCTGTGGATATCATGTTTATTGCACTACTCATATTCTTTTTGCTCTCTAAAGCACTTTGGACAGCCATGTAAAGTTTCTCACTCTTCTCCTCTTCTATTTTCTGGAGAGTATAGAGCTTAACAAAGAGCAGCTATATGATCCTAGACCCACACAGCATTGATTAAGCAGATCTATTGCTTATTTTGGGCAGTCTTCTTCAATTGATTAGACCTAATCTTCATATACATTCCCGCAAAGCAGAGGAAAAACTGAAAACAAACACACAAAACTCCTCTCCAAATTAGGCTTTGTAGATTCTTCCAGCTCTAATGGGAGTCTGATGGACTAGAGACTTGAATGGATGAGACCTAAATGTTTTATTCAGGAAAGCAGATTTTAGGATAAGCCTAAGGACCATAAACACCAAGGTTTAGAGTGTACTTTGCTGTGTGGAGGTGACAGTCAAATGAGCCATGCTCTTTTCAGCAGGGTGTTTATGCAGCTGAATTTTTGCAAGGAGCCCTTGAGAGAGGAAGAGAGAGTCTGAGAGGAGGGGACAAAGAAGCTCACAACTGAGCACTCACAGCATAGCTTGGTGACACAATTGGCTAAATAATTAACATTCTAGCAATGAGTTGAGCATTTGCTTTAAAAAAAAAGAAAAAAAAAAGGACTTTTTGTTAGTAGAAACTGGATTAGGGAGTCTGAAAATAAGTACTAGGAGAATTTGTGCAACTGATACAAAGAAAAGGAAAGGACAGAGAAGTATAGGAATCTTAATTAGAAGCAGGAGAATTTGCTACGATGCTCCTCAGAAGACCTTGAAGTCACACTTTTTACTCTCAAGCTGAAAGATATACAAAGCATACAGGATACACAGTTAGGCATTAATTCCTCCTCTTGGTCTCCAAAATATTCCAAGGTGTCTACAAATACTTTTAAAACCAACAGCAGTAAATAAACTCCTCATTTTCCTATCATTCCTTCTCTCTGTCTCCAGAGAAAGTTTCTCAGATGTTGACTTTCTCTGGGTTATGCTGCCTTTGGACTGTCTACAACGGACAGAGGAGATTCACCCAGGGATTCATTCCTTGCTCACTTCCTCCCAGACAAAACCAGGAACCCAAACACTTAGCTTTGCTAATTTCCTAAATGTACCAAACAAAGAGCACAAAAGCTTCTGACCAAAGCTTTATATATCAGATTTATTTCTCAGGATTTTTATTTTATTTTGCTCCTCTGACAGTCTGAGTACAAATCCTATCCTCAAAGTGGTCTGGGAGGATAGTCTTTCCCATCCCCATGATGAAGACTTATGCTCAAGCCTTCACCAGTAGGAAAGACAGGGTTTCATCTCAGACTGTGCCACAAGTGGAGATGCTGACACAACTACTGAAGGACCACAGGGAGAGCTGCACTATACAAAACCATGTCACACATACTGAGAGATGAAAACGACTGTCCATTGAAAGGAATGGCTTTTGCCTGGCCCTTCTGAGCAAATAATTTGCTGAACTGGCTCATTACTGGACAGTTTGGTGCAGTTGATGTTATTTAGCCTGCACATTTGTATGGGGTTTGCTTCTTCTAGTATAAATTTTTCTTAAATTTAGAGAAAAAGTCTGGCCAGGTGCAAGAATATCCATGCTCTAAGAGGATTATAATGCATCTGAAAGCAGTTAGATACTCAAGACCCATTGAAAGAAAGTGAGAAATGGTTTTCTAACTCCTTTCTAACTGCATTAAAATCCAAGCTTGTTTGAGTGTAGGGGCAATGCAAAGTCATTTTTCTCTTCCACTTCACAGACACACAGAACCATCTCAAAAGCCTGCCACACACAGTCATTAAGGCTGAAAACCCCTTAATCACTATCAGTATGCAGAATGCTGCAGAGACAAATATGTTGTGGATTATAGGGGGAGTAGGGAGTAATATTATGTGCTGCTGCTTTTTCCTTTTCACAATGGTGTTGATACATTTATTTTTCAGATGGGTTAAAACTCTCTCTGCATGGCTGAGGTATTAAATCAGTAGCTTTTTATTACAATATTCGAATGAGACTTTCAGTAGAGACAAACTATATCACATCTGTGTATTGCTGGACTTCTGCCACCTTTCCCTGGAGCACCCAGAGACAAACAGTGCCAGAATAAGGAGGCTGCCCAGGTTTCCAACTCTTCTGACAGCTCTCAGGAAAACTCAGCAAGTCACAGATAATTTCAGCCTTCAACATGGCAGAGTTAAGGCCTGAAAAAGCACTCCCAAACTCATTTGTTTTTCTGTCCCTTTTGTTCATGGTTCAGTAAAAGTGTGGATGGACAACAGAACACAACACATTTATTTCACAGTGAGAACTTATCACGTCTTGGCTGAAATAAATACCTATATCCTAGAGTTTCCTGTAAACACTCCCTACAATCAGAGTACAATCAGTTGGAAGTCCCTGCTGTTATCAGCTGCACCAACCTGTTCCTTAAAGCATAGCTACATTCAGATGAGGCACAAATTCACTTCTCCACCAAAACCAACGGGATCTTTTTGGCAGAGCTGCTCCCCACCCACTCAATCCCCAGCTTGTGGGGATGCTGATGCTGTTCTGTGGCAGGTGCAGGGCTTTGTGTTTGTCTTTGCTCACAAGGGCTCCTGTTGGCATATTGCTCTGGTGAGGTCCTTAATTACCATGGATTTTCATGACACAATTTATCAATTACGTCACTTTAAAATCACCATGAAATTCACAAAGGGAACTTGTTTATTTTGCTGGGCTGAGCAGCAAGCTTACAGGCAGATACTGCTTTTCAGATGTGCAATGGTAAGTAGTTGATCTATATGACGATAGATGACCTATGATAAACCCATCATATTTAGTCCTTTAGAATGAAGCAACCAAAAAATCTCCAAGTCTATTCAGTCACTAAATCCCTAATTTTCCTAACTGGAAACAGCATGTTGGCTAAATTTCTCTGACATTTCTAAGGTGTCTGGCAGCCCAAACCTACTGCCTCCAGGCCTGGCGTCCCACAGAACATGTTCTTAGGACCAATGTAGTATTTGAAAAACAAGTGATTAGCAGCATGCTTCATACCAGAACACAGAAACCTTGCACTGTGACAGTCTTAAGCCTCCCTTCTGTGAGTTCTCCTCTCCAGCTGAGTCTAACAGAGATCATTTTAGGTATAAATCAACACCTGTGTGGGAAGGACTCCTGACATTGATGCAGCCATATCTATTTATTAACAGATTAATTCGTTACATTCAGAGCCCAGTAATTACTGCACACATACACAATAAAAAGCTCAAATGAATACCCTGAAAGCAATTCAAGTATAAGGGTATGAATATAGAAGTAAACTTTATTAAAATGCATTGACAGATTGAGGTTTGCTACAGCATTTCAACTAAGTAAAAAAATCCATTTTAAGGAAGGAATCAGAAATTACCTGAATGGTCCTGCATAAGAACAGTTACATCCCACTCCATCACTTAACAGATTACTCAGAAAGACAGCATTTCAATATAGGAAAGAGAGAATCCCCTTTGTAATCCATTATCATACTATCAAATACAAACTAGTCCCAATCCAGGTTCCTTGTCCAAGGGTGATAAGTAAACAAAATATATGCAGAGATTTTTCTTTCCTCTTTTAATTTCCTTTTTTCTTCTTTGAAAAATCATTTTCAGATAAAACACCTGTATTTGCATTGACTGTGTTCATAGTTCCCTCACTCACGGACTCTCAAGCCAAATAATGGTTTTGGTAGGCATGCCTGAAGGAACCTGAAGATTTTAAAGACCATAGTGTGTTCAGGCTTTGCCCCAGAAACTTGTACAACAAATTTTTGACTTTTACAATGTGCCTAGAGAGGTCACATTTTTTACAGCATTGTACACAGTCAGTGCTGCATAAGAAGAAAGGTTATCAACTCTTTGGCAATAAATACATTTCAAGAGTTTGACCCTAAAAATACCATCAAGTATAGCATGGTCAAACTATGGTTTGTGCTTTGAGTGTAAAGAGAGCTGTTTGGGTTTACTTCATGTTGCCTATGCAGGAGTAGAAGAGAAAGCAAAATCAAGCCACCACATGCCAGTTCAATGGTGAGATAAGAGCATTCATCACCAAAGCATATGAAATACTGTTATGTACAGGAACCCTTGGATTGTCCCTACCTACAAATAACTGGCTGTTGAGCTGCAGGCGGAAATGTCCCTCAGCAGGGGCCTCCAGGACCTTCTTGGGGAGGTTGTCCACCTGCAGAGAGGTTTCCTTGAGGTTCCTCTCTGCCCGGATGTAGTGCCACTGGTTGTCATTCAGGGGTGTGGGAGACTGCACAGTGGCTTCTGTGGGGCCATTCCCGACATCTATGGAGAAGGTGATCTCCTTGGGGGCTGGAATAGATAAACAGATGTGAAGGTCTGAATTAAATCGTGGTTTTGACATCAAGAAATCTTACATAAATATAGGGTCCATTAACTTTTATGTCAGCAAATAGTACAGGATCATTTACCTCCCATCTCCTACACAGCAGCTTATACATAAATTTAAGCCTGCAGCCTCACTGTTTGATCTCTGCTGTGATTAGGCTTGGTTGTGGGTACCCATCTTTTTTTGGTATAAAAATCACAGTGCTCTAGAAATGCACTTCTCTTTTTGAAGTAGAAGTGCCAAATGCTGCACAAAAGCCACGCAACGGTCCTAAAAGATTTTGGACAAATAATGCTAAGATGGGAGAAAGGATGAAGATCTTTCCAACTAGATCTTTCGAAATGCAAGTAATTAACCATTACATAACTTGGCTGCATATGGTATAAGAAATTCCTATAAGCATTTGTTTGCCTAAATCTGACCTAAGATGCACAAAAAAATAGATGAGTGAAACTACTTAATCCTAAACTAAAGCTGTATATGTAACACACATCTAGAAATAATAAGGCTCCTAGAAACAGGACAATAGTTGAAAAACAAAGGCCACGTAAAAGAGTCCACCTTGCTCTGCTGGAAGCCTATTTTCCTAGAACTATTTTCCTATTCCTAAAATGCTAAATGCACCACAAAGACCAAAAACCAGGTCCACACATCACACAACCAGAAGGTTGTGGACTGAAAATTCCTAAAAGCCTTGTTATTTCAAGCCCAGAAAATTGGAAAGGTCTGGTTTTGGAACTGCTTCTTAGATAGTTAAGATAGGAAATGCTCCATAGGGATAGACAAAGATCTATTCTGAGCCTCTATCTGATACAAAGTCACTTCCCTTTGAAGCAGCTGCTCCATAGAGCTTCCTTGATACAAGGCCTTTAGGCTGCAAATTCCATCTGGCAGCAAGAAGCACAACAGCAAACTACTGATGAGAAGCTAAATCTAAAAGATTTTTTCTTAAACTTTTAAATAACTTATTTCTCTTGGAGTACAGATGTAACACACATCCAGAAGCTTTCACTGAACAATCCTCTTAGTTTACAGTATTTGTTATATTTGATGACATTTTTACTTCTGTATCCCTGAGAGTAAAATGCACTACACTGAAGTACAACCAAATTGGACCTTGATGTGCAATTAACAGTAAATCACACCTCATTACCTTGTGATAATGCACCATGACATTTACCACTGGTTTAATGAATCAAAGGGCCTTGGGGCCCTGTTTTATTAAATTTTATTTTGGGGTTATTATAAGCATATTATCAAATGCATAGCACTCAGTTTGTTTTCCCTAAGCTTGACAGAATTTGCAATACACATGTCCTAATTCATGTCAAAGCTGCCATGCTCTTTTGTCACTAATAAATATTTGAAGTCATCACAACAGGAGTGAGGCAAAATCTCACTAATTAAATTCCCTGCTATTTTCCTTATACACTGAGTAGCAGTTACACTGCACTCACTTAATAGATTTTGAAGTATTCAAGATCCATTACAACTGTGACTAACTTATCTTGCATTAGTGTCCTGTCCTTCATAAACTCTCACCTCACAGTGTTACCATACACACTGAGTTCCTCTGAAACACTAGGGCTGCCTCAGACTGGGTATGTTACTGATGTGGAAATAAAAGTAACCGTCAGAATGGTCCTATTAAATTTTTCAATTTTCAACTAAAATTTCATCCTTTAAGTATATCTAACCAGTAGATTTTTGCCTGGAGGGCAAAAAACTAAGTATCAGTGATGAAAAAATAAATTCATACACTTGTTTGTTAAAGAAAGGTAGACCTAGCCATAACAGGGAAGCTTTGATGGGAAAGATAGGTAAGTCTAGATAAAAGAGTTTTTATGTCTCCATCTTATCATCTCCAGGCACCTCCAACCAACCATCTAAAGATGGCAGAAAATATTTCCTTCCCAGTTCTCTGCACCTGTCAAACTGGGCAAAACCACCAAGATTTCTGAGCAGTGAAACTTACAGCTTATTTCAATTCGTATGAAGTCTTTAATCCCAAGGTTTTCCAAGAATACCCCGGACACGGCAGTAGTTTTGAAGAAGAAGGAGATGTCCGCGCTGACCTCGGCATGGAGCGTGGGGAAGTGCAGGTAGGAGGCCTCTGTGTTGAAGGAAGCAGCATTCCAGAACTGCCCTGCAAACACAACCCCCTTCTCTATAGTTAATTGGCACGGGACAGCAGCTGCAAGCTGCATGTGGAAAGCCACCTTCTATCACAGAAATAGTTTTTTTTATAAAAAAAGAAAACAACAACAACAAAAGGAACAATCTGTACCTATGGAAATTGAGAAGAGCTAGTACTCACTGTCTCCATAGCAACGCAAAGGGCCGATTTTCCAAGCAGCCTCAGAATTTGATCTGTTTGTGTCAGTGATCACAATCTGAGTTACAGGCAAATGGTCTTTGAAAGCAAGGAGGCCGGTATCATTTGTCCTGGATTTTAATACACAAACAGAAAGAGACAGATTAACCACAGACAAACCCCTCAGCATTCCTCATGCAAGACAATATTTAAAAGATGCTTACTTAAAGATCTTTTGCAGAATTACCTGGAAGAATTTTGACAAGTACACACTGTTTAAGATAAATGTGTTCCCATGTATGCTCTCTGTTCATATGCAATACTGACCACTGAAGACAGTGTTTGGATACATGGGATGGGCTGTAAACCTGCTTCAGCTCTGCAGAACAACTGTGAAACGAAGGAAGAGCGCTGCCATGCTGACTCAGGGGCATTAATGTAAACCAGGCTCTACTGGATTCCCCCAGCAGGATCCACACATCTTTGCTGTGGATCAGGTCTAAGTCCAAGTCTGCATTTCTGTAAAGTTATCTGGAGACAGATAAGGGTGTTTTATGCTGGCTTTATGCTTTACCCAACCAGGAAGAGGACAGGCGATGCCTGATCCACACACTGTTAGCAACGGGGAGCCAGACAATTACTGATCCAGCTTCAAGATGGCTGGGACACAACTGACCCTGCACACTGCAAAAACAGCTGAAGTGGCACAGTGAGTTCGGACTGAATCGATTCTTTGCATGGCACACCAGTATTTTGGTTCAGCAACTGAAATACTTGAGGTGGATTTACTTGATTGTCAAACTTCTCAAGTTTGTTTAGCTGGGCTTGTTCTTCAGCTGCAACTAACTACACATGGCTGCTAGAAAGGAAGAGAAAAAAAAAAGATTCTTAAAGGATAATTTCTTTGTTTTTATTCTGAGTCAGCTGGACAAAAAGTTGTTCTCAAAATGCAGTGTGATGTTTTGTGGCAGGTCCTTAAGCTGACCGAGTGGCTTTGGCTCTGGCAAGGTACACAAACGTGCCTTCATCTCACTGCACTTCATGAACCCAGCCGAGTCCCTCAGGTACCAACCCTGACCTTACCAGAGCAGAACTGCCCTTCTGAGGTCTCTCTCTATCGATTGATAATAGAGAGGTAAGTGCTACTGAATCTCGTCTCCACAGGGATGTGTTTTTTCTTCTGTTTTTCTCAAGGTTAAGGTTTGTTGTACATCTGGGCACATAAGTGTGGTAGATCACCCTTCATGGAATCAAACCTCAGTAGTTCAGGAGAAAGGATCTCTAACTCTGCACAGCCCAGCAGGGTCTGGACTCAACTCACCTGTCTGCTCATTGGTGAAGGACTACATCATGCACATGGGCATGGCAACACATCCAATAGGCCAGTAATCCCAAATTTACCCACTGCTCTCCCAGGCAGGTGTGACACAATGCCTCTGGAAACAGGTATCTCTATTTGAGTGATATCACTGCCAGAGTCTGACATTCCAGGAAGGATACAAGACCTGCCCATATTCTGCTTTTTCACATTCCATAAATGTGTCTCTTGGTGTAGTTCCAGATACAGGAATGGACACAGACTTCTAGCAAAGAAATAATAATCAGGACAAACACTGCAGCTGTGCTCTGACACCCAACCTCGAATGTTTGCTTGGCTAAGTGCTCTACTCTGAATAATGTTAGACAAAAATAGGAGTATTTTGATCTTTTTCATAAAGGCTGCATACATTGCATTTATTTTTCATGGCTTATAATTGCATGCAGCATAATTGTCTCATAATGCCAGGGGGAAAGGGAGAGGTACCCTCTCTGATGCTAACATTTTCTTCTTGCTCCAGCGGGTGTCTGACATGCAAATAATTACAAAGTACAGCAAGATGAAATTCCCAGGCATGAGGCAGAGTGAGGTACAGACTCAGAAGGAAAGCTATCATGTGGGAATCAAAGGTACATGGTCTCCAAATCTCTTCAGGGCAGACTCTCTGTATCACACCCAGAGATTACTGTATCAGTATTTGAAAGATAGTGCAAGTACTCTTAACAGAATATGAAACTCCTGTGACAAAAGCTAAATTATTTGAGAATTTCTTAGGAAGATGATTAAATAAGCTGTTCCAGTGTCTGGGAGGAAGAAGAGTAGGCAGAATGAATGAAAGGCAGAAAGATGCATAGTTATGGGACATAACATATTTAATATACACATAAGTAACTAAGCTGGTGCTTTCTTTTTTAAAATAAAATTTTTCAAAAATTACAAAATATTTAGGGAAGTCTCCTGCAAATTTATTTAAATTTAAAAAATAGTGCAGTCTTTTTACTAGCTATGATCAGCATTAAAATAAAAAATCAGTATCGTTCTACAGCTAGCACTCAAAATATCTACAAAAAACCATGAAATGGTGACATTTTAAAGATATCTATTCCACATCTCTGAAAACTGCATTGCTTATTAGATATTCTGCTGTATTGCATGAAGTTCTTTTATATCAAATTTTATGACTGAATTTTTACTACTTATATGCCAGTGTCACAGTGAACTTTAGTAGCATAGCTCAAGTGTGAGAGAAAAATATATTCTAGAATTAATAAAAATCTTCACTTCTTTGCTAATGCCTTGAAAACTCAATCAAGCTTCTCTTCAAAATCCAATAGCACATTTTATGCGTTTTATTCTTCACACATGGAAAAAACCCCTCATATAATGATATGTATTTTCACACAAGCAGACACTGAAATAAAACCTATCAGAAAAACATTCTGTTCTTCAGAGAACATGTCAGTGTAAGGAACAACATATCTATTGTTGCAGTTAATTATTATTTTATAGTAAGAAATCGAGTTTTTGGTGAAAGATCAACACCTAAGCAATTTCAGCTAAGAAAAGCAGAAAAGAGAGTGGAAGACATTGTGAGTGTTTCGAATTCTTGGTATTCCTTCAAGTGAACTTATTTCAGACTCCATTTCTTACAAAGCACCACGATTCCTCTTTGTGTGCTACACCATGGCAGCCTCTCAAATACAATATATTATTCCTGAGAGAGCAGCAAAAGAGCTGCATGTACCTGTACAATAACTTCCTGGAGGCACTGCTGTGGCACTACAAAATACATATATTCCAGGGTTTGGACAAAAAAATTGAAATTTTGCCTGAAGGGGGCTTGGGGATCATGTTTCATGTACTACACTTTACAAATAAAATTGCTATTTTCTGATAAAAAGCATCTGCACTCTGATGTGCAAATACATAACTTGGCCTTTTAAACAAAAGTAAAACCTTGTTAGATTAATTATTTTTGTATTTGTTCCCAGAGCTCCTTTTCACTTATATGTGTTTTAATTTAGCACTTCACACACTTGAAACCAGACTATATTTGCTTTTCCACAGCTGCTTCTCAGGTTAGGCAAACCCACTATTTACTTCTCCTTAGGGGTTTCACATGGCACTCTGTGACAACCTCCACCAAGCACACCCCTTTTAAGTCCAGATTTCACAAAAATCAAGGCAGGTTTTATCACTTTCCTGAAAGGAGTCCTCTGCTCACAGAAAATGGTATGAATAAATTAATAAACTTCAGAAGTCAACCTCCTGCTTACCTGACTTGGCACTCAATTTGGCACAAAATCAGAGGAAAACCTGAATGTTTTGAGGGTGGAAACAACCCTCAACAAACAGATGTTTCTCTGAGCTCTTTGCATAAAGGATAGTGTCAATTTGTCCTTTCCACAAGCAAAACCCAAACCAAACAAATCCAATAATGCCCTTCAAATTAAAACACTGAACAATTTTTGTTTATGGGTATTAAATACAGTTGGATGCCATTTGTTTATCCATATCTGAAGATTAATGCCCAAAGTCCCAAAGAACTTCCTCTATAAGCTATGAGGCTAGTCACACATCAAACAAACTCTCTATGTATGGACCAATTTAAAAAAGATGAAAATAATTTGCTACTAAAGGTGATAGTGCCGCAACTGGATTCTTCAAGATGTAGTAAAGGCAGACTCACACGTAAATGACAACTATTTGGATGACAACCTTATGAAACTATTTTTCTTCTTCCTGGCTACTACTAAAAGTGTGTTCAACAAACCCTTTCTCAATAGTGTTCTAGCAGTGTGAGCCATCATAAATTGCTAATCTCCAGGTAGCCATTTCCATATTTTTTGTAACAGATGGTAGAACAGTGGTGCCATTAAATATAATTTATTCTCATATGATCTCCTCTTGGTATGTTTTTCTCTTGCACATTAATGGAAACTCTGTCGGGATCTGAGCCTCAGTAGCTCCGATATTCAGCACAGATTTTCAGGAATACCATACATTTGGGAAAAGAATACTGTCATCAGCAGATGGCAAGGAAGCATGTAAGGAATGGGCCTGTGACACAGGCTTCCATCAGGAAAAGTTTTGAAGCAGGAAAAAGTTTTGTCCTGTGCAGGACATACCATAAATAATCCAAAGGAATACTATCTTGCCCATGAGCCATATCCAAAAATGCTTTACTGGGTAAAATGTACAGTCATGATAAACTAAAAAGCACCAGCACAAGGGGACATACCTAACAGTTGAAGGCAAGATGCACTGCCTGTATTTGGCTGAATTAGAGATACAGAGTTTGGTAATTACAGTAATGAACTGATTCTTGACACCGCAGGGACCTGCTACACTCAGCTCTCGGCAGGCAGCTCTTCCCGGTTGTTGACAAATGTGGTCATGATGGCAGATATCCAAGACAACTCTATACAGGCCAGGTCACCTCTGGCAGGGGTTATTTATGAGCTCACAGGCTCTCTGGAGTTGCCAGCACTGCTTCTCAGGGAATGGATTCAGTGTGGGATAGTGGTTGAGCAAACAAAACCTGTCAAATCTGGCCTCGTCGGGGTTTCTCTGCCCTGCTCTCCTCAACCCTTCCAGTTTTAACATCCTGGCTCTGGCCTAGCTTAGCACAAATATAGCTCATCCAAGGGTTTAATTTGCTTCCATTTGGCTTTGCTCCTCCTCAAACAAAGCTCAATATACTCATTATACCTCCAGGAGACAAACTGGGTCTGATAACAGCAAAATCCACCCTCTATTTTGTTCCCCTTCTTATCATGTCCTGAGGTTTTCCTTATTCATCTAGGTCCCCAAAGCCACAATACAGATGTGAATACATGTTACTTTGGAAATGGCAAGACTCAAAGGTTTAGTTCCCCAGCAAAGGTGACTGTTCTGGAAAACAAAAGAGGAGGATACTCCTCCAGCTTGAATAATAAGACTGCAGAATAGAAATAAAAGATGGGAAATCAGATACTTGTTTGAATCAACACCATCTACCACATTTTGCTGAGATACCTGAGTTTCTTGCATGAAATGAGTTCCAAAGATGCCTTTCTTTTGTATATATTTTGAAAGACAAACACTAATGTCTCATCTACATATAACTTGTCCCAACGTTTAACTATTGTCAGTGTAGGGAAAGAGAAAGATGGAGGGAGAAAGAAAGGAAAAGAAGAAAGGAAAAGAAGGGAAAAGGGAAAAGGGGAAGGGGAAGGGGAAGGAAAAGGATAAGGAAAATGAAAAGAAACAAGAGAAAAAAGAGAAAAGAGAAAAAAGAGAAAAAAGAGAAAAAAGGGAAAAAAGAGAAAAGAGAAAAAATATTTTCTGAACTAAGTTTAGCTTCAGCTTAAA
Source organism: Polioptila caerulea (assembly GCA_013397295.1). Lineage (NCBI taxonomy): Eukaryota > Metazoa > Chordata > Aves > Passeriformes > Certhiidae > Polioptila > Polioptila caerulea. Next base: position 385,353 of record VYXF01002425.1, read on the forward strand.
GTGACTGGATTTTTATAAATGCTCCCACCCACTAGCAAGTGCTTTCAGCAGTCAGAAATCTTTATCTTTTTTTTGGCAGCATGCAGCCAAGGCATGTCTTACACCTTTTCAGATCCCTTGCTTGGGTCAACAAAAAGGGTGCAGATGCAGGTACCTCTGCTTCCTCATCAGAGATCTGCCATTCTCCAGAAAATACCATGAAGATGCTCCACTATTCTGAAGTGACAGATTTCGCTGTCATCATACTGTGGAGTTTGGAAGCATGATGAGCCATATGGAAAAAGATACTTCTCAGTACAATGCTTTAATAAAAACAAACGTGAAAAATACAAAAAGCCTTCCCCATCTAGAAGACTTAATTATAGGTCCCTATTCATCTGGCCAGGGGCACTAACTTGATGTCAAGTAAGAGCCCAAAAATAGCAGCTGGCTCGGGTGTCTGCTCAGATATCATTTAAAAGTCAGTATGCCTAGAAGTTCATATTGTGTGCTGCCATATTGCTGTACCTGGCACAGGACTCTGTCAGGTCTGCTTTCCATTGTTTATAATTTCTTTTGCTGCTCTGAGAAATTAGTAGCTTCTTCTACACTCAAGATTTAGTCTAGGGAAAAGAAATCAAAGCAAAATCCTAGGGCTGTCTCCTCTTCATAAGGAAGCTTCAGCTATTCTAGAGAGTTCCTACCTTGGAGCAGCATGATTTATCTAAAAGGAGCAAAAATGATTTTCTGGTTTTCCACTCGGCAGCACCCATTTTATTTCATGCTGAGGCAAATAAATGCATCTACTGCTGTCTTGCTCCTTCCACTCTAATGTATAGCAGGTAAAAGTCACAGTTCAGATCTCAGCAGGTTTCAGATTCGAATGCTCATTATATATCAGGGGGTCAGTGTTCTAGCAGGGAAACACAAAAGCAATCTTCAAGAGGCATGAAATTTCTTATGTTTAGAAACTTTTCATAAAGGTCAGGGGTTTTTTAGCTTTTATAAAGCCAACCTCCAATTTAGAATACTGTCAAAGTAAAATTTTCTCATGGATTAAAAGCCTAAGCAACTGAATCCCCAGACCAACAAACAGTAGGTAGTTTAGTGGAGCATATTCTTGTAAGCATATTCTGTTATTATCATGAAATTAGGAGAAACAAGTAGCTCTCTGAGCTGCCAAGCTAACAATGCATGATTTCCAACATCTTTCTCCCATGAGGGTTTTACAAAATCTAATAAAAGTGTATGCTTCCTAAACTTCCTTCTTGTGGGCTTTAATTGGCTTTTTCCCTCAGCCTGGCATAAATTTTCACAGAATCTGTAATTTGTAATACTTTTGAGACATCTCCTTCTCTGCCCAAGGTGTTTGAAACGTGTCTGCTTGTTCAAAATCATTGGGGGTGTGTGTGGGGGAATGGACATAAAGACACAGCATAACTTGTTTAGGTCTTATTTACTGAGGAGACTCAGCTGAAATATTATAAAACTGCATTTAACTTTCACTTTGCATTGGTTTGTATGACCTAGTGGTGCAGTGCCCTGCAGTCTAGGACTGCAACCCCAGTGTCTGCCAGCATCACACCCTGCTCTGTCTGAGCAGTGAAAAATGGAATGTGGATTATGAAAAGAGCCAAGCACCAGTAAAAACAGATGCTCATGATGCTCCTGTGCAAACCTCATCAAAAGTGCATCTGATAACCAAGCACTAAAGAAAAGATTAACATGCACAGCCAGGCTATTCAACACAAATCACATTCATGAGCCAATATTTACATAAACATCTTCCTGAAGAAATCCCCTTACAGCTATAATTTTTGAAAGTGAATAGTGACCCCAGGGATACAAAGGGTCCAAGCAAATAATCACACTGTCTAGAAATCAAGCAACCAAAAAAGCGCAACACTTACAGTGACAAGTAATTTCTGATTTTTTTAATGTTTTAAGACCCCTCACCGTTCCTTTCTACTCATTTTAAGTGAAGGTTTCACAGGGCTAATTCATACAGTGTTTCAAACACAGCAGCCTATGACAGTAAGATATTTCTTGTCTACTTCCATTATTCATAATTTCTGAACTACTAGAGGTTAAAATATCTTTTTTTTCCTAGATAAAGGACAGCAGATCCTATCAGTGAGTGGTCTAGAAGGGAGACTGAGTGAGCAGAATTTTAGCATGTACGTTCAGTGTTTCAAACTATACTTCCAACAATACTCATCTGGCATTTCAGTCCCCTCAAGCACATTTGTAAAGTTCACCAACTAGCTCTTGGTGGCTGGAGTGTTTCTGAAAAGTGCAGAGAATGACAGAAGATTGTGAGGTGGCCTTCCCAAATTCATGCAGCATCAGAGCACAACAAAGGTCAGACTCCAAGGAAAGCTTTGAATTTTCATGCTGTGACTCTAAAACTTTCTATGGAGGCAGAATCATAACCTAAAGAAGCCAAACAACTCTTCATATTGACCTTAAAAAGCTTGAGATCCAATGTAAAAGAAAGTTAAGGCACGTTATACTGTTTCATAAGAAAAATACAAGAGTCTTTGGTAGTACATATTTCTTGTTTAGCTGTATCTGAATTTTGCTATCTAGGCCTCAATCTTGTGCTCCGATGTGCATCTACGAAACAAGCTCATAGAGCCTTTATTCATGCAATGTTCCAGTTGAATCAAAACTTTTAAGCAAATAAAATTACTGGATTTGGCATTCAACAAAAAAATTTTTTTTAAGACCACCCATCCCAGCAAACTGCTTCAGCCAAATGTCTTTGGTTTAAGGAATTTAAGGTGAAATCAGAAGTCTAAATTCTAGTTTCATTTTTATTCTTATCAGATTATACTCATGTCATTCAAACTTCCTGAACTGTGAAGCAGGAAAGATTTAAGCCTTCTTGCCCTACTTCCTACCCCCAGCTCTTCACACAGACACTGCTATACACATGTTAAAATTATTACCATTCTTCTCTATCTGCGTCACAGTTGCAAAAATATCTCATATCCAGACAACTTTCTTCCAATCCACATGCACACTGTTGAATGCCCGGAAGAGATCCTCCCCAGTAAAGATGCTTTTCATTGGCACGGCCAACCCACCAAGCAAATGGCATTCCATCTGGATGAAAGGGAAAAAGAGGGAGGGAAAAGAGAAAAGAGAGAGAAAGAGAACTTGATAAGCAAACTGGATTCTCCTGAGAATGCAAAAGAGAATGGAGATGGACATGTTAGACAGTACGCAAAGAAAAGATGCAAACTGCAAAGTAACAAACCACGAACTTTGCCCCAAGTTCTATTTTATAGAACACATGTTGAGAAAGCAAGGGTTCTGTTGTAATCCCATTTGGTTTGAGATCAGCTGTTTCACCTTACAGCTCACGTGCCAGTGACTCACAAGACCCTTGGCACCTTTCAGCTGCAAAGACGTTGGAATGGTGAACCCAACGCCACTGTCTGCACCAGCTGTGTCCAGAGGGTTTTGTGTGACACCGGGGGGTAGATCTGGTCACTGATGGAGACTGAAAACAATTCTCCTGCTACAACTCACAGTGCACAGATTGTACTGTACCACACAGTATTGGACAAGGACCTCTTGTAGCATCAACTGGTTCTGCAGGAGCCTCTAGCCCTTGATCAGACTTTTTTACCTTAAGAGTCAGATAAAAAGAACAAAAATCTACAGAAATAACATACTAACTGATCTGTTACTACTAACTGTTAACACAGTTCCTCTCAAAACTAAAACTAAAATTTCTATCGGTTTCTCAGGGAGCAAGATTAGGAATTTTAATGTGTTCTCCATGGGTGGAATTTGCAAATGCAAAGCTTGACAAGATATAAAAACAGGTAGGACATAAGTGGGAAAAAATATTTCCCTGCTTGAGAATCAATTTATCTCTGTGAAGATATCTTCTATCTACAGGAGCTTTAAGATCTATGTATTTATATAAACCAAGGCAGGTTTTTTGTTCACATTTCAGAATCCATTATGCATCAAGCATTAAGTATTAATAGTCAGATAGAGTAAGCAGAATCTGATGTAATGAAATTCACAGACAAACATATTCTAAGACTGACTTTGTCTTCCAGTTCAGCTTTTTCATTGACTCCTTAATCCTTAAATCAAGAAATGCAATCAGTTATATATACAGGTAGATGGCAAAATTTAACAAAAATGACATATCAAGACTTTTTGATCAAAGGCACTTGGAAAAATAAACTATATGGCTAATGAAGAAAGATGCATCAATTTATTCTTCTGCTTTACTAACATTATTAGGAGGGAGTATTTCTCATTATACTAGGCAAGAAAATCTAAATTATGAAATGCAATCAAGGTTAACTGTAGAATATAAGGGACTAATTAAAATGAGTTTTAGAATCACTTGGCAAAATTAATTCATGTTTATTTTTCTTCTAAGCTTAGACTGCTGAACTGTAAATTCATGAAAAAAAGAAAATAAAAATAGGAAGAGCAACTCCATTCTCATGATACCAACAATTAAGACATGACGAATTTGACCAATACCCAGAGGTACTCATTAGAAAAACACAATCCAAGTATATCTAAGGATTCATCTTACAAAAATGTACACATTCTTTTTAGGCCTCATATTATTGTCAACACATTTACATTTTCTTTTTCTATTCAGCTGATTTTCTTGCAGAAGTTGATTGCTGCAGCCAGTGAAACAGTTCTATACTATATTATTGGGAAATTACTCAGTAAAGCTTGGAATAGTAATGTTAATTGAATAAAAGGGTGATTTGTCTAGGAGTGGAAATAGATATTATACAGAAGTGCTTAATCTAATTTTAAAAGTGCCCATTCTGGAAAAAAAATATTTAGATATAGATAAATTCTTCAGGCCAACAGCAAATAATGGTGTTCATTAATCAAATGCAATCTGTGTCAGTTTCCTTTGGTGGAAGTTATTATATACTTAAACATAACAGTGAAAGAAGTAATCCTTCACGTGTATTAAGAACAAGTCATTTTCTGACGTCTTTTTTGGATCTGTTGTTATTTGTTTTATTGAGCAATACCAAGCAAACACATGCACATTCAGATTTATGGTATAGACTGGGGAAGTCGTAGAAGCACCACAGTTTGAGTCATTTACAACTAAATTAAATACAGTGCTAAAAAACAGAGCAGCCAACATTATAAGAAACAATCTCAGATCGTCAAGGGAACAGGCTATAAAAGAACAGTGGCTTTTCCAAAATTCTATTTATTAGGCAGAGTTCTGCCACCTTTACCCAAGACGAGTTGATTTTTTTCACTAACTAGTCCCCTAGAAATCAATTGCAGTATTAAAGGAAAATTATGCCCTGATTCTTCAAAACTCTTTTCCACATGCTTAATTTTTAACACATGAGAAATCAGAGCTTTTCAGCAAAGCTCTTTCAAATCTACAGTACCTCATCAAGACCTTCAGAGCTTAGGAATTCTGAAACTTATATAATATGGCATATACCTGTAATATTGAAGTAAAGCAATACTTCACAAATAATGCCAATCAATCTGAGTTCTTTCTAGTAAGTTTACACCATTATACCTTGGCAGAGCTGGAGGATGTCTTGCACTGAGATTGAGTTCAGCCAGTTTGTATTGATTAAAATTCTTTCTTCTAAGTCTGTAGATTTGTTGCAGACTCTTCACTTCTGTAATTATGGTACTACAATTTTTTCAAAGCATTATCAATTCTCTACCACCTCAAAATGAATTTATTTCCCTTCTGTGGTGAAGCCACAGACCAAACCAATGACATTAAGCAAGGATTTAAAATGACCCCATCACCTTATTGTAACATTAGTCACTGGAGTTCCACTTTAATATTTTTAAGCTAAGAAGTCCATTAATAAGAAGTGCTACTAATTCTTCATTATGTGCTTACACTAGCGTTCCTAGCAATGCATTATTTAGTAAAAAAGGTTGACAAAAGCCTACTGCACAATTAAAAGTATTCTTTTCCATGCATTTTTTTCTGCTTATAATGGAAAAAACCCCTCTCTAATAAAATTTTGTTGTTGTTGTCTTTGAAATCCATGTTTTGAAGGAGAATATGTGTGAAAAAATATTCCAAACCAAGCAAAACAAACAAGCCTCAAGTGAATGAATTCACCAATGGTAAAGCAGTGACCAGTTTCTTTCCAGTGATTTCCTTCTGCACTGCTTAAGCTGCCTTAGGAAGGTTTCAATTTTGATAGCAAAATCTTCAAAAAGGCAATTTTTGGGTTGTATTTCCTGCAGAGGACAGCATGACAGTAATGTCATTGTCTGGAAGCCTCCAGAAACCGCTGTGATATTTACACCACTGTTTTTTACCATGATTTAGTATAGCATTATAATCAACACAAGATAAGAATAATATAATAATATGAATAATAAGACATAATTATAATGAATTATAAAATAATACAAAAAACTGAGCAGGCAGACCAAATTTTGTACCAAACCAAGCTCTCCTTTGTGCTGTCAGGCACAGACTGTGGAAGGTACGGCTGGCCCAGATCTTCTGAAAGGAAAGAATAAGGGGTATCATCTTCTGTGGATTCTACAGCTGGGTGTGTGCATCCAAGGAGCCAAGTAAGACTCTGGAATCCCTGACATATACAATACTGCAACACATGGGCAAGAACTCGGGCTGTGTCCCTCCAGCAAGGCAGGGAGGGTCAGGCTCCTCTCCGCTGTCAGTTCTCCAGCAGATTTCCCACATCTGCTCCACCAGCTCAGCTGTTCATTGGCAGCTCCCTGTCTGGAATCTGCCTCAGCAGCAGCAATGCTGGTACTGACCATATTCTTCACCAGCACAGAGGCTGAGGACTATGCAGAGTGTAACAGACACGTGCAACTGGTTTCCAGTGACCCTTAGGAGATCCTTCGAGATCAAAATCACTTGCACTGCGTATCTCCCTCTTTTAGGGACAAGAAAGGCTGAAGATGGATTTGGCATCCTACCAGCTTAAAGGAAACTCTCTTCTAAAATCTCCCTCGTACTGACAGTTCCCGCATTTTCTGTTTTAGGAGGCACCGACATTCGTAGCAATAGAAGTTATTTTCAAAGGTTTAGGTGTGCTCATGTTTTTAATGGCATTTTTTCAAAAATTATTTGCATGGGCACTCAGAAGCTGAAGGAGTAGCAGAAGCAGCATATTCCAACAGCATTTATACACATTATTCACATATCACTGTGGGTATAAATTCCAAGCAGTGGACTCAGTTTGCCTTTATACAGACAGAAAGCCTTAGTATTGACTTCTATGTTTATACAGCGTGAGTTAAAACAAAGCCATGCATTTTTAGCAACATTATTTTAAAAATATTTGTCAAGATTTGTTTGCATGATTTGTCAGTTTGCTTTTGCTATGGCAACAAACAAAAATCTAATTATGGAAAAATAGCAAGACAAATTGGATCATGTGTTAAACTCCTGTGCTATATAAACCTAAAGTCTGATACAGCACTTACCCATAAGACAGTCAAGGGTACCCAAGTTATTGAAACATCTCAGTTAAAGGTATTTTTCACTTCAGATCAATTTATTTGCATTTCTCTTTTGAAACACTGAAAGCATACTGTATTCAAACAACATTGTCTTGTGCATTTTGTCCTCCAAATTCAAACCAAGTTAAGCAGAACTGAATTTGTAAAATCTTACATCTATAAATTTCACTAATGAAAATATAAATTAATTTACATCTAAGCTGTTTTCTCTTAAAAGGAAGGATTTGCATATCAAGAGGTAGTGAAAACTAGGAAAATACTGACTGTAGAATTGCACAGAGCAAAGTCAATTCTTTGAAACTTCTCTCAAAACCATAACATATTTGCTTGCACTAACCACCTCAACAATATGAAAACCAGCAAATGGCTCACCTGATACACTGAACAATATGTGAAACAAGCAGTTGGCAGATTTTTTTTTCCTATATATGTCTGTATATATACACACACCTATAAGGCAATTTCAACCAGAGTAACTGAATTCAGAGGCCAAGTCAGAGTAAAAATTCAGTATCTCAGATAATCATTTTTTAAAAGGCTCTTGAATAAATGGAGAAAGCAGTGAGAAGGGAAAACAGACTCAGTATTTTTGCAAGGATTTGCCAAGATCTTGTTTGCCCTTAATTTTTTTCCATCCTAACATTTTTAAAGCCTTTTATATTGGAATTTTTAACATTCAATTGACATAAAACTGAATTCTTCCCATTTGGCCTTTCAAAAGGGAAAAAAAATACAGTTTTGATAAATCAAATCAAAACTATTTAAAATAATTCCGGACAAAAAAAGGGCAAATTGGAGAAATATTCCATAATTAGTTGAAAACACATAATTAATACCTTCCTAGAGGCTGTTTGTTCAGTGAAGAAGTCTGTGGTATTAATGACTCAGAATCTGTATAGGTTTAAACAACAACTTCCACCACTGGGAAAATAAACTGACAGCTCAAAGCAGGGTGAGCTCAGGCTGTGCTGCATTAACCACGACGTGCTGCCCGTTCTTTGAAGGGGATGCTGAGATTTAACAGGGAAAATGCTGCTCTTTGATTCACAGCCCTCAGTGAGGGTCTCGTGGTTCTGTCCTCGCCATGTGGAAGCAACACCCTCCCCTGAAATGTCAGGCTCTCTGCATCTCACAAACAACCCTGCATTTAAGTCAAGACCTTGGGAAAAAATATGTAATATGGACTAGGAAAAAATGAGAATCCCAACTATGTGGTTCCTTTGAACATTACTTACTCAGTGAGCCACCAAGTCACCCAGTTGGTTTTGTACCACACTACTCTCCTTCCATGGGGACACACATCTGTTTTATGCCTGTGTCATCTTTTTTCAGTACAGACATAATGACTATCTAATACTTCCTTTACTTAAAACCTTCCTCATGGAAATTGTACAAGTTTCATAGTCCTTTTTCTTTCTTAAGAATATAACCCACATATCACTGCTTTTCAGAGATGACAAACATGGTTGTGTAGGAAATCACAGGTGGTCAAACACTGCACCAAGGCAGACACTTTTTGTATTGCGTACCAACTATACCAGACAATATTACTAAGAATCTCACTGAATTTGATTAAAATTTCCAGTCAGGTTCTGCCCTTATCCAAATCAGCTCACCAAAAGTGAAGGAGTCCTGCTAATGCCAGTGGAATTGCCTAGTGGACGAGATCACTAAGTTTGCTCCTCCTTCTAAAATTATTTTGTTAAGCATGGAAAAGGGGGGGAAAGGCTGCACTTTGCTGGCATTTTGTTTCTTGTTATACAGCTTTTCTGCCAAGGTGTACTGCTTCCACAGACTCCCAGGCTGAAGTAATTGCTTTAAAAAAAAACAAAGAAAAAAACACATAGTAGCATTTGTCTGCTTCTCTTAAGCAGAGAAACTGCTCGCTCTACGGAGCAGCTGTTATCACAGTGTGCTCTGCTCTTCTGGAGTTGTTAAGATACTCTCATAGATGAGAATGGGCAGAAAGAAGGTAAATCAACATGGACCTTTGCTTCTTCTACATTTAAGGGGAGCCTAATGAGCCGAACTGCTGAGCTTCAACGACAGAGTTAATGCCACTGCACACTTAAGAGTGCCTCAGCAAAAGCAAAATCATCATAAAGCCTTTGAGAGACAGATTTGAGGATGAGCATAAGGATTTCAAACCCAAAAGCTTTTAGATGCTGAGAAACATTAAATCTACATCCAAAACAAAATTTTGTGCCTCATGAATGTCCCAAGGCTTAAGAAGGCTGAAAATATTATGAGTACTCACATTCTCCACTGCCAGCCCAGGCTGGGTTGTTTTCTCAATAAATTTCTGGCCAAGTGACAAGTTTCCTGAAAGATGCAAATGGGACTCTAGCCAACAACAGAACCTATGTGAACAGCTGAAAGCAGGCAGGTTGGGAAGGACAAACAACAACAAACAAACAGCCCAAAGAAGATTATAGCTTTTAGGGACAAATGACAAACAGAAAATGGCAGATTTGAATCCTCAGCAGTTTTGCTGAAGATGAGCTGGATATCCTACCCCGCTGAAACAACAACAAAAAAAAATCTCATTTCCTTTATTTTCTGCATTCCCACTCACCTTCACTTCAAAATTGTCCCTCTTGCTTTCAACTCCTTTTCCTCTTCCTCATTCCCCTTTTCTTTTCCCATCTTCTGTTTAGCCTAAATCCTCCAGACAAATTCAGAAAACAAGCCTAACACTGCCTTAACAGATAAGCCTATGACATTGATGCATGTCCTGCCACATCCTTACTCTGTACTGGGACCAGAAACCCATCAATGCTCTGGATTCAACTGCAAGTGAATAATGACCGTGGATAAGCCACAGTGGGCTCCAAGGCAATCCTGCCTGGACCAGAGGAGCAGCTCCTGCTCAGCACACGTCTGGATTTTTTTTTCCCTATGTCATAGGTATAGCTCTAGGAATCGTGGCAATAAGATGAACCCATCATTTCTTGCCCTCCAGAAACGGTTGCTCAACCAGCTCTTCCATGTCCATTCTCATCCTCATTACCTGTATCCTCTTACCCATTTCTACTGGAATGCCACCTCATGAAGTGGCATTTGCCATACAATGCCCAGGAAATGGTCTTTCATTCTCAATCGGTTCTTCTGCAGAATTATAAAAATGGTAAGTGAGAATAAAGAGTAGCGAGTGCTGAATTAACAGATGAATAAAGAGAAAATAAACCAGATTATGTAATTCCAGCTCTTGTGGAAGTGCTATGGGACGCTGAATGATCATGTGGAATTCTCTGCACCTGCAGCAGATCAGCACTCCTCAGTGGTTCTCTAGGGCCTGAGGAAGGCAACAGGAGTGACATCTGCAGCCATCCTGTAGCTACTGGTGTAGGACACTCTGTGTCCTACTGAAGTCTTATCACACGATCTAACCAGCTAACTGGTTCACGTGCCCACATGGAATGGATGAAAGCACGGAAGAGATGAGTGAGTTTATCAGTTTGGACATATCATATGCTCTTCAGAGCTTTCTTTTTAAAGCACTTTATAATGGATGTGAGAGGGCCACAGGGAAAGGAGAGCACTGAACTAATGCACCTTATAAAATACTGCAAGGTGAGAGTAGTAGTTTATCACAGCAGTTTTTGTTCTTAAATGCTATTTAAGTTTTCATAGATGAAAGCACTTTCAGAGGCTAGAAATAAGATTGCAGAGGACAGAGGAGAATAGTTGGAGCATCAATGACTATGAATGGTGTATCAAACTGTAAACCAATCATTTCACCACAAGAAAACTTGGTATTGAACTATTATTTGTGGAAATGTTGAAGTGAGAAAACTTTTACAAAACAGTAAAACTACGCTATAAGCAACTGTCCCAGGAAAGACTTCCAGGAAGAAACACTTTGCAGCTCATTCATTTACTATTATTTTTCAGGAACAATAATGGACATATCCAGCAACCAGTATAGAAGCATTCAGCTCCAGTAAAATCACAGTAACTGTGCTGATTTGCACTCACTGAGCATCAGACTGTTCACAGAAAGACAGAACAGCTGAGGCTGGAGAGGACCTCTAGAGACAGTTTAGTCCAGCCTCCTGCTTCTTAACTGCTCTGAAACAGATTCAGGATGTAAGAATTCCTTAAAAAAACTCTGTGGCTGTTACTGAGTCAGGCAAAAGCACCATCTGCAGGTATGCAGCAAGTGATATGCAGGCCTGAAGGACCTGTTTTTAAAGGGGGTAAAAAAAAGAAATAGTTATGTATTTGATCCATTTACTCTTGAATTATCCATCGTGACAGCTTAAAGGCTTGGGACAGGGCATAGATGAAGAGTAATGACCTTAACTATGGCACTTTGCACCTTGTGCACTCCACAAATTGCAACAAGGGAGTCCCCAGCTCTGCACAGCTCCCAGGCTCAGGGGTTCTCACCTGCCTACCAACCTGAAACTTTCACCAAGAAAGCCCAAAACAGGGCTACAGCCTGGCCTAATAGTGGTCTGAAAGTGGGGGTGTAACTCAGAGCAGGTTGCTCATTTATGAACACAAGTCAGCTGGAGTAAAGTTGAGTTGAATCAATCAAGGATTAATTCAATTCATGCCAGAAATCATGGACAGTTGGATGGATTACGCCCACAATGAGATGCAACTGGATAAATGAGAAAAAGAAAATAGATAAAATGGGGACATTTGGGACATTTAATAGGAGACTGGATGAGTTACAGAAAAACATGCTGTGAAAAGCAATCTTTGCTTGGTCCTTTGGGAGAAACTACATACACTAATAACAGTTCTTCCCCACCCCTTTATTTTAAAAAGTGTCTGAGTAAAAATGGAATTACCTTACTCAACAGAACTGTTTCCTGTATATGCAGTTTTAACTACCAGCATTAATAATGAGAAAAGGATCCTTATTATTACTTTTTTTTACTCCTGCTCACATTGCACCAATACAGCCACTAGTGGCTCAAATGGATTGTCTTCAGATTTGACAACCCTCCACTAAAGACAGATTAATTTTGTTCCCACTGCACTTGCAATGGCAGCTTCTAGGAATAATAAAATCTAGATTCAGGTATAGAGAATCTTTATTAGCACTATTGATTCATGAAGCAACAAGAACACACCTTGTCCTTCAGCTCTCAGGTTAATACAGCACAGCTGACAGTTTGAGAATAACATCTATTTACATGGAGTGAATCCAACCAGAAAGTCATTAGGACAATGTCATTTCCACAGTGTGCCTTTCTGGAGTGCAACCACTGGCTGGCTCCTGTAAGTGGCTGTAAGATAATAACTACTGAATTTCATGGCTCAGATTGATCTTAAAGAAATCAGAAAATATCATCAGTGAATATGCTTAATATTTGAACTGGAGTAAAAAATAGAAAAAAATATTCTTAGTAGAATGTAAATTAGAAGAGATAATAATATATTGCTAATCACTTTAAAGCTAATTAAAAAATTAGAGGATTTTCTTAAAACTGATAGTAGCACTCTCAGATATTATTAGGATGGTGTCTCTGTTTTGAAAAGACACCTTTGGAAAATGAGATCACATCTCAAATTCTTCATCTCAAGCTTCCTATAATATTACCTGGGTAAATGAGCATCTTGGGTAAGAGGGAAGTCCAGTATCCCTCCCCATGCAATTGTAGATAAAAAGCCCTAAGTGTGGGGGTTTTGTTTCTTTTGCTTTGGTTTCAGATTTTGTTTGTTTGGTTTCTTGTTTGGTTTTGTTTGTTTGTTTTTAATGGCAAAAAATGTTGTAAAGTCCCTGGGAAGAGTGTGCAATATATCTATTGTCTTCTGCAAGAAAGGCATTGTAAACAACTACAAAATGACAGCCACACCCACAAGAGAGCTTAGAGAATAATATAAGCACTTTTTTGAGCCTCACACCAATTATGAGCCAGCAAGGCAGCTTGGACAGCATATAAACCACACTCTGAGCCTCTCCTCCTACCCTTTTGCCACATCCCTACTGAATTGAAATCTCACAGGGCCATTTGAACTGGATTGCTTATTTTTTGTTCTCAAAAAGACAACCTAGAGTTGTACTTCTTATGATCAAAAAGACCAGCACAGCAGTGTGGAAAGTCTGGTTTTAAACTTCATAAAAAACCCAAAAACAAACCAATGAAAACCCAACCAACCAACCAAAAAATGTGAACAAAAAACCTCCCAATAACTTATCGAACTGCATTCCAGTATCTCTGAGAGGCACTACAGCAACTCATGAAACTTCTTTATAGTCTGATGTGTTACGACACATTACAGAGCAATGAAAAATAAATAACTGCTGATTTGACACTGCATTCAACTGCAGAGCAATTCTGCTTTCCTCAATGTTACAATTAATGTCAGCAGTTAATGCCTTAAGTGGTGGAATTGGAAACTCAGCTACAATAAACACGTGCAGTTAGATTCAGCTTAAGGATACACCCAAACTGCAGCATGGCGTTAGTTCAGCTGTCCCTGTCTCAGGCTGCAATTACAGTTCTGTTGGTCAGAGCAGCAGGGGCACCATTTGTCATCCTAAGGAAGGCTGGAGTGCTGTGAAATTGGGCACTTTGGAAAAATGCAGCTGTAGCAGAACATATGTATAGGCAAGACCATGAAATGAACTGGCTCAAAGCCAGAATGTAAAGAAAAAAGCAAGAGAATGTAAATGAAAAAAAAAAATCATAAAACACTGTACTCAGAAGATGCTTCTATTGATATATCCTGACCAGCCTTAAAGGTCAGGATGACAACAATCTGTCTTCTCTGTGGAATTGCTTAATCAATTTGCAGCTCTTTTTTCTTCACCCTGTTAGCAACAGGTTTACATCTTTCAAATAGATCTATTTTTTGCTGCTTAATTGGTCTCAAGCTCTTGTATATCTCTCTATACAGCTATAACAAACATGGGTATGTATTTACATTCCTGCAAAGTCTGTAGTGGATAGAATATGAACTGTTCAGCTTTGCTCTGTAGCTCTACTGTCACTAACAGAGATTATTATGCAGCTGAAGACAGTTTTCTGCTCCTGGAGCTGAAGCAAGCACTGAGCTGTACTTTAGCACTGCAGTGAATACTGGAATGGGCAGAGGCTTCAGAAGAATGACAACCATGCAACTTCAAGAAGCCTTAGTCCTTCCCCTCTTTCCCAAAGCTGAACAAGCCTATGTGTCTTCTGTATCTAATGGTGAGAGAAAAAAACAAAATGGGAGCCATTCTCTGTATCTACAAGTATCACAAAGTGAGAATCAAGAACTTTACATACAAAATAACTCTTTACCATAGGCGTTTCATCACAGCTGATGAGACAAACCCTTCTGTGGGCCGTGAATCAAAAGTCCATGACTGTCACATCCATCACCATCCTTCCTGCCGGCAGTAAGGCTCCTTAGCTGAGTGAACTTTCCTCTAGCCAAGTATAACTTACTACAAATCCTGTCAGCTACTGGCTTGAAGAGATGCAGGCACCTCTATCAGGTAGTGGTGTTTGGGTGGAAACAACACAGCTGAGGCAGGTAAATTTTTCTCTCAGACTGGTGTAAGATTTTGACCAGGTATACATTAATATATTAGAGTTCTCCAAACACTATGCAAGAAGTAACAGGGATCAATCACTTCCATTTAACTGTCTATAACATTTGCCTGCTTTCTTTTCAAATATGGAGTCCTAGGGGGACAGGCATCAGGGGAAATGAAATCATGAATAAGATCAGACCCAAGCTTCATATTTAAAATATAAATCCCTGAGGGGCAAACTTCTTTTAAAAATATATGAGAGCCCCTCCCTCCAAACTCTCCTCTCTACAGATATGCTTAATGCATACACACATGTCCAAAATGGAAGTTTTTCTATGCAGATTTATGGCAGGAAATTAATAAATACAAGTTACACATTTATGGCTGTAACACACTGTAAGGATTTTCTCCCATCTGAAGAGCACAACAAACACAAAGGCAAATATTACCCTGATGCACGCCTCATTACAAACAGACTGCAGAAACAATCAGCAATAAGCCATCTCCTGCAAAGAAAAGGGACAGCCTCCCTCCCCTAATCTCAGTGCTATTTTTCTTCCCTCAGTCAAACAGCATTTAGCAATTTTGATGTTGTGCCGTATATTTTCTTCCACCCACAGGCAACTGGCCAAGGTAAGGTGCATTTGCCCCGAGGTTTAGGTAAGAGGTATCTGTATGATGCTGTAGATTCAGAGATACAGAAAACTGAGGAGTATAAAGGAAGCCATCCCTAGCACAGGAAGAAACGCATTTGTCTGAATTTAGGTTTCTTTTCTCTTCCACAATGTGTGTAAAATTTTTAACCATAAAGCTTTGCTTTTAAATGGAATACATAAATGACTCCCAAACAGCTGTCCTACTTAACACTAATATGTAAACATCTGCTCACATTCCTGCATGCAAATAAGAACATCAGCTTGCAAGTCTCTTAGACTCAGATTAGTCTTTATCAAGTCTTCATAGAAAACATGGGGGTGGAGGCCAACGACTGTGTGAATTGGGAGGAAATTCTTGAGCTTTTTTTGGAGAATTGATCCTTGGAGAAAAGATGGATGATGGAGAATACAAAAAATCTAACTACATGCAAAAAACCCAACATTTTTCAGTGTGTTTGCTTTAAAGGAAGTTTCCATTCCTAGCTCTTCCTGGTGATTTCCTATTTCATCACATATTTTAACAGCTTGTTTTATAATTGGACTCTGCATCAAATTTTTACCCCTCTTTATTCAAACCATCCTTTGAAAGTTTCAGGGTCCCAGACCTGCTCCTGCTGAGCTAAATGGGATTCTTGACATTGAGGTGAATGGAAACAGGACTGGGAAGGCTGTATGCCTCATTAGGTACACGATTCCACAGCACCCTCTAAAATTCTGCTGAACTCTCCCTTTCAAGCAAATAAAGCTGGTAAACTCAGAGGCCATGAAATGTCACTATTACATTTCAACACTTAAACAGAGGTACCTGATGAATTAGCCATCTTCTCGCCAGGCATCTTAGAAAACTGCAGCCCCTGAGGGATTTCCCCTGGCCGTTACCACTTATTGCAAAGTCAAAGAGAGAAAGCTAAGGTTATTGTTTTGCCTGTGGAATCAAAATATGCTGAGAGGGCATGTTATTCCCCAGACTTAGAGGTTTATTGCATTTCTAATTCACACCTAAGGTCACCATATGTCAAGTGAGTATGCATTCTGCTACCATGGCTACTGCCATCATTTTAACTCTAATTCTAAATCGTTCTAGATTGGAACAATACTGACTTGGAAACAGTGTAATTTAATACTTATAGCAGAAGACTGGTTTCTGACTAATGATGGAAAATTAAATGTTCTGGTTTTACCCTTGCATTTGTCAGACTCTCCAAAATCATACAAGTGATTTAATCACTCTGAAGCTTTGTTTCCATATCAGAAAGTCAAAGAACTAAAAGGCCTGAACAAGAAAAGTAAACAAAGTACAGCAACAACTGCGTCTTCTTCACTGAGAAAAGTTAATACATTAATCCATCTTTGGTCAAATTTCATTCAGCATTTAAAAATACAATATGAGGTTTGAAATCTGTTACTTGTGTCCTGACAGCATCACACCATGGTGGAGATGCTTCCCTTTGCATAATGTATTAATGTGAATTTGACCACACGATTGTCATTCCTTGTCATTTAAGTAGTCTTACAGTTAAGCAGCCATAATTGTCCTTTGGGTGTTATCTTAAATACATTAAAAAAGAAATTGAATGCTTTCACCACATTATAGCTGGGACACTTTTTCAAAGCTAATTTCTATGTCTGTGAATTATTCATAATACACTTCAAACAGGCTCTTCCGGATAAGGTAATTGACCTTGTCTGCACGAAGCACCTACTACCTTGCCTTGGGATAATTTAATCTATGATGTGGTCCATTATTCAAAGGTAATGTCTTTTCATTAGGTTAGGCAATATATTATCACTCAACTAGTCACCTAATTCTGCATTTAGCGTATTCAAGTTTTCACTTTTTTTGTCATAGGTTACACTCATCATAGCAATATCTCACATTTAAGTAGCATGGTGTAACAGTAAGACAGCATTCTCTTGATAAATGAAAGCAGAACTTTGAGGACTCTAATTTCAAGATTTAGTTGTGCATTTTAAACCTCAGTTGGCTTTGTGTTTTCCATGGGTGAAAGCAACAAAGGGTATCTATTCAGTAAGAAATAGTATAAGGTCAAAACACAAGAACAGCTAAGGCACCAGGTGGCAGAAGTTATGTAAATTCACATACTACTCAGTGGAAACACTTATGTGCTGATGAAATATATGCTAAGTCACATGTATGACACATATATAGCACTTCCACAGTTTTATTTTGTGTAGAGAAGCCCCTGCTTGGTCTGCCATGCTAGGAAGCCTTTAGCAGCTCTGGCTGTAGCTCAGGCTGGCTCTGAACCACTGCAGCCTTCTCTGTAACAGACCATTACTAAGACCCAATTCCCTGCTACATATTCCCTTGAAAGACCTTGCTCAGTGAAGACCAAACTGATTATTTTTTGCATATGCATGGAGTGAAATCTCAGAGAGAGAAAGCTGAATAGTTGAGTTCCCAGCTCTCTCCTGTGCTCCAACTACTTTGAACCACTTTAGCAGAATAAAGAAGCTCTGAATCTATTTAGTCAGTCACTAACAAAGTCCTCCTGCATGAGTAAACTCTTGAGTGGCACAGCAATCTGGAGGAGCTCCTGCATCAATCCCTCTCCTGGCTCCAGCAAATGGCCAGATATGGTATTCTAATTTTTATTGCACCTCTCCAGTAACCAGGCTTAAAGATGCCTCTCCACCCCTCTCTACTTCAGTATTGCTGGGTAAACCTCTGTAAGAACAGAGTGCTGGCTTTTTCAATCCATCAGTGCTGAAGTGTTTAGCTGTTGATTTTAAGTACTGCATTAACAAGCTATGGATGAAATTGTTAGCTCCTCTAAATATCTGATTTTTAAAAATGTTTCTGTGTTTTTTAGTTTGCTTTATACTAAACTGGAATTTAATGAGAGATGTAAAAACTAAGGAGTTAATCCACCATCTTATTTGCCTAAAGCAGTATAAATATACTGAATCCAATGGATCTGATCCTGCATATCTTTGAGCTTTGTAATTTTCTTAGTTGAATCACTTGTTACTGTAGCTTCTCTCAAGCTCTCCATTAATAGAATGTTATGATTATGTTAGCTATTCAAAGCTTTTTAATCATGTTATATAAACACGGTTCAGTCTATGAATTGTTTATCCTGATTAGATATTGTTTGAGTGTTCACTTAAAATTATGAAGCACTGCTTTAGAGCAGAATTAAGGCAAGGTTGTCAAAGATTTCAGGGTCTTAGACTGAACATTTACTCTGAAGGTCATTGGCCGAATTCCTATGTGTATGAATATTCAGGAACACTCTGTTCATGCCTTGGAAAATTTCTGCAAAGTCAAAAATCTCAGTATCATTGTCCAGAATGATATAAAAAAAAAAAGAATTATGAAAATTATCAAAGTGAAACTAAAATTGCAGTAGAATAGGAGTGAAATAGGTGATATTTATAATTTTCCATCAGCTAAAACAAACCAACCAAGGGAAGTGTTGTTCCAATGCAAGATTACCTGCAACTGGCCTGACTGCTAGATCATATTTCACATCAGTCGAGTGCCTTCCACTGTGTAACCACAGTTGTGCACATTGATGGCCCCTGTTGCTATAATATGGTTATGTTTACCCATTAGTTTCTGCTTTTGTGCCACAACCCAGCAACTGTGATATTACAATTGTTCTAATGGTCTGTTTCACTTTGTTCATTTACCTATTAATTTTGGCAATGGCATATTTCATGGAACATAAATTTCATCCTCTGAAAACATGACAACCTGTAGTACAATATGGTCAGACAGATTCTGGAGCTTCGTGTGGAAGTAAAATGAACTGTCCAGGGTGGCATTTTGGAAAGAACATACCTCCCTCTGGAAGCATTGCTTGTATCTAAGGTGATTACTTCAGCACTAACAGGATGTAATTATTCACTCAGTAAAATTCTGCCTCTATTAAGCAGGTATTTCTAATGTTCTGCAGATTGACTAGTGGCCCTAGAATGTCTCACAGAGGCAGTAAACAAAATACATCACAATCTCTTTGTCTGAATCCAGAACATAAGAGTGCACTGGGAGGGAAGTGACCTAGAAAGCTGCCACTTCTTTGAATGTGGAGGCTCTGGAAAACAAGACCCCAAGGCAGGACCTAAAGAAATGCTCATTGCAGGAGAACCTTGCCTGATTCAACAGCAGATATTAGAGTGACAAAACAAATGGATCAAACTGACTTTGCATTGCTAGAGAAAAAGCCAAAAGGAGCTGAAATAGAGCCAACTTTAGAAGACAACTTGTCCTAGAATCCCATCCTCTGCAGTTACCTTAGCATTCAGTCATACAGATTTCTCTCTGAGAAACAGCCCTTAAGCTTCTGCCAAACCCCATAGTAGTTTCATGTGGGTAAAATCTGAGACTTTGAAATTACAGTGACAAATGGGAGGCAAACAAGTGCTAATGTACAGAAAGCCTTTAGCTCAAAGGAGAAAAGAGTAACCAGCATTACTTTGTCTTGTACCAGGCTTGACAATATCCATGTGGTCCAAAAAATGAATTGCAGCCAAATTCCGCTCTTCTTTTTCCTCCTAAAAGGAGGACAGATTTACACATATCTATATAAATATAAATACACATACTTTCCCAAAAAGAGAGAACTTTATCTGAATGAACACATAACTTTACAGACTCTACTGACCATATGAATCATCAGATGAAGGAAAAGTCAGTATTTAAAATAAATATACAATGAAATTGATGTTACTGTTTTCAGAACCGCTTTTCAGATCTTTAGTAATTTTTTTAAAAACAGCCCATCATACGCTTGGAGTCATCAGTAAAACAAACCTGCCAGACCTGAACTAGGTTCAGTAACACAGAATTGAGAAAAAGAAGCCAGTTCAGCCAGGAACTATTATCTTTTCCTTCCCACTAACAAATGTTACTATGAACATTTTGATCACATTGAATGAGACAGCCTGAACAAAACTGATTGCTGTCTAAACTACTGGGAGCACTTTTCATGTGCTATTAATGTAAATATACTGAAATCACTGCATGTTATAAATTAGATGTGTCACTTTGAACTTTTTTGGAGAAATTTTTGAAGATTTAAGGAAAGGGGGTCTTGGAACTAAGCATCCTGGATGAACAAAAAGTCAGCATGTGAAGGCAGGGACTGAATCTAGCACAACAGCAATGGTCCAAAGATCTATGAAAGTACAGTGGGTAGTTATGAAGTTCAATTGAGTTTAGGATGAAAGTTTGGTTTGAGCTTTTGTTCCTATCCTGGAAGAAGACAGACATTTCTGTATCTGGCATGGTGAGAAAATATGTACATCTGCACTTCATGTTAGCCCAAATTAAGAGAGTCCCTTTTAGCACTAGGACTCATGGAGTGGGTCTCTATTGATTCTAGCAGGCTTTAGATATTGATCGAAACCTGGTTTTCTAGAGAAATGAGACATATTGAAACATTCTACATGAATTTTTCTGTACATCTGTGTCTGTTGTTGAAGTAACTCAGGAATCCATTGGCCAATTTCAGGAACATCTGACTGAGAAATAAGTTCCTACAGGTTCCATGTACTGCCTAAGCAGAAAACAGACACTACTGCTAGGAGAGATCCTCCTAGTACTCAGCCTAAGTGAAGGTTGCAATGCATTTTAATTCCTCCATGTACATAAAAAAATCCATACAGAAACTCAATATTAAACCATAAAACCAAATGGGAAATAACAACATTTATTACTCCACCAGTTACAATGCAAAATCACAGCTTTCTCCCCTTATCGAAAAATCCCATTATACTCCACCTGAATATACCATTACCTTCTTTGCAGTTTGGTAGGTCCACAAAAATTCAGCTAAATCACCATAAATGGGGTGACACAAAAGCAAATCTCTAAAGGAATGACATATTCATTCTTCCACTAGTAGCACAAGGGCAAGGCACAAGAGGTACTGACAGAAAGCTCACACTTGGGAGTGAAAGACATCAGAGGTGTTCAGCTGAGAGGAAACACTATTGTGGGGCTTTCTTGTGGCTACAAGAACTTGGCCATTGGTTTTAGAGGGGTACATTTAAATCCATCTAATAGCTCATTCCAGTTTCAGGAAAAATTGGTGTCAGTTGCAGCCTGATGCTTCAGTTTTCTTCTCTGCTAAACAAGAAAGCTACCTTTAGAGGAGAACTGCATAGATTAATTGGTTAACCTTTCTAAATGCTACTGTTAAAACAAACAAATAAACAAAAACTCCAAAGCAAAACAAAAAACTTTTCTTTTGGGGCTTCTGAATTCTGCTCTTGAGAGTAAAGGAAGAAGGCTCTTGATGTTGTTTTGAGTCCTGGACAGCTCAAGTGGGAGGCTTGGCTAAACCAGTCTGAGCCTTTCTCTTGTCAAAAGGACTTGGAAAAGATTCAGGCTCAAAAGCATTTTCATTTTTATTTTCAATCTTTTGGGGCAAGCAGATAAAAAAAAGCTTCTCTAAAGAAGGTTTTAAAAGAGTTATTTTCTTTCAGGTCATCACATCTTTCTAGCTACTCGTCAAGTCTCAGTCAGATCTGCTCTTCTTCAGATCAGTCCTGGTTGGGGGGATGTAAACAATTCTAAATTGCTTTTAGATGCTTCTTGTGAGTGGAAGAAGTACACAACTTTTTTCCCCCAGTGTCTGGAGACATTTTCTCCAAGAATGCTTGCTTATCCTCTACATTTTAGGGTGTTCTTTTTACAAAAGGAAGGAAGTAACACTTAGAAGATCTATTTTTATGCCTCCCTTAACACCAGATAGCTCATGTAAGAGTATTTAGTTTAGTATTTTTCTTAGGCAAGATTTTTATTCCCTTGTTGTTTGAATATCAAGTAATGTCAAAATGCCACCTTCAGCTGATTCTCGTAGAATCTTTTCTCCTGTCTCTGTGTTCACACTTTCAAACACGAAAACAAATTTTCCATAGGCTACTTTCAAACTGCTACTTTCAAATGGAAGTAAAATTCCTGGACTTCAGATTTACAAGCAATGAGCCTGAGCACTAACCTAATTATTCAGAGCAAAAACCTGGGTTTTTTTTACCATAGAGTTTCATTTCCTTTTCTCCTCATTATTTATATGATTAAGTTATGCTATTGATCTTTTTGTGTATAGCCTCCTAAAACCTCTGTTTTCCTGGACAGGTCAAACCAATTCAAACAAAAAAGCCAAAATGCATGGGGGCTTCATCCCATCTGTTTTTCTGCAAGTGCCTTGCTATGCACCTACTTTCTTCCCCTAGGTCTAAAAGAGGAGTCAAATGAACCCACAACACACATCAAACTGAGAGATTAGAGCCACAAATGCTTTTTTTTATCCTCCAAGATAATGTAAATATCAATGAAAATTACTCTTGCCACTCATGTGGCATCTTGGTAGAAGAGGTTAGATGAGAACTCTTCCACTGCTATGATTTACATCTGCTCTGCAAAATCGGGAAACATCACTCTGCAGTGGCCCAAATTTGACAGACAAATTAGTTTAATGTCAGTAAGACAATCTGAGTCTAATGGAGCCCAAGATGTTTAAAGTAGGACAGCCAAAAGAAGCAGACAAATGGAAGTGTGATGAGAACACCCTCCCTGCTGTGGCTCTAATGAGGGAGAAGGCACATTTTTCTGCTCAGGCAGCAGTCCTGCTTTCTTCCTTGAATGGAGGACAGGTTGCTGTCATAGCTAATGACTCAATAAAATAACAAATCATGGATTCGCTGGTTTTTGCTAATCACCATTATTTATTTATTGTTAAAAATATGCTGAGTCCTGAAAAAAAAAA
>VYXF01002425.1:408718-460842 GCA_013397295.1 Polioptila caerulea
AATAAAAAAAAAAAAAAAAAAAAAAAAAAAAAAAAACTATTACTGCTCATGATTAAGGGAATAGCTGGAATGGCTTGAGAGAATTCTGTCCTTCTTCCTTTCTTCAAACTGTTTGTATGGATAGTTTATACAACTGGGTCTCTCAAGCCAGAGGTGTCATTAGGATGTGTTTGGTTCTGGCACACATATGTGTCTCACAAAACTATCCATTTCCAAACTCTTATCTGGACTGCAGAATTCTCTGAACTAAGCATTTTGGCATTACTGAGCTATGAGCACTACACAATCCCATAGATTTCAGAGGTTGAACAAAAGATATCATTGACTTTACTCCAAACCAGAAGTTTTTTGGGTTCAAAAGTCCCAAACCAACAGATTGGAGAGGTCAAGTAAACATCTTGCAGCATCAGTTCACAGCACTGACATCCTTATAGAACCTCTAATAATAGTGTATGCAATGAATTCCAGAATCCAGGCTCAAAATCTTTTGTCTAGATTTTATTTTTTTTATAGACATAGATGTCCTATGCACCTTCATTAATACCTGTGGTCAAGCTTCCTGTATACTGGAAAAGATAATTTCCAGGTCAGTAAAACACACTAGATCTATTTAGTTTGGAATGCAAACACGTTTTCTACGTAAACTGTAAAATATCTCAAATGAAATGAAATTTGATAAAATAAATAAAATAAATAAAATAAAAGCGTAATTCCAAAATTGCTCCCTAGACTTACAAAAATAAATTTATTCAAGGAAGGGAAAAACTGAAACAAACACACAACATAAAAGTAAAAGAAATACCCAGTGCCAGCAGAAGAATGAAGGATGTATTCAATAGAAGCAAACAGGAGTTAACCCAAAGGAGCTCTCTCCTCACTACTCCATCAGTCCTCACTTTAAGAAGTACTTTTTAAGATTCACCTGACACATTGTGTTTAAAGCAAACACAGATAATGGCGCTCCAGTGCTCACTGGGGCCATCCCAGGAGACTCCTGCCCTGCTGGTGTCACTGCAGAGTTCTGTCAGGCAGCATTGTAAGCCTGCCCTCTCCTGCAGTGGGATTCAAGGAGGGAGCATGCTTTCCTTCCACTGCGTTAGAAGCCATCCAGTGTATGTAATTCCCATGTCATTCCCATCATTTAGCCTCTTGGCTGCATTTTGATCTCAGAGAAACACAAGTCTAGATGAGAAGTAATGGCAGAGAGTAGCTGTCATTCCTTGCTTGGCAGCTATAGCACACTGTACCTCCCTGCCAGCCACAGAGGATAGTATGGGGTAAGGGGAGTGAAGGGTCAGAAACTGGGGTAATGATATTTCCACTGCTCACGGGTGTGGGCAGGCTCCATGCCAAGTTACCTCTAACACGCCACAGGTTTTGTATTCTGCTTAGACTCTCTGCATTTTAATCAGCTGCACACAAAAATCAACCATCTTTAAAAATGGCCTCTAAATCTCTCCCTACAAATAAAGCATTTGTGTATTGCATTACTACGGTGATCTCTGTCCCAAAGTCTCCAAAAATAGCACAAGTTGTCTAAAGTTGTGCTTGTGAGAAGCTGTCACTGCCACTTTGGGGGGAGAGACAAGGTATGGTGATGGAAACACAGATGGCAAGTCAATCATTTTCAAAAAAGGGATCCTAATTACCCAAGAATAATCACAGCACACAATCCACACCTGCCACCTATCCACCACTCCTTCAATAGGAGCCACTTTTTGAGGGCAGACTGCCCTGTTCTATGTTATTTTGTGCAATGAAAAAAGTCTCCTGGTAATGCAATAACAATTTGAAGTTATTTTGTACAAGAACAAATAGTCCCCTGGTAGTGCATTAACAATTGAAAGCACTAGAATGATAAACTGCAAATTATACTGAAGACATAAAATACTAGTGAGCAAAACTCCATTGGTAAATGACTGCTTGTTATGGGTCGTTTTATATTACCTCCTAATACATCTATGTAAAATACTTCATCAGAATCCAGGCTTCAGACTCCTTTCTTCAAAAAGATTTACTCTAAAGTGGTGAAACCTTGGTGCAAACCTTATCTCAAAAAACTGTGGGCACTTCAGGTGGAAAAATACTAGAGTTAGTGAAAGTCCTAGATGAGTAACTAAAAGCACTATAAAAGTTCTGGATGAGCACAAAACTGTGTTTCATGGCATCCTGTAATACAAGAACGCAGTGCACTGAGCAAAGCAGTTAAAAAAACATTTAAAAAATGTTGTTCTGTAAAACAGCATGGGGAACTCCTGGAACTTGCTTTCCTAGGAGGCTGCAGGGCAGACAGCCTAATAAAGTTCAAAAAGTGATTAGACAAGTTTATGAACAAATCCATAGTGGATAGTAAAAGGGATTTGCAATAGCATAAACACTAATGCCCTTATTTGAGCAACTGTGGGTGATGGGGACATATTGAGGGACGTGCTAAAGACATCAACTTGTGTACTCACCTTAAGGTGCATCTCTCCAGCAGCCACTACTGAAGGCAGGGCCCTGGAGGACATTTCTTAGCACCTATGCTCTCACATCACTGGCCTCATCTGGAGCTAAGGAAGGACCCTGCACAGACATAGTTCTAGCTACATACAGGGCATAGATAAAGAAAAAAACCAAGTTGACCTGTTTCAGCAACAGAATTAAGTCTAAACTAAGAAATTATGATGTGTTCCCTGCTGTGAGGCAGCACTACATCTTTCCCTCCGTAGAAAGTTACAGAATGCAAATGCAGTAGTTCTCCAGTGAGGGCAGTTGCCTGGTATAAGGGGTCACAGACTGTGGGACAGCACCTGGTGCAGCCTGGCACTGAGATATGGGACTAGCAGGGAGCCAAAGGGGACAAGAGGAGGTAGAAACCTGGCTACAAGTCATATAATAGTGGGACTTGACAGATCATAAGTTCAGGGGAGAGGTGTGTAGTTTAGGATGGATGTAGCTTAGGATCAATGCTTGAAATCAAAGCTTTAGGTGACTTGGTATAGGAACTCTACTGGAAAGAGAAAAATAGGAAGAAGTCAAGAAAAGCCCACCACCTACAGACATTCCTATTCTTTGCTTTTGCTCTTGGACTGATCTTTTCTCAGTCCCTGCCTACACAAATGTGCTATGAACTTGACAGACTGTCAGCCAAGTATTGTAAAGCAAGCTATGCTGCCACTGATATAGCTGTCACTGTGCTAAGTCCCTGATAAGGTGGATGTGAGGAAGCTTCCCAAGTGACAAGAATTTGAGTCCACCCACTGCTTCTAGAAAACTGAGCAAATTCAGTCAAGGCCTGGGGCTTTGTTCAGTTATCGTTTTCGTACCTTTAAGCATCTTATATGTTAACAGTTTATTAAATGTGTGTCTGCACACATGTACCTATCCTTGGGCACATGCTCTTTCCATAGGTATTGCCTGAGATGCTCCATGATGGAAGGCAGTTAAAGCCCTGGGGGGCTATGTTTCTTTTCATGTTCTCAGAATACAGAGAGCACATTTAGAGGTAGCTCAACTTTCCTGCCCACCCCACTCCTCTCCTGCTAGCTTGACTTGGCCTCTACTTGTAAGGATAAGTCTGCAATCTTTTCCTAAGAGTGTGGATTTCTTTCCTAATTAATGCCAACTGTCAGATTTGCTCTGGTTATGTGAGTATTTCTCCAATAGGCCTGGGAAAGACACAAGAGGCTTGTGATTTCTGGTCATACAAGTTCCCTTTGCCATCTTCTTAAGAAAGCCAGCTAGCTATGCCTTGATGCATACATATCTATTGCAGTGCTCACAAACCTCCTGAAAATCTGTCTGGTGGCAGAGATGTACAAAACTGCAGTTCAGGGCAATTTAATTTTTGCTTTCAAAGACACGCTTGCAGCTAAGCCGTAGTATGACAGGGAGAACCAATAAGGCTTTTGCAGACAGCAGGAGGTGGAGATGAGCAAACTCCTCTGCCAACTGCCAGATTGCACGTCTGACACATTGCAGATGTAAACCCAAGAAACTCAATGGGGATACTGCGCTCAGTCACACCCGCTGAGGATGTGCCTGTGTCTTCCGGGCAGGAGGGAGTAGCAAAAGAAGAAAGAGAAATTCCTTGATATAAACTGGAACAATTTTATGGAAGCCAGGAGCCTCCCTGGGCTTCTCTCTGAGGCAGCCTAGAATGCCTTGCTTGTCCCATTTGCTCCATGTCAAAGCTGTGAAAGCCAAAATTGTTATGTAATAACGTACATCTTTGCACTATGATGCAAAAGGGAAGAGAAATGTTTTCATTGCATTTCTGTGAAACATGATAGTATTTAGATCCTGAAGAAAAGGATTTGGGGTATTGATGCTACCAACTGTAATATCCTAATCATGTATTCCATCTCTGTGGGAAAAAAAAAGGAAAAAAAAAGAGCAAAGCCCAGAATGAGTGAAAGCTCAGCAATGGATTGTGTTTCTTGCAGGAAGAGGAACTTGTATAACTTTGTCAAGAATAGCTATATCTCTGGGAGATGCCCTTCCATCAGGCATTCACCACTGGGCTCAGTCTAGAGGTAATAATGAGTGGAGACATTCAGCAAGCTGGATAAGCTCAGGTAACATTTCCTGCTGGCCTATGGATGCAGTATTGCCATTAAAACATGGGCATTGCACATTGATCTTCATAGTCAGATCTGAAGTGTTGCTCATTAACAGAAGTAAAATGAAGAAACAAAACCTGAGAGTTTTGATCTTTGTTCTGTTGCTCTGGCCCCAAATTTGGCAAAAACAACACAGGTGAGAACCTTCAGCAGTAAGGCCAGCAAAATACCCTGAGGTCACTTGTAGCTCATCTTCAAGTTTAGGAGTGGAAATACCTTAAGTCCTAGAACTCTTCAAGACATCTATAGTGTTCAGACTACTTGGTCTCTAGGTTCCTCTGTATTACAACAGCATTTCACTATAAAATTAATATCAATTAATAGAGCTTGGGGAAAATAACGTTTTTCTACAAAAATACCTAATACTCAGTCAAGAACAAATTACCCCTATCTTGTCATGTCAAGAACTGAAATGTTATTTTTGAGTATGTTTCTCATCTTGTCAAATTTAAAGCCTTAGACTACTGAGAAAGCTCAGGAAGAAAAAAGGAAAGTTAAGAAGTGTAATTAAAAAATCATACAAAAGGAAGAAAAAAAGAGGGGAAAAAATGATGATGTCTGCCACATGCACAGCACTAGCTTGCAACTTTATTTTTTTTTATTTCTCAGCTGGAGGTGCAGTAAAGACTAAATGTGTGGTCAACTGTCAGGACCAAAGTGGAGCTGCACCAGCTGCAAGAGCACAAGCCAGACTGCTGGACACCATCCTCACATCCTCTCCCTAGAGGAATGAGCCACAGCTTTGGTCCTGGACAAGCAGAGGATGAGCTGCCTGTCAGGAGCCCTCTTAGCCAGTCTGCCTGTTGTTTGATAGCTTTAGCCCTAAAGATGCACAGTTTACACAGTGTCAATTTACACAAGGTTATCTTTACTTTTTTTTTCCCTAAAAAGTTTTGGTTCTCCAGAAGCGCCCTCAGCTTTAGAGAGGCCCCACATACAAGAGACACCTCAAAACCCATTCATAGAGTACCTTCCAGCACATACATGACCAAGTGTCTCACAGAAATGTGCAAAAATAAAAACATGCAGACCTGCTCTAATATTGTGGCATTCATCCTTAAAACAACATTTTGGAAATATACTCTGTGAGGTTTTATCTTTATGCCATATCAAGTGTGTTGTGGGATAAAGAAGCCAGCAACACTAAAAGTACTTGTAAGACATCAATTCCACTTCTTCATGAGCAGATATGCACACATTTTGTTTTACCTTTGTGCTCTACCCTGGATGCTGATATTAATATTTCATTCTTTAAAAAAAGATTAGCAATACAAGCAACTCTTGGCTGGTAAATCTGATGATGACCAAAGACATAATTCACAGCTTTTAAAAATAAACTGACTGTAAGGCAACTGATGACTGGATCCATAAACATACAGTGTTATGGCAGCTTTGCTGAATCAGGAGGGTTTTGACACATCTCATTAGGCAATGTGGGTTTAAGACAATAGGAACTCCAACTGCAAGCTTCCCTTCAGGCTTTTCATGGTCTTTCTTCTAAACTACAAGCAAATTTAAGAGTTGCTAATAATTAAATAATCACCAGGACAATATAGACATTACAAGTAACAGAGGAGACTTTGAAGACATGCAAAAGTCTACCCTTAATTCATTCATCTCTCCAGATAAACAAACAAAAACCTTACATCAGGACAGAGTTGACTGGAAAACAGTTTCAACAGACATCCTGAGTAGCCACTGGAAAATTAGTACTGCAGAGAAACACAAACTGATGAGACCCTCTGCTTTCTTTTTTTTTCCCATTACATTAAGACAAGGGAAAGAATGTATTCCTTCTATTGCAAGGATAAAGTTTCGCCCCAGAAACTGTACTACCAAGCACTTTACATATCATATTCAGGGCTGTGGGACTCAGAAGAGCTTACACTCCTCCCCTACTTAACTTTATGGGTCTGGAGTAATCTGGATTATTTTTATCTTTAATATACAGATTAGAACTGTAAATGAATAAACACATCTATTTGCATCAGCTAAATACAATTTTTGTGGTTTCTGGGTAACACTTCCTTCACAGAAGTTTTCAGAGTCTGGGCATGTATGAACTTAGAGAGTGAAAACTCCCTTGTGGAGCTCAGACCCTCTTGCACCAGGGCACAGGCACTGCATGGTAGAATCCAAAATGGTAAAAGGTTTTGCACTCTATTCCATATTGCTACCATTAATTTGGGTATTTTTATCAGTTTGGGTTCTCCTCAGCTGCAGTGTGGCCTGTACCTGCTGATCAATCAATAGGAGTTAAGCAGGAAGGATTTGGGATGGTGGCACTTACTCGGGGTGTTGAGGAGCCGTGACTTTTTGCAGTGGTAGGCTGCCTCCTGCTCACAGTACTCAGCGCTGTTTATCACGGCCTCCAGCTGCTCTGCACTGCTGCTGTAGTTGAAGGACATGGTGTAGGGCTTCTCCGGACCAGCTCCTTGCACTCTGGTCAGCCCTGTGCTGTTGTGCTGCACTGCAGTCCAGATCTTATCCTCTGTTAATGAAAAATGATTGAAAGAAAGGTTAACAGAAAAACACTTCCAACAAGTAAGCAACAAAAAAACAACTGAAATCTAATGTTTTATTGCAGTGGACAGAGCATCAGCAGGACCCTAGGCTCCAAAATGGGAGCTTTGTGATGAACACCAATAAGTCTGTCTTTATTAAAGGTCAGTGTCGCCCACAAAGATGTTTCTCCCTGAACCAGCTCAAGCAAACCCTATACAGCCTGCTGAGCAAGACAGAAACTACAATCTTCCTGGGAAGCACAGGAGACCTTCAGCTTCTTCTATTACCAGATACCTGTATAAAATCAGATACCTTTCAACTGGCTTTGTCCCTGAGAGAAAACACAGTAATATGGCTCATGGGGGTAACAGTCACCATTTGCCTGACAGCACAACCCATGCTGTTGTAACAAAAAATGGAAGCAGAGAACTGTGGTTGATGAGCTTGCACAGACTCACCACAAACAGAAAGCACAATCTCTTGCCAGAAAGTTAAACTGTGAGTATGTTCTTATCACCCAGCTGGAAGTCAGATCACTCATTTCACTCAGTTCGCAGACATTTCTGCATATAAGTTGAGTGATGCCCTACTTGGATGATGGTACAGAACACCATATGACTTGGCATCTGTAGTTAACTCTAAATATTGATGCTTTTCTGTGCTAGGGAGCCCACTATCATTTTTTTCATTTCATTTACTGGCAGAGCAAGGGATTATGTAGGTGACAGAAAGCAGAATCCAGGCTTAAGCACAACCTGCACCCTTACAACCCAGATCACGATCAGCATTGGGGTTGGCGTGATGAGAACACCACACATAGAAGCAATTAGCTTCCAGGGAGGCTTTTTACCAGCTGGTTCTGGTATGGCAATGGGCAAGGTAGAAAGGACAACCTGAACAGCCAATTTGCTGAGCTGACACAGTTAAAGATGAACTCTTCAATGAGGATTCACAGGACTGAGCCCTGCACATGCCCAACACTATTAGTAAGAGTCACATCCAGCAAATTTCCTCTTTATCAAAGACTCTGCTTGCCTAGGGAGAATACAAGATACTGACAGGGCAAAAATTTAAGGCAGCAATTTCTAATCATTTGATGAGAAGGAGATTTCGATCTCACTTGCAGAAACAGGCAGACAGTTACAGAGGAAGAAGCAAGATCTAGGCAATAGATTTCTATTTTGCTATTTATGCTTCATCAGGGAAACCCTAGATAACAATGAATCATATCTTTTCTAAGCTGATCTTAAAAACCGTGCATTTAAGGATTCAGATGGTTTTACCATATTACCTGGACTGAGTTCTCGCAGTCAAAGTATTTTTTGTTGAGCCACAAATATCCTCCAGATTATTTCAACAGAATGCTAATAGGTGTATAAAAATCCTAAATGGACTATCTGTGCAAAGACACTCAGATGATTTAATGGATTGCCATTATGGAGGCATTCAAATGACAGGCAGGTAAGAACAACCATCTGGAGACTATTTAAAGAGGTCTGTTCCAAGACCTGGCTGCAAGTCACAGAGAAATTAACTTGCATTAACTGTAAGGACAGTTTACACACAGCAAACCACACATTCACTCACAACCCTCTCATCATTTCTGTGATGGTAGACAAAGTTTGCTCATAGGTCTGCAATTCTGTGGTTCTTATTGACTTCAGGGAGCTACCTGTGGACACTTGGAGCTGGAGCTCAAAGGAACATTGCTGCAATGTGTGATACAGAAAAGTCAGATTAAAATGATAAGAAATACTACAAATATATTGCTTGTAATACTTGTCCCAGTGGTTGTAATCAAAGTGAACACTGTAGCACAATACCCTGCACAGTCCTGCACATATATTGCTTCCAACACAATATACTTCAATGAGTTTGCAAGAGACATCTTGTACATCTTAAATAGTGATCCTTATCAGCCAGTCCCACTGTTTTCTTTTGCTCTCTCAAGGCAATATTGACAAGAACAGAGTGGATTTTTCCGAAGCATTTGAGGGTGAGTCAACTTTTCTCTCACAAAAGCTGATAGAAGTTTAACTTCTGCCTTAACTGAAATATCTACTAAAAAGTCAAGCACCAAGTTGCTGATAATGTGAGACATAAAACCAGGAGATGATGGAATATACTGGTTCCTGCAATTCCAGGTGGGCTATCAAAAGGACCTCCCCACCTAGAGTTCTGAACATAATTTTAAGAAAATGCAATAAAATCAATGCTCACAATAGCAGCTACAATGCTGCTCAGGAAGTAGAGCAGCCTAATGCTCTAGCTGTACCGTGGTTAACACTGCTGTACTTTCCAGGCTTTGCATCAAGAAAGCTGCCATGTGGGTACCTGAAAAGTCAAAAGCATCAAGAGCTAGCAATTTAGAAGCAAAGAAAGATTAGTAGGAAAAGCTGATTAAAAATAGCATTGAACAAAACTGTCTTCCCAAAAAAGTTTTGGAAAGATAATTAATTGACATGTTTGAAATGTGGTTGAGCAAGGTATCAGCAAGCATACTGTAAGCAGCCAGCACTCATTATCAAGAGTGTTGGACAGGCAATGTGACAGGTCTTCCTCTTATCTTCCACTATGGTTGTTCATTAATTTTAAGCAGTCTTGTTATCATTACAGCTGCACACAGCTGTCCTGAGATCTGAACTTTGACATTCTAGACCTGCTTTTCTCCACAGGATCATTTAGAAATAAGCTGACCTATTTTCCATCCTCTAGTTTACAAATGGAAAGGAAAAACGAATCAAGTTTCTTTCTGTAGTCCAAGTAACTGTGATTTAGCAAGTACATCAGAATGAAGTTTAAAAAGTTATAGCAGAAGAGAAGAATTTTGAAGTTACATTTCAGAGATTTCTAATCTACACATGCCTAGTCTTTTAGGCTTAATACTTCGACAGATCACATCTATGCTTTTGTGGTCACTTCGAAGTTTCCCTCTATGCTTCACCTTTGAAGTAAAGGTGACCATCAGTTCAGCTTCTCAAAACAGATCTGTGTTTTTCTCATTGATCTAGTGACAGGAAAGTCATAGCCACAAGCAAGCAAACCTTGGATCAGAAGGGCAGCTCAAAACAACACAGATACAAAAGAGCTGGTGGCAACAAGGTGAGAGAAGGAAAAGGAGAAGAAATCTATTCCACCATCTCAGTCACGCTTCTTCCCACTTCACAGGGAGAAAGGAATTCCATTTTAGAAAGCAGCACGTGAGGTGTAGAGGGGCGAGGTAATGCATACAAAGGGAAACACAACCTGCTAACAAGAGTAAAGGATTACATTCACATCACAGGAAAAAAAGCTCAAAAAACAAAACTTCTTCTTTCAAAAGGACACTCATTTGTTCAAATGCAGCAAATGTGACTGAAAATTATTTAAACTTTAGATTGCTTTGAACAGAGTAGAAGAGCCAACAGTGCTCTCTCCTGTACCTCCACTAGTTGAGAGAGAAGTTACTAAGAGCTGGAGGGCAGTAAATCCTTGAACCATTCCAAGACAATAGCAAGACCATTGCATCTGCTTCCATAGATCAGAAAACCACTCAAAAATAATCCTCTCATTTCTTCTGAAGACCATCACCTTTCAGATCAGCCCTTGGGGTTTATTCAAACCCCAGTTTCTCCACATCAAACTTGGCAACAATTAGAAAAAGATAATTCTATTTTCTCAAATTCACTTGCACACGTTTAACTGGGGCTGCTCCCAAAATATCACTGCCTGCCTCAGAATAAGGTCAAGGCATTCTACCCTCACTACTCGACTGACAGGTCCTCTGAAGCCTCCTGACAATGATCTGTGATCTGGCACTTCAGGCAGGTTCAGGACCTGTGTAAGGCACGGAGCTGCCATCTGAACGTGCCCACAGATCACTCAGCAAACAGTGCAACAGCTGTCTGCACCTTAGCTCCATGTTTGGCATTTGTCTTTAGAGGCACACCTCTACACCAGTAATGCCCACAGCTTTTGAAAATGGGGCTTCAAATATTTGTTCCTGTTTCATAAAGCAAGGATTTTTTATTTCATCTTCGCTCTGTTTTGTTTGCATTGTTTTTACACAATGACACTGTAAAAACAGATGCAAACCAAGCTGAGTGCCACTACCTCCTTCTAGTCATTTCCATACCTGGAAACAGCTAAACTACACAGATAAAGCTCTCTTCTCATGTATTTCAACTAAGAAGTTATTATTATATTTTTAAATCTGTCCATACTACACATTTTTTTCCTGTTTACTCCATTTAATGAGCCCTCCTTGCACCTGTGAATCTGCAATGAAAATTAAAAAGCTGTTGTCTAGGCATAGGTTACTGTTTTTTTTTATCTTCTATTACTCCATTCTACTCTTTTATTACTTTCTCAGCTTGGTAACATTTCAAACTAAACCAAGTAGAGACTGCAGCCACATCTCCTATTGTATAACGTGGAATAGTTTAATGCAGCCTTGAAAAGCAGATTTCCTAAATGCTTGTTAAATTATTTCCATAATTCAAAGGTGACAATGCTTTAATTTCAGGGTAATGCTACAGCTTTATGACTTCACAGTTTTATTTAATGGTCCAATTCACTAGGTTATTATGCTGTCTGCATTTGGCCCTAGGAGATGCTTTTACAGCATGGGACTGCAATGCATTAAACACATTTTAGACTCTCTGTTTAGCCTAGCCCACAGTTCTATCATCTTGCTGGAAACCTCCAAGTTGTTTTTGATGGCACACAAATTAAATTGTGGGAAATTAGAGCAGCTGGAAAACTGGCTTCCAATGAATTCTGTATTGTCTAATTCTCATTTTTATTCTTCAACTTGAAATATCCCTGCATCATTCCTTTGTGATTTAGGAGGTTTGTCACAAAACAAGATTATTCAGACTGATTAAATTGCCAACAAGCCAAACATACGGTAAATGCTGCATGAGAGAAAAAAATAACTCTCAGAGCTCATACGATGCATTTGTTTCATGGTGCTCCACATAGAATGCCAAATTTTATCCTGAGTGCTGGACTTATAACTAAAAGAACAACCACAAAAAACCCAAGACTTTCCTTCTTATACACTGTACTGTT
Organism: Polioptila caerulea; assembly: GCA_013397295.1. Lineage (NCBI taxonomy): Eukaryota > Metazoa > Chordata > Aves > Passeriformes > Certhiidae > Polioptila > Polioptila caerulea. The sequence continues at coordinate 420,880 of VYXF01002425.1, forward strand.
CTAAGCTGCGGCGGCAGGTCAACCCAGCTGCTCTAATATACACTCCCTCAAAGGATATTAAAAGACCAATTTCTTATCACAGACAGCTGTAATTCACTGACTCCAAAGAAATGTTTTCTGTGTCTTCTCTGAAGGCATCCTATTACTATTTTTGTATCTAATTTTTTTTTCCCCCCCTGCTGGCTGGCCCAGCAATACAAGCCTCTGCAGCTTGTTTTCTGTTCATCAGCTTCCTCCTGAGTTCTGATTCAGCCACATCCATCCAGTGCAGAAGCACTGCAATGCACTCAAGGCAGCTCTCAGCAGAATGACCACGCCAGATGTCTCTGATGGATGCCTCTTTTGTGACATCTTGCACTCTCCTCCCCCATGCGGTGCTGAAGCCTAGAGCTGGGAGACCATTGTCATACCAGCCTACTCCCTGATGATCCTCCATTTCAATAGTTCCTTAATACAGGGTATCTTACAACGAGCAGTGAGAAATATCCCTCTCCAAAAACTGAAGAGGCAGTCACTGATCTGCTTTGTAGTGCAAAGTGGACACTTCTCCACTCACTGCACTTCTGCCAACTCTGCAGTCCGCTCTGCCTCAGTCTTCATCTAGGGTAAGTGTTGAGAAAACAAAAAACCAAATCATGTTTCTGCTGTTTCAGATGTCTTGTGATGGCTCAGATATCTGGCAGACAAGTAGAAGAGCCCACAGCAAACCTGCTGTTCTTCAGCTGCCATAGCAGGAGGGTGGGCATGACACCTGCAGGGGTGCAGCACGGCAGGAGTCTCCCATGTCCGGGGAAAAGGATCCACCCCTTGCAACCGAGACAGCCGGAGTGACTTGGACAGAGCCACAGCTTACTTCTAACTTCTGAGCACTGCAGATGTGGCAGAAGAGGGATTAACTTGCAGTAAACTTTTGTTAACAGGTAATAGCTAGAAAAAAATATCTAGTTATGCTCTTCAGTGCTAGAACTTCCTTAAGGGCCACCTGTAAATGTGACAGTGAAGGCGGCCTTCAGGACTTCTGCCATAATGCTCATCTGAAAAACAATTTCATTGCAAGCAGCAAGGCAGCTGTTGACAGCACAATGCCTTTGACACAATATTCACATTAAAGACTTTTTCATTCTGTAAGGTTCTGGAAGAATATTTAATGAAAATTCAAAAGAGAAACATATCAATTGTCAAAACTGCAGTGTGCCAAAAGACCTGTAGTGTTTGAGGGATAAACTGTAAATCTTTAAGGGCTCCTTTAATCTAAAGAGTAGCAAAACATTTGTAAGGAATTTCCATTTGTTGTTTTCTCTTGTGAAAAAGTCAATCACAACTACAGACAGTAAGCTACAGGGTACAGGGAATTTGACCATTTAAATTGTTGTTCCAAAATCCTGTAGCTGCAGGTATTAAAGGCAGAATTAAGGGCATGACCTCCTCCTATCTGTTCCTACTTCAGCCTGCCCAGGGGCAGCCCTCCTTTTCACATGAGAATTTCTCAAGTCCGCAAGAAATGCAAAAAGGGCTGGGTACATGGTGGCTCCTGCATCCATGGAATTGCTATACAAAGTAAAATGAGATGGTTTCTTATGGAAAATAGGTTAAGGAATTGTATAAGCAGATGAACTGAGATTCACATGTGGAAACAAAGAGAAAAATGGATGCCATGGACAAAAATAGAACTGATTGTTTTAGGAACATCAATGGGGATATGTCCTATATGGAAAAATAAAAATCTTAATCATTGTTAGCTGAATGAAGAAAAAAAAAGGATGCAATTTGTAAAACATCTCAAGTATAACTTTGACAATCTACTTCACATCTTATTAGAATCCCTTACTTTTTCTGAGATTTAGACACAGTTTCTATACATTTTTTTGAGACAGAGAAAATAAAGCTTTCTTTTTCCTGCATCAGAGAAATGAGCAGTATTTGCATTTTGAGATGAGACTCCAAAACAGAAATTATCTGCAACAAGTAGAGATATATTTTTGTTAATTAATATTTTTTATCATTATGACAGTTTCAGAAACAGATCTTGGACCAGCAGCAAGACCTGAGAGAAGATTGCATCCATTCCCCAAACTGCAACCCTGAAAGAAAAAAAGGGGGAAGAAAGGAAAAGCAAATTATTTGAGGACTGGAAAAATATCTTGCAAAGATAAACTGAACCATTGATCTAGCCATGGCAATTTCTAAGCACTATTGATTTGATAGCCTAGGGTCTGAATACTGTAAAGAAGTATCAGTAGAGAAGCAGAGTGACAGGAAGACTCAAGTGTACTGTAAGCAAATCTTTCAGATTTCAAGGGTAAAATTTACTCAGAAGAAGATGAGAAAAGGTCATTACACTTTTCAAACAGGACAGCAAAACAAGCACATGGGTGTAGATTGCATGTCTCTAGGTTTTGTCCTGGAGAACATGGTTATTAGCATTTAAGCAATACTCCAGACAGACCAATAGATTTCTAAGCAACATGAAAAAAATAAGCCTCACAATGACAGAAAGACTGCCAGAACTGAGGTTCAGAGGGTCTATCAGTCATCTTTTCTATTGACTGTTAGGAATCTTTAATTGAGATTAATTCAAGTGGGCTGATTATCAAACAACCAACCTACCAGGAAGATCTTTCCCAGCCCCGGTGGCTGTTCATTATCCCAAAGTATGACACAATACATTCTTTCTGCACTTCATGTCAAAAAGGAGTGGCCTAGACCCCCATGGATGACTGGAGATACAAGAAAAATGAGCATAGCTAGCTTACATTCCCAAGTGCATGGCCCTGGAAACATGCCAGCTGTGCTTCCACAGCACTCAACTCCACCACCCCAATTTAATAATCCCTGCATGGACCCATTCACATCCTCATGGTGTCCTTCAGGGCATCCAGCTACATCCAATCACGGCTTGGGCACATACATCTGGTTCACTTCCCCACATACAGATGCATATTTGGTGTGGATTCCTCAGTGTTTCTTACAACTGATGAATTTCCCTGTGAAAGTGACTTTGCTCTGTGTACAACGGGTATGTCAGGTGAAGAAAACATTATGTTAATAAAGTGCTGTCTTTTCTTTTTAGATCTAGTTTTGAGGTTTTTGTCTTTCACTGTCATTGAACTGTCTCTCTTCTCCTATTGTAAGAAAATGCAAATAAGCATTGCTTCTGACAGTGAGGTCCATGCACTTTGAGTCTTCCCAATAGTCCTGGATCATTTACTTTTAACCTCTCTTTATATAGATATCTTTCTATGCCTTTGATTAGGCACATTAGTGCTCTTGACAACCTCCTATTTCAACAACATATTTTACTTTTAGTAGAAATAAACAGCCCCCAAGGTAAGATCCTTTTGAAGTGCTTCATATGCTCTTCTCCCTTCCTGACCAATAAGCATGCTATTAAATACTAATACATCACCCACAGTTTTTGTCACCTTTCTTTTTCAGCCACTTCTTCAGACAATGGATAAATACATTTACCCACTCTAGTATCAGCTATTCATCAGATATTCTGTGACACTACTGTTAAATTCCTTGCCATGCTGAAAATTGACTTTATATTTTTAATACTTTTTTTCGGGTTTTTTTCCCTCCCTGTAACATTTCCTTTTCCTTATCTCTCTCTCTCCCTCTTTGTGTAACTGTACAATTCCCTCTCAACACACACAATCACAGCTTTCTGCTTTATTCAGAATTTCGATTCAGCAGTGGGCTGCTAAATTTGACAGGTTGTAGAGAAAACAGTGCAAACATAAACACAGTAAAATAACTTGTAATATTGGTATTTCCATATCCATATCAGACACTGGATACCTATGACCAGACACCAACATGCAAGAAATCTCATGTTTATCTGCCCCAGTTAATAACTGGCTACAAACAAGTTCCCTATCTGAAACCCTTCAATTAAACAGGCAAAATTGCTGTTAGAAAGAACTTAAAAAATTAGAAGAAACTTAAATTAGTATTAGAAAGAACTTCAAAAAATGTATGTGAACATTAAGAAAAACACTTCTCTTTAAATGCAATGATGCTGCTCATTTCTGATGGTCTGATTTCTTCTTTGAATTCATCCTTCACAGATTAAAGGCACTGTAATTCCCAGAAGGCATTAGCTCTCTGCACCTCCTTTTTTAAAAACACTGAATGAGTCATTGCCCTGAATTTTCCATTCCACCTTCAAATTCTTCAGCTTGAACATGTTTTGGGCATAAAGAGGTTACTGCTTCTTGAACTGTATACAGAAAGAACTGCCAACCTGAGTAAAATAAAAGCTTTATTTAGCCCAGGATCCCACCTCTGCCTCTGACAGTGAAGAGATACCCAGGGAAGCCAAAAAGTTTTCCTGAAGCTCATTCCAATTTCCCAATGGCCTTTGCCTCACAGCTGCCTGAGTGGGAAGCTGCAGCCAAACCTCCATGTTTACTTGCACCTTCTGAATCTATCAGACAAGACTGGGGCTTTTTCCAGATAGGTTTTACTCCTTCTCTTGATCTATCAGCCTCCTTGCTGTCCTGTGGTGGTTTCAAGTTGAATTCATTGCATCAGGAAAAAGCAAGTAAACAAAAAACTCCCAAATCCTGCTATGTAATCATTCAAGTGTCCTTAGCTTGTATATGATGAAAAAGTATCAATTCCTATGTGTTTTCTCTATGCCAAACATGATCCCCATGCTCTCCTGTGACAGCTCCCTCCAATCATCTTTTTTATTTGTTTAGCCTCCCCATACATGGAAGCCATCCACGTTCATGACCATCCATGTTTTTCCATTCACAGGAGGTGTGGTACAGATTTATGTCACTGGACAATAATATTTTTTCTGTTCCTTGTAAGTAGCTAGTGTAGCAACACAGAATTTTGTATTTCACCTTTCCCTGAATATGGAGTACTTTCAGAAAACTAAGCAGAAGCATTATCTAAAAAAAAAAAAAAAGCAAATTGAGACTCCATCTCTGTGTACACATAGTAATCTTTTTCCTACTTTGCACTTAATCGATTACTGTAAACAATTTTTATGAGAATAACAACATGGGAAGTTCCCAGAGAGAAAAGAAGCTCTTGTGATTCAGGCACCCAAACCATCTTTAGCTGACACAGAAGCATAAGTTTTCCAGGCTAGGAGGTTGGGCCAGTTGTCCCCACCTCCACTTTTCTCATAACCAATGTTATGAGAATGTCAACAAGTTCATTACAGATAGAGAGAAAATCAGGTATATGCCTTCTGGATTTCTGCCAGATAAAGTTTATTTGAGGAAAGCAAATGCAAGGTGTTTGTCAAGAATCCTACTTCTTCAGCAGAGATAAAAAGCACTGACAATGTTTTGATCACACATATTTATATGATAAATAATAAAAATAAGCACATTTCCCATATTGAAGATCAAGGAAGGATATTCAGACAGAAAGGTGAAACTGTTTCAATTCTTAGGAGATTCAACAGCAAAGGAGACACATCTTATTAAATATTTGTTACATTTGAATAAAAAACATACTTAATAATTAACTGTTGTGCATTTAATTAACATAATCATTGCCCAATTAAATAAAAATGAAAATTTAATTTGAGGCACTTTAAGTACAAGGAGATTAAGGATAAAATATGAATATCTTGAGTCCTCAGTTTTCAGCACTGACTGTAGGGGTGATATGTGGCAAAGTAGTTCAGCCAGAATTAGCAATTTAGAAAGGGTAATAAAACATTCCTTCATCAGCACCTGGCCACAGGAAGCAAAAAATGCCAAATAGGAGATGGTGTGGGAAATTCCACCTCCATTTCAAATATAAAAAGCAGAAAGGCAGCCCTACCATCTATCCTCATCCATAATAAGGGTTGTGTAATATTTTCTCATACTCTTGGCTTGACAATCCTATGTACAAAATAGGACCCACTTAAGGAGAGAATTTTCCAGATACGAAACAGTCCCTATTTTAAACCCATGGAACTGTAAGGTTAAAAAGCCTCAGCCAACAGGTCACCTTGCCAGGCTCTTGCTCTGCTACCCATCTCTTTGGTGTCCCTTCTCCTAAGATCATCGTGCATTCTCCTCCATACAAATACCAGGGACAATCAAGGCTTCCACTCCATGGAATGCCAAAGGCAGCACACTTGGATGAGGGGATGTATTGCTGCCTACATCAGACTAGAAGGATTTAAAGCTAGCTCAGTGAGAGAATTTTATTATTAATTCCCAGATCTGGTATTTTAATAAAGCAGAGAAACCATTCAATTACAAAAGAATGGTTTGGATTCTAAGTTTCTACCTCTTTAGTAAAAAACAATCATCTCATCAAAAGTTATGATATGAAGTGCCCTTTATAAGGTGCAGACACTTTTGTATATATCACTTACCAAGGCAAGTCCTTCAAACTTATTTCAAAAATCACTTTTACGTGGATCTTATTTAAGGAAACATCTCAAAGTGAAACCTTGGTTAAAAGTTCTCTGCTTCTTCCCCACTACTGAGCTGCATTATTGATGTGTCTATCATTTTACTTAGACCACCTCTAATCAAATTTGAGCCAACATCAAGCAGCCAAGTCAAGGTTAGGTCATTACCTGTTATATTGCAAAACACACGGAGTGGTCCCAGTGGTCCACTTCCATCAGAATCGATGTAGAAGAAACCTGATGTCTTCCCTTGGTGTCGATAAGCCTCGCAGGATTGTTCATAGACAGCTTTAAAAGAAAGAGAGAGTGATTGCATCACAGACAGTCAGACAGACAGACAGGTTTTGAGCACAGGTACTGCATTAATTATTGCCATCATATACCCTGTTAGCACACAGCTGATTAGCATGTGAAATCTTACTGCATTTGGGCTTGAATCCATGCTCAAAATCAGACATTTGTTTCACTAATTCCTTGAACATAATACAGGCTGTCTTTAAAGATACAGGTACTTGCTTTATTTTTGATTAAAGAATGTAAATACTTAAATAAAGGGATATGAACTTTCAAATGTGACACATCTAGTTATGGAGTGGCACATATAATCATCCATGTATGGTATTTCAAAGACATACCTACATACACACAGGTTACACATGATTTACCATCTAGGCATACATTTGAATCTTGCCAACACAGATAACAGATATTTTTGCCAGTTGTCACCTTTCCTGCAGGATAAGGTTAACAGGAAGCATTTATGTTTATGACTGCTGTGTTGAGGCTGTAAATACAACTGCAAAGTTCCCAGAGCTTTTCATCTGAAAGAAACTCGGGGAGCCTTGTAGATTGATGGCAGGGCCAGCACTTCGTCACCACTTCTAAACACAGTCCCTCCAGAAGACAGCAATTGCTCCATAGCAGCAGGAATTGCTCCTTACTCCCACTCCTGCGCACACACGGATTCACATCCCTCCTCTTCCCTCATTCCCTTAAGGAAACTTCTCTAGTGAAACTTTCAAAAAAGGCATAAATGATGAACCCTGAAGTAGCCTTGTCTGAAGAATGCTGTAAGATAGCTCATCACTAGGTAGTGAATATTTCTTCACTTCTGCCAACAAAACAGAACCACAGTTCTAAGGGCTCTGGTCCAAACTGGCTATGGATTAAGAGTCTCATTGTTCAATCATTTGTGCACTCATCAAAATATGCTTTTCCCTTGCACATTTCTTGCCTGACCAGACATCTTTAGCAGACAGAATATCACTGAGTGCTAAACAAGCACAGCACTGTCCTTCCCAGGGTTAAGAAGCTGCTTAAGGTACTCAGCACCTGATGAGACAGTGCCTTAATTAGCATCCATCCTATAATAAACAGAATTAGGAAAGCTTTTTCCTCACAGCCTGATCTATTCAAGCATGGTAGGAGGCCAGAATATCTCTAAATTCCCACTGTGATAGCTGGCCAAGAACACATATTAAATGCAAATCAAATAAAATTCCCAAACCAGAACCTATTCTTCCAGTGTTCACAACCTGAGGGGCTGACAGAGAGTCCCTGAGTTGCAGAAGTGCTGACAGAAGCAGTGGGCATATGGAGGTCAGGAGAGAGATGGTAACAGGCAATTAAGTAAGCAACCAAGGAATCATGGTTTGATCAATTTGCAAAGTTCTTAAACTGCAGTTCACTTAGTGAATTTGCTGTCATCATCGCTACAGGACACTTTATCTTGTCTCATTAGGGAATATGCCAATTGCTTCCTCTGCATTGTTTGCTGAGTGTTTTTGAAGACAAAGGATGGTGCGACAGGTAGAGACATAAAACAAATATGTTGTCAGTGAACTGGCACAGCAAATCTCATTCTTCATCACAACTTGTTCTTTCTAAGTGTTCTTCTTCTTGACTGTCATTTTGGCTGGAGCCCAGATCTACTTTTTTCAAATTAGTAAGGGAAGACGTGAAGATTCTGCCATTAATAATGTGCGGAGATTCAAATAGAGATGATCTACTTACCTTTAGCTGGCCCCTTTGTCACTATAACTTTAAGGGAAAAAAAGGCTATACAGAGCTAGAAATCAGGCTAAGGGTGCTCAACTGGCATAAATCTAAAAAGATACACAAGCTTCCATAAAGCTACAGGTCTGCCAGAAGGAAATCCATCCTGGTATGTTTGCTTTCAGTTATATGAGAAATCCAGCACTACATACTGGGAAGTAGCAGAAGAAAAGGGAAAAGGCTATAAACCTCGAGCTCTAGCACATAAAACACATTCCATCACGATTAGTGAAAAGCAGTTTTGGTGGGCAGTTTACTTCATACCTGCACACAAAGTTTCACATGCCTGTATTTGTAGCACTTGGTCCTGCACACTTCTAGACTGGAAGCGGGTGGGCCATTGATTTTAATTCTCTTTTTTGCTATCTTTCTCTATATAATGCATCAAGAAGAAAATTATGTTTGTTTTCCAGTCACTGGCAGATGCACCTACAGACATTTTGAGTGCACCAACCATTCCATGCTCTGCTCAACTCCTTTGTGGCCTGAGATGATTGCTTGCTTCAGAATAAAGTTATGCAATTCCATTTGCTGAAAAAGACCCTGTTATGCCAGTAACAACAACTTGAAGCCATCTTTATGGGTCCATGAAAGACAAGATCTCTCTGCAGTCATTATTCTCTTTTTGTAATCAGAAATATCATATGAAAGTAAAAAAACAGAGAAATGAGTCAGCTGTGACTGTTAAGACCCCAGAACTTCAACTTTGAAAACTGCCTTCATATTTATGTTCTGTTTTGTATAAGGCTTCTCTGGGGTAGATGGGATTGTGTTCATTTTGGGAATGCTAGGGGAATCATTATTGTAATTGTTATTAAACAGTCACCAACCATTTAGGAATATAACATGGCCCCACCTTCAAAACGCAAGCATCAAAGGTAATAATGTAACTGTTGACAGGTGCACACATTATAATGGCAAAGAGCATTTGTAGTAATTGCACCTTTTTAATAAAGGAGAGGTATTCATCAGTTTATTCAGAGTAGAACCCACCATAAATTTCCAAATGTTATTTTTAACAATATTTGAAAATTTATAAGTAGAAAAAATCAAAATTAAAATTAATCTTTTTATTCCTTTCCATAAAGTATTCCAGTAGTGTTTATACTTTTATTCCTTCAAATTTGTTTTCCTATTGTAAAATGTTCACCCAAATGGGACCGAAACAACAAAAAAAGCATTCTTGATAGGCTGTTCATGCAAAGTTTGTTTTCTCAGTAAAATACCTTTTTAAAAACAATTTCAAAAATGAAACCTTTAACTTGTCTTTTGTCTCATAGAAGCAAGATCAACTTTCCTTCTCCAATTCTCCCAGTATTTTTGGGGAGGGGTGGGTGGGGGTGGTTTGGCTAATTTTGATTAACACCATCCACTGAAGATAAAACTGTGGCTTTCAGCACCATTTGTTTCAGTGAGCCAGAAACACTGAAAATCACAGTTTAGGACTTGGAGGCCCTGCTGTGTTTCCTCGGGCCCTCTCAGGAGCGAGCGGTGCCGCCGTGGCACTGCAGCTCCCACGGGCAGCAGGCTGGAGCTGGTGCACGGAGCCGCCTGCTGACCGCGCTCCACAGAAAGCCACGTCAGCAGCCCCACGAACACACACCAGCCCTGCAAGCTCGGCCTGGACCTCCCAGGCAGGCATGGCTGGTAAAAGCATTAGGGTGAAGTACAGCACAAGGCAAAAAAACAGTGTAAAGGGTGTCACAGGGCTATTGCTGGTAACTGGCTACACCACAAAGACCAAACAAGAAACAGCCTGACTCCAAGGTCCCAGATTTAGTAAGGGAAATGACATCAGAAATATCTGTTTTCCTTGGTCACAAAGGATGTTTTTTATTGCCTTTTTTTCTTTTTTTGCCAGAATCACTTGTAAGTTATAACATTCAATAGACCCTATGCTGACATTTTTGCTCCATAAGGAGTTTTTTTAAAAGGCTTCTGCTGTGTTTCACAAAGAAATTTAAAATCCTCCCAGAGCTGACTGCTGAAAGTGATGCAGCCTGAGAGCCTCATTCTTTAGAGCAAGAGCTGCTTCTCTAGGTGAGTGCTCCTGCCTGCCTGCTAGGATGGGCTGTGCTGATGGAGGGCAGGCATGCACTGTACTGACAGAGTTCAGGATATCTATCTCCCAGCCCCTTATAAACCTCTGTGAAACACATATACCAAATTTCTCCCTCAGGTATCTCTTTCAGTCTCAAGTATCTCAAGCTGAACTAGCTTTTCAGGTCAACATCAGAACATTTGTTTACAGTACTGCTTTACTCACTGACCATAATGCCTATCTTTTCCTCTAGTTCTCACTTTCCATCTTCCCAGGTGCTTAGGAAATCATTTGTCAAATTTTGATCAGCATTCACAAAAGAAACACTTTACCCCAGTCAGAGCAACATCACCAAATTCTACAGCTTTTCTCTTATTTTCTGCAATATAAACATTCATAAGCTCAAAAATCAAAACAATGGCTCTGAAATGTATACACCCCCTGTTTTTTAATCCATACAGTACACCCTCCACAGATATATCCTAACAAAACTATAAATATTCACTTTGATTGGTCATGGTTCAAGCTATAGATCCATGACTCAGACTTCAGTGTCAGAAAAGCATTCTAAGATTTTAATATCATTATAATAAAACCAATTTTTTACCTTTTTGTGTATAAAAACCTTAAAGAATTTCATTTCCTAATTTCTACATCAAGTCTGTTATGGCTGGTCAGCCACAGCACATGCAGGAGCTCTCTGTTACTCCACAGTCAGGTCTGAAAGGGTCAGGGTTGCTCTTGGTTTGTGTCTGCAGTCGAAAACTCAGCCTCTATTCAATATACTTTACAAGCCTGAAAAGTCTTAAACATGAGAATTGCATTGCTGTTCAGTTCTCTGAAGTATCTTTAACCTGTTAATCCAACTGCTTTAATTACAGTCCTTAAACCAGAGGTGATTTTATCCCTGCCATAGCTGAAACCTGTAACAGTACATGGCCAAGCACAAACATTTCCAAGGTCGAACTTACATTTTTTCCAATTTAAGATCCTTTTTTTTCAGTTTTTCACAGACTGCCCCTTACTATATTGGTATCTGGCTTCCAATCTTACTTTTGCCCTATGCAGTTCACCTGCAGTCTCCATGGCAGCCTTTGCTAAGCACAGGGCTCCTGTTCTACTGTGCAGCTGCTCAGCAGAGGAGCCTTTAGATGGTCTCAGCTCCTAAGTTCTTAGCTCTGTTTCCTTTGCCCTCATGTTCCTAACTTATGAAATCTCTGCTCCCTTTCAGGCCACTTTTTTTGTTTTTTTCACCTCCAGTTCTACTTTGGCTAAAAAAAGCAAAGGCCATTCTTTGTACAAAGCCTTGAACTTCTGCAAATAACCCTCATTTTAAAGTCCCCTCTCTTCAATGGTTCAATGAATCTGCTATTCACCCAGTAAGCTGCACCTCTCACCCCATGTTTAAAATCCTGCTTGCTGCTGGACTCAAAGTAAAGGTTACAGTGACCCCGGGAAGATCAGGCAAGGTAAACCTCTCTCTGCTGCACCCAGCAGCACATTACTAACATAGATACCACCAAGAATGTTAAATTCCAAATGAAAAGTAATTTGATTGCTTGTTTTTTTCCTCAGAGGACTCTGTCCCTTTCATATTTAATGGACACCTAGATAACTTTCCTCAAAAAATAAAAGTAAACCTTAAAATTCCCAATATTTTGTTCCAACTGTGTTCCCAATTACTTTAGAAAATGATTTCATTGCATGAAATGTGAGATAGTGATTCAGAATTTGAGCTGTACTAGTTATGATAACCAAAATGAATCCTGTAGTATTACTGTTTCAAGATTAGATTCCCATAATCTAATAGAAGTAGCTGATAATTTTCAATTTCTCAGAAGGAGAGAACATTTTATGGGGCTATAATAAATAAAATTCATTAAAGAGACCTGAAGAACTTTAATTCTTGATTTCATTGGGAGGTGCTGATGCTGTCCACTTCCCAGCTAAAATGTATCAGCAGTGAATTGCTTTTATCATCTCTAAAAATTGTAATGTCATGAAAAAATGTAGACAGAATACTGTGGCAACATAATTTCAGACTCATTTAATCGTTTTGTAATTCTTTGCACTTTAGACAAAAAGAGCAATAATAACCCCTATAATGATAATTATTACTGTATTCAGAGGTGAGAACTTATGTACTGGTTAGACTGGAGAGGCCAGTAAGAGCTGGGGATTCTGCCAGGATATTCAACCAGCCACAGAGTGACCTTGGGAAAAGAGACATACACAAATGCTGAGCAGGCCAAATTAAGCATCCTCAACAGAATGCTTGGAGTTCTTGGAGGCAGATCAGAGATGACTATTTCAATCTCCAGCCATGTACCTCAGGCCTGAGAGATCTGCTCTTACAGACTTCGAGTAATGAGCAATGAACAAAAGATTTTTCTAAATAAAAAATAAAGCAATATGCAATGGCAGGTTTCTTATTTCAGCAACAGAGGGATTAGTACAGCAATGAACTCAGTGAATGATGATCATTCTCACCCTTAAAATACAATTGTCTTGTTAAATGCCAGAAAAATGTACTCTCAAAACCTGGATTGTGACAGCTCTGCTCTTGACAGTATAATGCAGTCTCTGCTGTGACATGCCTGGATGACAGACAGCTTATTTTTTCCTTTTTAAAATATGTACTTACTCATCAGATAAAGAATATGTTATTTCCACAGACAGAATTAAAATGCCTTTTACCACAGGGTCACCTAAATGGCTGTTTAGGAGAGATGCTCCCATCTCACCTGGTTATTAGACAATCTCCCAGCATCCAGGCTAAGGCTCTCCCTGGCCAAGGTAGGAAAGGTCGTGTCAAGCCATCCTCCCCTGTCACTTCCCTGCTGTGGCTGGAGGGTGGCTGTGACAATCCCAGACCCCAGCCCAGGGCAGGGTCACCTGCCAGCCCTGCTGCTGCAGGAGAGCAGCCAGGCTGACCCAGCCCATTGGAAGAGTAGTGCTGGGGGGACAGGAGGAAGCAAAGGGGTGAAGGATGCTGGGCAAAGCTTGGTAATTTCATGGTCTTGCTGAAAAGTCCACGTGTCCCTCAGGGGATGGTCACACCTGAGGCAAGGCTGGCTTCAAACAGGACTGAGTGAGTCCCCCACATGCTCCGTTCCACAGGAAAGTCCCAAAGAGGAATATTCCATTTATATTATTATACAATTATATTATATATATTATATAAGCAANCCGCTGAAGGGAAAGCATTAATAACAAACAATGAAAATTCATATTCCAAAAGCATGGTGTGAACAAAATTATGCAGGAACACCAAGTACAGTGTACCAAGTACACTGAAGGTTTGATAAGAATATTAAATGTGTTTTCTTTAGTCAAAAAAACCAATGTGTTTAAACACACATGGAAAAAATCTGTTCCAAGAACCTCAGACATGAAAATTGGCTCTCAGGACATGCAAATTGCCCTACCAAACTCACTAGTAGGCATCTGTCAGAATGAAACTCTCAAAACCTCATTTACCCAGCCAGTAAACTGTACACATCTCCCTACCTTGGAACACAGGAGAATTACCAAACCCCCAGCTGGCATTTTAAGATGCAGCTCCAGTACTGCTAACAATCTGGCTGAAGCTATATTAAGCTTTTCAGATAAAAAATGATATATGCAGTAAGCATATTAATATTAAAAAATACGTTTTCAAAGCCTGAAGTTATGTTAGGTTTATGCCATATCAATGACTATATGACATTTCCATTATTGGATGACTCTTTCCTGCAGCAATTACCTAGGCCAATAAGACATATGCCTGTATGTGTGAGATAGATCACACACCAAAGCAAATACCCAGAATTAAATTAAATTCTGTTAATTATCACCTTGCAAAGCTTTGGGACATGTTGACAACCCCAGAATATGAGGAATAAAATCATTATTTTATATTTCTCAACATCTTTTATATCAGTGTTCAGCACTCTTTGGAATTAAAAATTTCATGCAAGACTAAAAACCCCTGAAAACTATAATAAATAAAAATAATAGAAATACAGAAGGGCAAGATGAGGCTTCTAAGGAACTACCATAAATCACAGAAAGATAAGATTACTAATCATTATCTTGCAATACAGTCGAAACATTCTGTATCTCAGGGCCATTTTACACCGGTCTACTGCTCTTACTATTACATGATAATTCCAAGAATTAATAATATGAAAGGAATGACTATGCAGCTTTTAAACTATGCACTTTCCATTAATACATATATTAATTTATATATATGTATAGATATGTATGTAGATATATATGTAGATATAAATTAAGATCTGTAATTCACTTATCTAAGTTTCCCTCTCTGTCTCTTCCCACCTATCGTTTTGATCTACCTTCAATTGCCTACTCTATGTCTAAACTGGGACAGCCTCCCTCTACAGATGACAGACTTCAGAGGTGGTCCATGAACTTGCCATGGACACCCTGTCTCACAGTAAGATGAGTTCTGAAAGCAGCTCACACTCCTTTTTACATATAGAGAGACACCAGAGCACTATCTTAACTTGGATGTCACAGGACCAGACAGCAAAAGCCAGATTAGCTGAATCCCACCCAGGCCTTTTCCCCAAGCTGTGTACTAACATCAGTGTTTGTATCTAGAGGAGGCAAAGAGAAAATGAACATTACATTATTATCTGTTTTGCTATGGTTCACACATGTGAATACATAATGGAGTCTCTCTTATCTGGATTTTATCAAGACTACTCCACTACCTGACAGATCAGCAGGCTACCCACCACACTGGAGAAATTGGGAAAGTATCTATTGCCAAAAGGCTTCAGCTGAGCTCTTTTTCCAATCTATCTAAATGCAAGCTATGCGAAGCACATTTAAAAGATAAAGCAAGAAGCAAACCCATACATTTTAGAGATTGAAATACAATTGTATCCTCAAAGCACTGTCTCAGCAACAGATAAGCTCAAGTAGCAGTAAGTTTCAAAAGAGTGGGCCCACACAATTTCAGCAGATGATATAGATCACACACCTTTTAATATATCTGCAAATTGGATCATATTTCCAGTAGAGGTGGGGAAACTAAGGCATAACAAAACTCTTACACAATCAAATGTAAAATCACCAACAGCTGGCTTTACATCCTATAGGATTATGCCAGGACTCTTGGTTTCCCCAAACTATGGACAGTGAAATGGGCATCTGGAGACAGCATCAATTCTACATTTACCATCGAATTGCACATCCATTTGGCATTTGTGAGAGTAGGGCAGAGAATGTGCTTTGGGGTTTCACAGCTACAGAGAGCACAGGGATGGAAACACAAGTGCTCCTCAGTGCTTTTCACTGCAGTGTAAAACTTGTCTGCCACAAAATAACTCTTTAATGGGACAGGACCACACCCTTTTCAGTGAGAGGACCCTCATCTGGACCAGGCAGATTGCCAAACATCCTGCAACAGTTCAGGAGCTTTCAGGATCAGAAGGGGTTTGGCGAGAACAGGAGGATACCTGAGGTTTGCAGGCAAGTAGCTGTCCCTAGTAAGATTTTATTAAGGCCACGTCTAGGGCCAGGTAGTTCTTTCCATGTATCTTGAGATGCATGCTTTTGCTTCATCTACACATCCTGAATTTCAACTACCCGTTTTCAGACATGCCAGACAATTTTGTCCCACATATCTGACACGGTCTTGCAAACACTGTCCCAACTGTGTCTTCTATCAACTTACTGTCCTTTTCTGACACTGTCTAATTCCCTTATGTTGCATCAAATGCAAACTATTTATCTTTGCTTTTCATGGCATATTTCCAACCTCTTTACCTGTCATGACTCTGACATTTGCCTTATCAAAAATGTCAAACTCCTCTGGCCATAGCCTTATATTTTTCAAACAAGCACATTATTGCTTTCTCCCATGTCACTTCATGTCTGCAAGCACTCAATTTCTTCCTCTTTTTAATCTCTACCTTGTGACTATTTTGCTATAAGAAAGCCTAGAAATTATTATGCACCTGGTAGACTGAAACTGCCACCTGTGATACTGATGAAGCCTTTCTGGCATTCCATCACCTGTGCCAGCACATTTTTATACCCTCAGAAACTTAACTGCAAACTCTTTGGAGAAGAGGTAGTATGTATTGTTAGCTCTTCCTCACAGCAGGATCCAGTCTGGTCTGTGAATATTTGGAACTAAAAATAAGATTGTTTATTTATATTTATTACCATAAAATGTATTTCAACACCTCATCTTTGATGACAGTAAATTAGGGGCAATTTCTCTCAAGATCTCAGTTCTTAAATTGGTAAGATCTCCCAGTCTGAGGTGGTAAGACATAAACCAATTAAATGTGGCTTGCAGATGCATGCCTTGCAATTCTTTCTAAAAGCATGAAAAAGAATGGGTCTTTTTATGGTTTTTAGTCAGTGGCACCCATCTCTTACCATACCAAAAATGCGGCAAAACCTATGGTGATGTAACTCAGACAAAAAAGAAATCCAGGCAACACTGAAACAATTCACACTGTTTTGCTTACAGCAGAATGCCAGCTAAATCTTTCCCTTGCTGCTGCATGGATTTGGGTCTGAAGGGCAGTTTAATAAAAGAAATAGCCTCTCCAAAGCAGTATAAGTTCAATTTCAGGCCTGTCAGCATCAGTGTTCTAGGAAAAATAAAAATCTCTTGAGGTGATGTTTCAAACACGAAATTAGATGTTTTATTTTGATAGAACTACACTGAATTGCATGATTGGAGAGTTTCCTATACATTGAGGATATTCTGGAGTTATGCTGTGATCCAATCTATGCCTTTCATTCACCTGTTAAAAGGTACATTCACCTGCACATCAACCACTATCAGCTGAAAGTGATAACGTCTCTTGTTCTGCAAGTTTCTTATCAACAGTCTGTGTTTCCTCACTGGCTTTGGTTTCATTGCATATTTCAAGTAGATGAATGCATTTCTCCAGACTAATGTTGCTGTTTATCAGCACTGCTTGGCTCACAGGGTAGCTGGCTCCACAATCTAGCTGGAATCAAATTAGCTGTTGATAAATCGGCTGTAAACAAGCTGAGCAGGTGAATACCTGTACATCACAGGTGTGCATAGCTTAACACAAGAGCTTCCTGAGAAACTTTTCAGAGTAGTTTCACATCAGTGAACCTTAAATAACTGCAGCTATGTAAGTGCCTTTGAAGTGCAGACACGAGCTGACAGAAGCAGGAGGCTTCGCTAGCTCCCTGGAAGTGTCTGTGGGGAAAACTAGTCATGAACCGGTTCTCTGTGGTAATGAGATGGTCTCCTTTGAACAGAAGCCACACTGAGCTGGCACAGACACAGTGAGCCTCAGGCCCCAGCACAGATGTAGCCCAGAGTCGAGTGTCTCTAATCACCTTTGACAGTCAATAGTGACAGTTCTCTTCCTTCTGCAAGGAGCCTCTCCCTTCTCACTACCTGATTTGGCTACCAAGTTCTGTACCAGTCATCAGCTGGTGTAAATACTCTGCTACGGCCTTATGAGCTTTGAAGAGTTGCAATGCCTTTTGGAACAACAAAAGCAAGGACAGAAAGTAAG
This sequence comes from Polioptila caerulea, assembly GCA_013397295.1. Taxonomy (NCBI): domain Eukaryota; kingdom Metazoa; phylum Chordata; class Aves; order Passeriformes; family Certhiidae; genus Polioptila; species Polioptila caerulea. The sequence goes on from VYXF01002425.1 coordinate 438,884, forward strand.
CCCTCTTTTTAAAACTATAAAGTCAGCCTTTTTCTTTCCTCTCTTCATCTGGCTTGGCATGATTTCCGCACAAAACCCTTGGCTTCCTTTGTGTTTACAATGTAGAGTTCAGGTGACAAATCTACGAAAAGATCTCTCAACAGACTCTTGTCAGCTGCATACCCCACAAATGCTTTCACTGTTAACTAGCAAACCATTAAAGTCTCCAAAATGACAGTATGGTTGCCAATATTCTCAGCTTCAAACCACTAAGTACCTTTTCTTCTCTTCTGCTTTTTATTTTAACAGGGAACTAAAAATTCATCTCACCAATCTCATCCTATCTGCGGTCCAAGTGCTCATCAAGCATCCAGAGTGGTTACAGTTGTATTCCTGGAATTGTTATTCTTACTCAGTATTGTTTTTTCTCTTTATTTCCTTTGTTAGAACTGGAAGTTTACCTTCATTTTCTATTTCCTCCTTTAGTCAGCTGTATGAAAAGCCTTTATTTTGGATTTTCCTTTCTCTCTCTATTTTTTTACCAGAATTCACAGCATTTTGTGCCTCTACTGTTTGATGGTTTTTTTTAATCTTTAAAACACCTTAATATTCCTTTTGCTGTGGATTTCAGCAGCTGAATGTTTTTGTAATCTTGTTAATAGCAGCAGCCCAAAAAGTAGTTCAGAAAAAATTCAAAATCATAAACTGTCAGAAACTGGGTTCCTGCAACATGGACTTTCATATGATGTAAAAACAAAGCCCAGGGTGGTAAAATTGACTTAAAGCATCAAATAGAGATTAAAATCAGCCAGCTCAGCACAGTCATTCTACTAAATGTCTAATGACCACTGTGATTATGATGTGGATGTAACACAAATGAAAACTGCACAGGGGTTTACTTACAGTTGTGACAGGTGGCTCCCATGTAGCCTGTATTGTTACAGTCGCAGTAAAAGGTGGTCCAAGACTGGGAGCATTTTCCTCCATGTTCACAGTAGTTGGGTAAACATCTGAATTGAAACAGTTTTTAAAAAATTAATTAATTATAAATATTTCTGCAAAAATAATGTGCTGGGGGAAAAAAAAATCAAAAACAACAGAACTGTCTCAACTCCTCATTCAGGCAAGAGTTTCCTAGGGCTGAATCGTTGTGTAATGAAATAATTATTTCTTTCTCTGTGATTCACATGCAAGCACTGAAGAAAACAACATTTAAGCTATCCAGAAGACAGGTAAAGATCACTGTAAATAAAAACATTCCACTTGTTAGCAATTAAAGTGTCATCAACTTTCTGACCACAGAGCAAGACCCGTAGAAGGTGAAAATGCAATTGAAATCTAGTTTCAAAGGAGAATCCCCTGTTCTCTGATTAAACAGGCACCACTGTTATCAAAATTAGGCTGAGTTACATTTGTGGTAACACTAACAGCATGCAAATCTCTGAAGTGAGAGGAAAAATATGCTTCAATTATGAGTTCTGTACTCTCTTCTTTTCCTCATTTCAGTTGGTGTGCCTCTAAAGTATTATTGTGAAACAAATTATTAAAAGAAGAAAGAGGCACAACAGCATGCAGCTCAGGAAATGAACAGAAATAAAAGCTGTGGGAGATAAATTCAATCTTCAGGACAAAAAGTGAACGCTGATCTGAACTCCCCTGGTATAAATGCAGGCAGTGCAATGGAGTTACACCAACTTAAATGGAAACAGATTGCTCTCTTATTTGCCTTTTTTCCATTTTATTTTTTCCCCCTTACTGTATATTAATCTCTCTTACACAGTATGTGTGACTTTTGAAAAATAAGTAACTTGTTTATACTGCTGATTCAATTGTGATGGGTGGGTGGAGAGGAAACAGGCAATCAATTTATCCTTTACACTACAGAACTCCATTAGGATTTGCTTTGCTGTAATTTGAGCTTCAAAACTCTTTCAATGCCCAGATCTTTCCAGGGTGTTAGGGTGAAATCACTGATGCTACCTTGACTTTTTCTAGCTGAAGATAGGGCTTAATTGCCGTTCATCTCATCCTTAGGAAATTTTTTTGCATTTAAGTATGTATATTGCCCTTAGCAGCAGCTTTCAATGTGTTTCTTCTAGATTACTTAAAATTAGAACTCATTCCACGTATGCAAGCATAAAACCTGTACATCACAGAGGCATCTTCACCAGCCTTCTGAGCCTCATCAGCCAAGTTTTTCATCAATTTCCTTGAGTCCAAGGCTGTTTGGAGCTGCCAAACATTGACAACCCAAAGTAACCAGTTTATGTGCCCAGAGGCCGATCTGATAACCTCTGGTCCTCAATATACTCTCTGCTCATTCATACAAACTTACATCTATTCATCCCTATCAGTGAGTCTAAGATTCACTCCAGAACACAGGTTGACTTGATCACTATTTATTACCATTATTCATAAAATTATAAAGGTCGTATAAAAATATTAACATGAAAGATTATTTTTATTAATGCTTGCTAAATTACTGCAGTAATTATTTATTATTCAAATACTAGAGAAATAAGGAATTCAAGAAGAAAGTATGTTATTTATAACCACCTGTAACATTTTAAAAAACATTTCTAAGATATATTGGTCTTATAAAAATCATTGTCATGGCTTCTAATAATCATTGAGGTCTAATACAAAATGAGGACAGAGTATGAGAATTACATTCCTAGTTTTCTAGCTCTCCAGGAAGCCATTTCCACTGCTGTGGGAGAACATCTTGTTTCTCGAACAAGAAACAAAGAGGAAGGCCAAAACCTCAGGGTTTGCCCTACCCTTATAAGGCAGGAATTCTGAGAAGTGATGAGATTTTGGCTTTTAAAGGTATGCTGGGCAATATCAGTCCAACAGCCTGCTGGTACAGTGAGAGCCCAGCCAGCCCCTCTGCCATCACACCCACTCCTGGCAGTACTGAAATGAGATTTAAAGCTTCAGGCTGATGCCGAAGAGAGCAGGAGCAGCCTTCTGGGATGGTGCCAACAGGACTGTGCAAACAGCCCTGCACCCTGCTCTGCCCTGCAGGAGCCTGGCAGCCACCTGAGGCAGCAGCTCCACCCCAGAGGCACAGGGGTACAACAGCTCTGTGGTGATACAGGTGAATTTCACCTGTGGGAACACATTTACTCATATTTGTACTTTGGTAGTGCCTGCCCTTGCTCTCAGCACACTGCCTTTAATTCCACTTGCTATTTAGTGATAAACATTCCTTTAGGTCACCTGTACAGCAGCAGTTCTAGTCACATCACAGGGAGGCTGGTGAGCAGAAACGTGTTAATAGAGCTCTTTGGAGAGATAAAAAAGAATAGTGCTGTGTTATTATCATAACTTACATCATCAGTGTAATGAAAAAATATGCTTTTTGCCTACTTTAAACTACCTTTTATTAATTAACCCAATGCAGTAGAGCTAATTACCAGCCATTTGTGGTTTGCCAAAGGCCTGTTATTAGAGGCTTAGCCACATTTATTCCCTAAAAACAGCTTCCTTTTAAAGACTTTACAAAGTTGAAGGTCACTTCTTATTTGTACTTGTCTTAGGAATGCAAACACTGTTTCTTCTCCCAACAATGCACAAAATGCAAGTCAAACTAAGCATGTCAGCTTTTAATTATATTCATAAATTCAGAATTAAATCTTTTTTTATTCCTTAGTCTATTTGCTTTAATTAGCACCAACTGCATTGATCTTGTTTTTGGTCAGATAACTAACCCTTCTAAGAGCTTATGAAACAAATTTCTTTGCAACTCTAATAATTACCATAATCCCATTCTAGCTGAGCAGTTGTGTCTTCATTAGGAGCAAAATTTTTCCTAATTGTGAGAGAACTCAAAATTAAGAAATAGCTATAATTAAAATTAATCAAGGCATGGATAAGTCACAGATTGTTTCATTTGTGAACTGTCCTAGATCCTCATGTTGAAGGATTTAAACACATGCAATTTACAATATAAATTAATATTTGCATTCCAGTAGAAACAAACACTTTCAGCAAAAAATGCAGTGGTATCACAGAACGTTTCATAGACAAAAATTTGCATCAGGCAGCCCCTGACCTATTTGCAATTGAAATGAACAAACAGCTCAACTCAATTTTTGCAAGTAACACAAATTAGACACTTGAAAATTTATGGATTTGCCCAAGAAAGTTTGTGACAGACCAGGGACTCTGATCTTTCCCATTTACTCATGTAAAATATATCACGGTGAAAAATTATTATTAAAAAAATAAATAAAAATAAGTGAAGCAAATAAATTTTTTCCTCATTCAGCCAAGCTGGAAAATGTACACCTTAGCCATCTAAGTGACCAATATGCAGAGCCTGCACAAAAGCCTTCACTGTCCTTGGATGAAACGTTCACCTCCAAAACCGTATGTGTGCTTCCTCTGAAACCAAAGGACAAACTGCACAGACATTAGGGGGGAGAAATTTTGGCCTTTGATAGGGAAGATGAAGAAATAACAATGGAGAAATTACTTGAGTGGGAAGGCTCTACACATTTGATGTTACACTTGGCTGGAAATACTTTCAATAAGCACCTCTGAGATTTTGTTACAGTCAGCACAATACATCCAGCACTACCCTCTATTCCTCCTAAGTGAAGAGGAAGGAAAGGGAACCATCACAGAGAGAAAGAAAAAAAGAAGCAAACCCCTAAATATCAAGACTGTAAATATACATAATTTTTAGATGAGCAATGAGCTCCTAAAACCCAATAATGCTGTAACAAAAAAACACATGACATTTTTGAAGATTATCTATCAGTAAAGCAGTAAAGCATTGTCTTAAACATTCTATCAAATTAATCAGCATGCTTTCCTATTTACAGCCAGCAGCTATTTAATTTATAATTAACAAAATTTACCATTAAAAGAGATGACTTCATATAATGGGCATATATGTCTGATGAAACTCACGGTGTTGCTGTAACAGACTATATTTTGCTTTGGTAAAATGGTGTCTTTCCACTAAACTCAATAGATCGAGGCCAATTGCAACAGCATGGATTTCAGCCCTGCTGTGCTGAGCAGTAAATCTGGGAAATTCCTTGCCAAAGGTTATTTTTGATACAAGAAATGGCTTCAAGGGGAGACCAGACAATCATTTTGAAGAGAAATTTAGCAATGCTACCAGACAAACAACATATAACAACTTCAGAGGTTTACCAAGGGGAAAACTAATGAAGATCTGAGAGCATCAGAAAAAATATTGCAAAAGCACATCCCACTCTTATTTTCCCCTGGATGTCCTTTTATGGTAAAATAGTGGACTAGGTATCCTTAACTAAAGGAAGAAAAAAGAGCTACCAGAACCATAGGAAGAGAGAAAAAGTGTGCAAAAACAATATTACAATGGACTGCAAAATAATTAACACTCTTCAGACCTCTGGTTTTCCTCAGAAGACATTTCCTCCTCATCACCACACATTCCAAATTCTCTCTCCTCTCGCAACTTTAGAAAACTGACCAACAACTTGCCAAAAAATCTTTTGGCATTCTTGTCTCTTAAGTCATCTATGTTTTCTTTCCTGAATTTATTATGTTACCAGAACTCATAGAGTACAAAGAGAACAAGAATAATGTGAAAAGACAATTCCACTTTTCTATGATGGAAATTATCTAGTCTACCCTACTTAATTGATGTAAAAAACAAACAAACAAAACAAACAAACAAAAAATAGTTTATAACAAAGGCAGGTTTTTCTTTGTGATATTTGCAAAACTGGATGAAAGAACTTTTAAAATATATTATTATTTCCACTGTTGATCACCTTGGTTCTCAGACCCTGCACTTGCATACCACTGTGAGGCCAACATTTAAAAGATCTGAACACTGATGCCAGCAGCCCTTGGGCATGTGAGTAGCACAGAACTGTGGAGGAGGTTGTGCTGGGACTGGCACTAGTGAAGGAAAAGCCTGTTATCTGTGCCTCAGATAAAAGGCATTTTTTTAAGGTTTGATTGCTTTGTTGTTAGAACACCTACATTTTTAATATAGGTAAATGTGCTGACAGTTTGGCTTAGCATCAGCAGAAAGGATTTTATATAAATAAATCTGAAAAAGAAAAAAGGGAAACAAATAAACCATCCTGTACCGACAGCTGTTCCATTTAGAATTCATCATTTTACAAAGCAAAAGCAGAAAAGCCATCTGCAAAAATCAAACAAACCAAGATAGATATGATATTATATTCTACTTGCATCCTCATATTCGGCCTTTAATTTACTGTGACATTGCACATCCCATGGATTTTACTCTAAAGGAACAGCAACGGGACTGAACTCTATTCAGGTTCCCCCCAAACTCAATTCCACACTCAAGCAGGGTTTCAAAAGCTAGTAAGTTAGCTCCTTACCTACTTTCAAACGGCATTCTGTCTTCATAGGGGTCTCATTCAGGACAAATCCCCTCTCCCACCCTAGTGAGAAGTCCCTACACTCATGGGGACAACATTAACTTTCTCCAATTTCAGCACCTTTCCACATGTAGAAGTCACTGCAGTTATAGGAAGGCATTCACCCCCCTCAAACCAATTTTTTACCTACCCTCAACAGGATTTACTGAATTACACTGATGAATCTGAAGCATGTGTCTTTATTTTGCTCTGAAACACAGCACTTATAAAGACTAGTGAACACTGGTATTGCATGTATGAAACAAGGACGGGGAAAACACAATTAGGGAAGGGCAAGCAAAACCAATTTATGGCATTATCCCAGTAATCTGAGAATTCCTTTTCATTCTCATTACAGAAACACAAAATGTAGAAAACTGCCCCCTCCTCAGAGATGGTATTTTCCACTGTAACTGCCTATTTTTTTCCGGGAATTTGCTTTTTACAAATATTTTCTTGTCTATCACAGAGCAAGAGCATCTGACAGTGTGAAGATCCTATCCCAGTCCAAGAGCAGGCAACTGTGCTACGTGGTTTTATTGCACTTCATTGTCAATCAACCCTTAAGCTATTGGAGAGAAGCTCTGCCATTACCTGTATTAATCAGCTGCTTTAAACACTAGAATAGATATGAGGAGGTGAGGGTATCCTACTCAGAATTGCAGGGATTTTAATTCCAACACCCAGGCTTTGGATGCCTGTGGGTTTGAATTTTTTACATATTGCTCTGCTTTTCTGCATCCTATCCTTCCATCTTAAAACCTGTGTGGTATTGAGAGGATTTCCAAGATCACATTTCAAAATGCTGCCTTACAAGGGTGTCATTCCTGTAATTTAGTTCCATTAGTTAGCATGTCTAATTTGTGATATATCTGCATACTTTAGGGAAGAACCCAAGAGACTTTTCAACTCTCACAGAACATCATGTCCTCCTCTATTTCTAATACTATTTTCTTCACTGTATAGTGATCATTACAAGGCATTAAGTCATTAAGATACATTTTTCCCTTTTTGGTTTCCCACCGTGTAACATAGTTTGGATTTAAGCTATCTTCCCCATTCCATTTCCGAATCCATTTTCCATTCCCCAAACCCCATTCCAGTGTTCTGCTTTGGATTTAATACAGAGGAAGTAGAAAACACCCAGAATTTCTCTAAGGGCAGTACAATGAAAAAGACACATTTCTAACAATATCCTAATTTTTGCTGAACAAGCACAAAGCAAAGTGTTTTACAAAGTAAAAAGAACAAGAAAGGGAAACTTTTTGAAAACTTTTTCCCATTTTACCTAATTAATATATAAACTAGAAGACATGAAACTTCAGTAGCCCTGAGCTACTGAATCCGAAAACAGGCAAAAGAGACAAAAGGGGAAAGTTTTCACTCATGGGACTGAAGTCACCTCTTTAAGGTGAAACAAAACATCAGAAGAACTACTTAGCTGGACCATCAGATCCATATAACTAACCAGGACGATCTGTCCTGCAGCATTTAAAGGAAAAAGAATCTAGATCTGGATATTCCAGCATCTGAAGCTGTGCAGTCCAAGGTTTTGGCTAAGGATGGAGACATAATTGGGCAATTCTCAAACCAAATTTGGGATTTATGCAAAATCAGAAACTTTTTGAAAAAGGACACGACATCCCCTCTTATGTGTTCAGCTCATTCCAGCTTTGATCACCACCCAAATTCAAGGAATGTGATGAAAAAACATTCCACTCATTGCTATAAAACAAAGAAGGGAAAACATAAGAGGATTTAGTGCAAAGAGAAAGTAATATGCACTATAAAATAATTGTCATTTCTGCAGAGAAGGTACTAAATAATGAAGATAGAAAAACTATACAGAATGAAAAGGGTAGATGCCAAATTGGGGGTTGGGTTTAATTATTCTTTCTGCAATGCACTGCAGATACTTATGTGGGGTTAAATGCATTATTAAATGTTTGAATTTTTTAATCTCAGCCTGGGACTCTAACAAAAAAATTAAAATTCACTAGACATAATTAGCCAGAATATTTTTTCACTTGCATGGTCAAGCTGAGAGGTGAAAGAATCAGGTGAAGTTTGGCTTCTGCTGCAAGGCATACATTAAATCTAAGAGTATAGTGAAGAAATATAAAAAAATCACTATGTTTTTATCGGATTTATCCTAACACCCTTCACCTGCAATAGTAATTAATTTCCCAAAGGCCCATTTTGACAATACAACACATGAAGCAATGTTAAGTTTAGCACTATAAGTAAAGAAAGAAAAAATAAAAAAAAATATTCTTTTTTACAAGCAAAAATTGGTAATAAAATATAATAGAGTCTACAAAGGAAATAGACATAAAGCAGGTTTTAAAAGGTCAGCTCTATTTAGCAAAGAAAAAGAACACTTTAAGCTAATTTATTTAGAAAATACTATGAAGAATTTTCACAGATAAAACACATGTAGGGATAAAAAAATAGGGACTAAGGACATTATTTGTGCTCCATAACTGAAGCAGTTGAGGGAAACCAACTCATAAATCAACTCCACATATTTCTCCCTAATGGAGTAAAATTCTAAACACCAATCTCATCGCAGTGATTATTATGGATACCACATGCCCTTCTCTCCATTCGGATTTGCTGGGAGAATTGGAATATGCAGATGAATCTTGGTTTAATAAGGACAGTAACATCAGTGCGTGCCTGTGTCTGCATCCTGATGCTACAGAGATGGGACACTGCCAGGATTCAGAAGAAAATATCTGAAGTCAGGTTTGTGTTCCTCATGGCACATCACTGGAATTCCCAGGATGTCCTGCAAGATGTCCCATCCGCCCATCTGCCAAGGTGAATTCAACGTGAGTATGTTTTTTCCTTCCCCTCTCCCCCAGGCCACTTAAGGGAACTGAAGTCCCTGGTGTTGTCCTTGACAAGTACTGTCAGTATTTGCTACAGCAAGGGCAAGGTGCCAGCCAAGTAAAAATAGGACAACCCAGTCAGAGCTTCATCAGCGCAAAATCAACACGAGCTGCAGCAATCAGATTAAAGTACCTCAGCAGCTGTAGACAGGGAGAGCAACACACACATCATCTATGCAAACTTGTGAATCTGAGCCTAAAGAAAAGCAGGACCTGGCTACCCCCATAGTTCCTTTATGGATGACAGGCTTAACACATAAAAGGCTTTCCTAATCTGAAGACAACCCAGTCTAATGTACTCAAGTGCAAATCATGTATGGAACTTATGACAATAAAACAGTGAGTGTACAACACTGTGCTCCCTCTGCCTCAGCCCCACCTCTGTCCAGGGAAACTGCACCAAGAAGTCCATCACTTCAAAGTATTTCAGTTCCAGTGGGATCGACAGAATCATGAAATTTCAGAGTCCTTAACAGAGTTTTTTATGTCAGTGGGCAACAAAACTACCTCATCCTTTGTGACAGGTGCTAAGGAGTTATAAACATGAATGGAACCAATGTCATCGTTATGGGTGTGTTCTGAGAGGATTTGTCTCAAAAGCCTGGTGAATGCAAACATTTGTCCAGCACCACCTTGAGGGGCAAAAGAGACTATTTCCATGGGGGGTGCCAATTCAAAGAAGAAAGAGGCCACTTTTCTACTTACAACAGCTCTTCAGCACAAGTTACCCAACTGCAATGCCTCCTCAGCACCTTTCCTTACAGATTTTGGAGAAGCTGGTAGGGGAAACCACACCAGATTTCACATGTTTGTGTGCACACAGAGTGCAAGAACTCCTGCTAATGGAATTCTCTTCTCTGAGACTAACACTGCAAAGCAGTCTGTCCCACCACATGCAAGAAGTGCACAAGATTAATCAAGCCATGCCTTCAGGCTCCAGGAAACACTGCAGCCCAGTATTCTAAGGGGTCCATCTGTGGTAAGAGCAGCCAGCCTTGCTCAGCCCAAAGGGAGCATCTGTGCCCTATGATGAAGGACTGGAAATCCACTGTGTTTCTGGACTGAGGTTTAATGATTTTCTGGCACATTTTCCTAATAACCATGGTAACTCCTGAGCTGCAGCATCTCTTGAGCCCACATTCCTGCATCTATTCTCTGAACAGAATGCCAACCACAGCAAACAACCAACTCAGCTTCAGGACTGGAGCTAGTATTTCTAGTCACAAAATCTGGCATTCAAGCCAATTGCTGAATGGGAAATCCCAGAGCTTCTCAACTCTGTGGCCAAATTCTCAGCATCTGCATATTTGCTTTCCTACCCATTTCATTTATTTTTAAATGAGAGGCTGACTGAATTTTCCCCAGGCTGTACTCTCCATTGTTGGCCCATACACACACAGACCCACACGCCCACTACTTCCACTGACACGAAGAAAGAGAAAACAGTGCAGAACATATTAGTACTTAGCAAAATTCACACTGAGATTCAAATGTATGTTGAGATTAGCACAGCTATGATGCAATATATTTTGGTTTTGAACAAGAGAGGGAAGAGAGCTGCATACAATGAAAACAATGTTTCAGAAACAGTGAGGGACTTGGACTGCCTAGTCCTCAGTTTATCACCTCCCTCCAGACTTGCTTCAGATCAACAGTGCCTCTCCTTCAATTTCCTTACTCTGACAGTGCCACAGCAAAAATGCTGATGAAATAAGTTCAAGAGCATCCCACTGAACACTTTGCCAGCTTCCAGCCATCTGTGGCTTATGAATTCATGTACGCCTTACTGGCTTTTTCCTTTACACTTGACCTCTGCAGCATCTAACAACATCCAATTTGATGTTGTGTAAGATTTGAACTTGTGAGAAACTGCACATTTCTTGTTTATTATTCACCTCCTTCACTCTGCTCCTCATTGCACATCTCTGCCCAGCTCTCCCTTCTCCAGGCTGGAGACCAAGCCTATTTCATCTCTCCTTGTAGAGAACAGTTTGTAGCACACCAAAGAACAGTGTCAGTTTTAGAAACAGCCATGAGGGCTGAATGACAGACATACAGACTGCACAGTCAGAGCTGCACACAGCACCTCCTCCGAGTGGCCCAGAGAGGACACACCTCCTGCAAAAAGGCTGGCCAGGCCAAGGAGGAGGTCAGTGAATACATCCAACTGGATTTGCATTTCATCTTTTACCAACTAAAGCAGAGGGTTGTGAAGGGATCCATACAGAGCTGTTATCTTGATTTACTAGGAGGAAGATGCATCTGTAGCTATCCAGTGCCTCAGTCCCTGCCTTCTCCAAACTTCTCACCCTACTTTACACCACATCTGAAAGAGAGACAGGCACCTCCAAGAAGTCACAGGACCTCAAGAAAACAGCAACAAGAAGAGAATCAGGTTACTTTTCATCAAATTAAAAAATACCATTAATCATAATGAAGTCTAACCACTATTCTAGACATCATGAAATTTGCAAAGAAGATATCCCAAAACGCCCAGAGCAACAAATTCTGCAATCACATAGCTTTCTTCTGAGGTGTAAAAATGGATCATGTGTTTTTTAGAAGCAAAAAGAACAAATCAGGACATATTAATAGGAACTTCTGCTCCTTCTCTCCCATTTCATATATATCTATCTACATTTATCAGGTTATTAAAAAAAGCCCAACATAACTTTGGGCTACACAGTCCCTACTCACAGCTGCAGCGCTGCCTTAGATTGTCTAAGAGATATATCTACTAAAATGAGCACTCTCAGAGGCCTGAGACTTTGTGAGCTGAATTCCTGAAAGATTTTTCCCATGTTTTTGGTGGGATTTTTGGTGTTTTGTCTTCTTTGTTTTAAATGTATGCACTGCTATTCTTGATATTTCAGAACCCACAAAGCAAGAACAAGGCACAGCTGTTCCAGCTGCAGGAAAAGCCTGAGCGAATGCAACAGAGCTGGAGGGAACTTGGAAGATCACTCAGTCCATGCTCATACCCCAAGGCAGGATCACCCACACCCATGTTCATTATTTCTCAGACTCATCTGACTTTTCCTAAAGCCTCCCAGTGACAGAGGCTTGACAGTCTCCTCAGGCAGTCTGTGCCATGGCAGCTCTCCTGTACATCCTGGGCAGAAAGGATGATTATTCCCTTCAGTGCTGCAGCAGCCTTTGAGCACCTATGACCATCATGTTGCTTCCCCTCAGCAATCTCTTTTGGTTAGAGAATTTAGCCAATCTTTCTTTGCAAGAGATGTTTTCCAGTCCTGTTTTGTGGTCTTGTTTTTTTGTTTTTGTTTTTTTTATGTTTTGTTGTTTTTTTTTTAGAGGGGGCCTTTGAAGAAACAGTTTGGGCTCTGTATATCTTTATGGAGAACAGAAATTTAGAAGCATGACTGCTAGCAAACCTAAACACAAAGTGGCAACCCTGGCTAGTGTTTACTAAGCAGTGTTTGCTCATCCCCCTGCTACTCCTCACTTGGACACATTCACTCACCTATTTTGTTCACTGGATGATTTGTGTTACATAATTTGTCCAGCTGCCAGTATTTCAAAATGAAGGCTGCAGATGCCAAGAGCTCAGTATTTTGGTATCAGTGCTATGGCTCAGGGCTCCTGGCTAGATCAGGCCAATGGCTTCAAGCACGTTTTCTTTCTAAGCTAACAGGATAAAACACCACATGAAGAAAACAGCAAATCTCTGTAACTGCACCCCTAACCCACATCCAAGAGGCTGCTTGGCAGGGTCAAGAACTCTTTGCAAATGCTGTAAAACACTGAAGAGGGAAATGAGTAAGTGAAGACACCATTAGGAAAAAGACATTCCTTTGTATGTTGTTGGTTTGGATTTTTTTCTTCCCTAAAGCCAAAGTACTTAGGCAAGTCCATCTTGTGTTTGTAAAGCCCTTAACTTGCAGGTAGAGGACAGGGAGCCTGGCCATACACCTACAGCTACAGGCTTGGCGGGCATCAAGAGCATGGAGTGAATCCCTTCTGACTCACTGTCTATAAGCAAACACATTTTTTGTGCTGCTCACCTCCTCCCCCATCCCTTGACACTGACATCCTCCTCCCTGCAGATTAAGGGCCAATGATAAAAATCATTATTCCATTCTCATTAGACTTCCTTAGTGCTCAGACTTTCTCCTGGAAGCTTTTAGGTTTAATATGTCATCCCCAGAAGATGCTTCCTTTCCAAAAAAACACAGTGCAAAACACCAGGAATGAGGACTGCATGATTCCTGTAGCCATGGACTTAATCTTCATCCCATTGAACTGAAAACAAATTCAAAAAGAGAATTTTTTTTTTTTTTTTTTTTTTGTCTTGGCCAATATCAGATGGCTTTTGGTCAGAGGTGGTTAACACAGTGCACATCCTGCTGCAAAAGACTGCTTAAAGATAGCTCCTTTTACCCCCAAAAAAGGTCTCTGAATTCAAGGACTTCATGGCACCTTCATTTCTAGGCATCACTGCTTTGTTACTTTCTGCTTTGTACCATGCCATGCAGGGGAAATGCCAGCTTGGTGTACAAAACTGTGTTTTCTGACTTATTAATTCAGTGTAAAGCAAACAAGTCCTAATGTGCATTCCTAACAGAGTATAATTACCATAAAGGCAACAAAGAGGGACAAAATGAAATCTATTTCCTTTTAAAGATGGAGCAGACCTCCATGGTTTAGCACAATATTGTCTTAATTTTTCTCCACATCTCACTGGAAGAGAGATAGGTGCCCTGTAGACAGGACCTCTAACACTTCATAACAGAAGCAGTGCAAGCACCACAGGTTCAAACATCCTCACAAAGACTGAGTACTCTGTATTTGGTTAATCATAGTAAACATACATACTAGAACAAAAGAAAAAGAATTAGCTGGATTAGCAGAAGGCAGGCAGTGGGGATAATGCCAAGAGTTCTACACATACACTGCTACCAGAAAAATTGCTTCCTTGTACAGATTCTATTTTCCTGTTCCATAAAACGTTGGGAACATTTTACAGGAGCAGCTTTGTCTTGAAGCAGACAAAGAAGGGAATACTTTGCAGGGCTTGTGGAGCAGACACTGCTCTGACATGAACAGATTGGGGATGTCTCCTCAGACAGGATGAGTCACTTAAGAAAAACATGCAGGTACCATACAAGAGGACTGCAATTCAGACATAACTTGATATGCAGCAGCAGGGACATCAGCAATGCTGGCACTGCACTGAGGGCTACAAACAAGCTCTGTCTTAATAGGAGATGGTGCTAATGAGCCTTCTTCCATCACCTGGACAGCCCATATTGCTCAAGACCCTCCCATGTCTTAATGGAGGACCTGCTGAATTCAGCTCTCACAGATACATCCTGAACTGACTATCAGACAGGACCAGAGCAGCTACAGGGTGGCCTTATTCACAGGATCACTAAGGCTGCAAGAAGCCTCTGGAAGTCTCCAACAAAAGCTGCCTGCTCACAGAAGGTTCAGCAACAGGATCACTTTCACTTGTTCTCCAAAAGCACCGTCTCCCTAGCCACCAAACGAAAGATAAACTCTCATTTATTTCCTAAGAAACAGTTACTGCAAAATGGAAATAATAAATACAAGGGACAGGAGGCATTCATGGCAAGTTCATTTAAGCACATATATTGTTCAAATACTAGAGATGAGTGATAGTGAGACATTAAGGCCCAGTCCTGCAGATGGCTCAATCTAAATCAATGGAAGCTCATCACTTGAGACAGAGAATCCCAGGGTATGTGGGTGGGTGTGTGCATTGTATGCTTGCACAACTGTATTCTCTCTCCAAAATGTACTGCCGGCATCAATAGTCATCCCAGTTTATCATCTTCCAAAATAAAGTCATTAATTCTCTTTTTAAGAGCAGGCACAAGTTGCAGTGAGCTGCCTAGCCACTGCTTTCAGAGTTTGGAAGGGAATGAGCTTGGCCTACAATCCTGTAAAAAATAAACTGCTTCTAAATGGAGGCATATTCCTCAAAAGAGGTTTTTAGCTTAGATAACTAAGACAAATGTCCCATTTACATGTTAATTAAACTACACAATTCCCACATGCATTAAAATTACAAAAACGTGTGCTTTACAGTGCACACAGCAATAAATCTTACACTTACAGAATCAAAGAATATGCTGAGTTGGAAGGGATCCACAGTCCAACTCCTGTTCCTGCACAGGACATCCCCAAGTCTCCCACCATGTGCCTGAGGGTATTGTCCAAATACTTCTTCCTGAGCTCTCTCAGGCTTGGTGATGTGAACACCTTCATGGGGAGCCTGTTCCAGTGTCCAGAAACCCTCTGGGTGAAGAACCTTTCCCTAATATCCAACCAAAACCTCCCCTGACCCAGCTTCAGGCCATTCCCTCAGGTCCTGCCAGTGGTCACCACAGAGCAGAGGTCAGAGCCTGCCCCTCCTCTTCCCCTCAGCAGGAAGTTGTTACTGCACTGAGGTCTCCCTGCAGTCTCTTTTTCTCCCGGCTGAGCAGACTAAGTGCCCTCAGCCACTGCTCATACTGCTTCCCTTCAAGGCCCTTCACCATCTTCATTACCCCCCTTTGGGTGCTCTCTAATAGTTTAATATTTTTCTTACATTGCAGTGCCCAGACCTGTCCCCAGCACTGCAGGTGGGGCTGCCCCAGCTCAGAGCAGCGCAGGACAATTCCCTCCCTTGCCTGGCTGTGCTGCTGTGCCTGATGCACCCCAGGACACTGTTAACCCTCCTGGCTGCCAGGGCACTGCTGCCTCCTGTTATTTGCCATAGACCACGACTACCCAGAACTCCTTTTCTGTGGCACTGGTCTCCAGCATCTCATTCCCCAGTCTGTCCCTACATCCAGGGTTGCCCCATCTCAGGTGCAGAATCCAGCATTTCTCCTTGTTGAACTTCATACAATTGGTGATGGCCCAGCCCTCTCATTTGTCAAGGCCTCTCTGCAGGGCCTCTCTTGCCTCTGAGGGAGCCAACAGCTCCTCCCAGTTTTGCATGTGTGCGAACTTGCTCGGCGTCCCTTCCAGTCCTACAACCAAATCACTTATGAAGATGTGGAAGAGCACAGGGCCAGGATGCCATTGGATTTCCTGGTCACATTCTGGCTTGTGCAGCCTCTGTCAGCCAGCACCCCCAGGTCCTTCATTAGGTCACACATAACTTTTTTCGTCTGTGTGATATATTTAACACGAAAGGTGGCATTATGTAAAACAATCCCACCCTTATTATGTTTGAATCTTTGCCCTAAATAATTTTATAATATGATTACAGACTAATGCTTGTCATCCTTGGGACAGCAAAGATATGGAAGATATTTTCAGTAGTACCACTGAGTTGGACAGCCCGGATTTGTTGACAAAGAAGGCACTGGAGATGTCCCACAGAGCCTCTGCATCATACCAGAACAGTTTTCTTTTGTTTCAATATACAATCACACAAAGTGCTTTTAAATGGTCCACTCAATCGCAAATAATCTGTTTTTACAAGAAAACAGCAAAATTCTTTCTCTCAGTTCTTAGGAAAGATGACATTTTGCTTCCCTTTGTAAAATTGGCTTCATCTTTTCCCATTCTACCTTGGAATGGTAGAATTCCATCTATCATTTCAGGCACAGCAAGTATGAAATTCACATTCCTCTGAACTCAGTCATCCTTAAATATGGAAAGAGATTTGATCAGCCAAGTCAGTAATTTCTCCATATAAATTAACAAAAATGAACATGCAAAGATGAGCACAAAGGTCTTGCATCACAGACATTTTGCCAACTTATCAAAAGACTGCAGCTCCAGCAGGCTGATCCCTCCTACAGGAAGGAATAATGGAAATCAGCCAACAATTTCATCCAAGTAACATGTCTGAGAAAAATACATTAAATGCTTATGGTCCTAATGCATTTCCAAAATATCCTTATTACTCCCCTAACTATTTGAAGCACACAAAACTTCCAGCAGTTGTATTTCTACTTTTCAGAACTAAGATAGAGCTAAAAAATAATTTAAAAAAAATCACAGAACCTCCTATTCCACATAATAATTTCAAAGTACGCATTTGCATAAATGATTCAGAAATATTTAAACACTAAAAATCCATAAGAAGCAAAAGAGAATTACAAAATACTTAAAACAAAAGTTGGTCTCGTATTTCCTCTCTGCTGTTTATGGGAAAATCGTGGGTTCCTGTCAGGTTTCATCTTAGAAGGGATGCAGATTAGTATTTAAACTGAAATGTTTCTCTGGCAGATGCAGACATTCCATCATTATATTGTCCCATTGAATGGGGAGTATTGCACATGAGATGTACCATATCTTCATCGTGAACGTGTTGTAATGACTAACAAGAGAAATTGTAGATGATTTATTTAAACAGAACCAGCTTATATATTAAGGGTATGACATGTTCTGATGAATCAACTAATTTTTCCTTCTCTTTCATTTCCTCTAGAACTTCAAAGCAATCAAATGTTGTTTATGCATAAAATTTAATCCTTTCACCAATCTATAGTTTGATTGAATTTGCATACTCTATTTCCGACAAGTCAATGTGAAGAGAACCTCATGTAATTGAAACCATTTCCCCTCCAGTCCTCCTATCTTTGCTGCAGTATTTTCTATTAGTAGCTCTATTATGCCTAATATCTGTAATGTTGGCAGATTAGAATTTTCACTTAATGCAACCTGTATTTATAAACCACTAGGATGAAAAAGGAACAAATACAAGAAAAAGGAAATAATAATTACCTGTCTTTGATGCCACACAGATCAATGTGTAAATCACTAAAATTCCCCAGGGAGCCTTGCTGAACTAAAATGAGGTCCTTGGGCTGGTTATCAATAAAGATGAGCCTCATACAGCCTTGAAAAGCAGTAATGGGATTTAAACACTGGGAATCGGTGAAATTGTCAGGGCACCCTGTGGGAAAAAGAGAAGAGGCAGAGAAGAATATTGGAATGTTCAACTATTTCTGCTGGGATTTCCTGATACAAGAACTCAGAGGCTTATTATTCCAAATGTTTTTATTCTTTCTGCTATGCAACCTCCTGTGTTATAAATCCTCCAGTTAGGGAAAAAAAAAAAAAAAAAAAAAAGCCACTGAAAGTATCACAGTATGTTTTCACCTTACGAAACATAGTTGTGTTGAGCAAAATCAAAATGTGATTTTTTTCATCTTCTTTAAACTCCACAGCTGATAGCAGCTAAAACATGAAAGAGTTTTACAAAATGTAAAATCATTATGGGTTAAATTCTTCTGCTGAAGGAATGTGCAGATGAAATCTTGCGGGCAGCAAGAAAGCAATTTGAGCTTCCCCAGTATTTAGACAGCTCTGAGCCAAAGCCTCCCGTACAACCCCACTAAGTGCTGTATCCACACAGTTCATCAAGATCACAACCACACTACAGTAAGCACTACACAGCAATATATTAGATTAAAAGACAGTTAATGACAGTCTCTCTATCTAAATATCTAATTTGCACTCTGCTCCAAAAATCAGAAGAAGGTATTTTTCAAGACATTTTTTTCCATTTTCTAAATTGAGCTAAACCTACCTTCATTTTCCTCAAGAGCATTGTGCATAAACACCTTTGAAAAGTTGAGCTGTATGTCACCTAAGCTCCAGAAAGTCACTGAGCTTGATGGGAACAGTGATATCTACAGGAATGCTGCTAACATTAGTAATTCTAAGGCCTTTTAAACAGGAAAAAAAAAACCCCAAACCAATATCGTTAATACAGTTTTGTAGATTATGTGTATATTTGTCAGATAGATGTAGGTACCCATTGACTACTACTACCAGTAGTCCAATTTACAGCTCTGCTTGTTCTCTCTCTGCCAGGCTTGGCCAACACTGTTCAACCTGCCCATAGTGTTGAATGCACTGCAATTCCATCAGTCCTTACCTTTGCTCTCAACTGCAAACAGTGCACCTAGGGAGAACTCAGTGGTGAGGATCTGCATCACGAAATCCTCCCTGAAACAACCTACCTCCAAAATAGTAGCTGTTGCCAGAGTAGATCCGTGAGACAGTGGTGGCATGGCTGGCGGTGGCAGCGTCGTTATCCAGCGTCAAGGTAATGCGGTGCCTTCTGGCATTGATGTTAACGGAATGCCAAAGCCCATCGTGGAGATTGGTGCCTGGCAAAAAACACGTACAAAGTGAAAAAAAGACATGCAGGAGACAACAGTGTTCTTCATATCTCCTTTTGCTTCCAACTTGTGACCACAAATATGAAACTAAGCTATGCAAAGTGAGAACTGTAGCTGAAAAGAACTCATTACCTCTGGAAACAAGCCAGCATAGAAGAAAGTGCCCAGGAAAAGGGAAGTTTTGAGAGTATTTAAGGTCATCTCACATTTTAATCTAACCTGCTACTACTGCAGGCACTCATCAAGCTAGCCCTATCCTTCACCTTTCTGGTAGCACACTGTCAACATTTGGATGTGTTTATGTCTATCTTCAGTCTGTGAGTAAATGCTTACGAGTCCAGAAGTGCTCAGACATCTCTACTGAGCTTCTGGTACCTCACAGGCATGAGGTTGCAGAGGATTAGATTCAGTGAGACATTCATAGCCTGTTCTCAGCCTCCAATCTGAAACCTGACTGACTCCAGTAGGTATCAGTAGGATTTATGTTTCTTATAACCCTCCAGCACCAGTGCAGCACACACTAATATTAATGGATGTACAGAAGTTGGATTTCTACATGTATGCTCTGAGAACTGGGATTATAGCTCTGATCAGGAACCTCTAAAGGTTGAAGGATATACTGGGCAGTCTCTTTCTCTTCTAGACACTGGCAAAGTGGGAGATTACCTGTTTTGTTTCCTTATTCTGAAAATCAGTGCTGCATTGTACAGCTCTCAAAATACTACCACAGAGCTACAAAGAAACTCCACATCCTCTATGCTGACAGCCATGAGAATCAGTGGGCAAGCTTATGAACCCACACACAGAGGTGCAGATCAAAAGTAACCTAATTACAGTTCAAAATATGCTACCATCAGGCTGAAGTCACTGAGATCAGGCACAGACAACTAGTGTTTACTCCCCACCCTAACAGAACATTTTTGTTAATGTTGCTTTCAGAGAAAACAAACAAGCACTTACAAATATAAAGAGGTGTGAGAACAGTTCAAAACAAAATAAAAAAAAGTGGGTGTTAGATGTGTGTAAAGCCATTTCATCATGAATTTCAAAATGAGACTATTTACTCAGTAATGGCTGTTAACACATGCACAATTGCCATAGAATTAGAGGTTGATTTTCCAGCAAAAAATGGATGATTTTTCAACTAGAACAAGTGCATTTTGATGTGGAACATGTTGCTGAGGTTTGAAATGATTACAAAAGGAAACAGGTCCCATTTGGGGGAAAACCAGCAAGCATGAGTTTATTGTGAGTACCTGACATCTGCAGAACATGACACATGCACTTTCTGCATATTTCCCATGTACAAGAAGGCAGTTTAGCATGCTTTGGATAGGCTGAACCCAGGTTCATGATTTCAGAACTACATAAAAACAAACACACCCAACCAAATACTGACATAGTCCCAGCTTTGTCAACAATTTAATTAGGACTGCAATAAAGACTGGAATTTGAGTTTTCAGTGTTCAATTGTAGCAAGCTATGGCTGTAGCACTCTACATGAGTAAGGATAGATGCAGGGCTGCCTCATTTTCTATCACAAAGGGGAATGAAACACACATACAGAACAGCTCTGCTTTGACAATTATCAGTTTTTTGTCTCTGCTTCTTTTAATAGATACATCTGCCCTCTTTTAGTCTGTACAGGGAATATTTTAATATTACATGTTTTTAAACATCTACTCTTTTAGAAAATATATTATTATTGCTGTTATTATCATCATCATTATTATTATTCCTCCAATTATTAGATCAGAAGCAGCCCTATTTTACCCTTTTGCATCCCATCAGCTTCACTACAAAAAGCAACTTGTGAAGTGGCTAAGAAAGCCTAACAGGGAGTGTAAGGAGAGGAAGCCCATGGTCAGCCTCTCTTTTGAGTGTAGCATAAAGGGGGAGTCCAAAGCTAATCAGAGAAAACAAATCAGCTCTGAGCCTCCCTTAACTTCTGCTGGGAAAAGATGCTGTGGCTGAGCAGGCTCCCAGCTGATTTCACCACAGTCTGAAGACAGGAGCAGGAAGGTCTTACTGAAGAAAATTGAGTGTGACTGCTTAAGAACAGAGAGGCTCAGCTAACTGTCAGTGAGACTGAGTCTAGAGATTTCAGGATGCCAATTTTCCAAGCTTAGATCAAACTGTACAGAGTGGCTTTACCACTAGAAAGCAGAATAAAATTGAAAAGAGAAAGGATGATTGGGTGTTTCCTTATTGCTTGATCCTTTCAACCCATGGAGCTGAACCTTCGTGTCTTAGCATCAGACAAGTGAAAGAAAACAAAAAAATAAACACCTTCAGTGATTTCCACTGGGTTCTCAGTCTCCTTTTGAATAAGTAGCATCAATCTCCCACCATGGAGGTAAACCAAGAGATGTCCTGAGTTTTCAGACAGCTCGGTGAACAGAAGTAAGCCATCTTTATTCCATGTTCGGAACTGGAAGCTGACTGACAAACCATCAATTTGAGCAGTGCCAGGGAGCAGCAAGTAACTTCGACTGGCACTCACAAAGGTGATAGGAACAATTGGTGGTTCTGAGCAAGAAAAGGTCACATTCCCCTGAAAAAAAAAAAAAAAAAAA
>VYXF01002425.1:460854-604656 GCA_013397295.1 Polioptila caerulea
GTCTGAGAAAAAAAAGGTCCCATTCCCCTAAAAAAAAAAAAAAAAAAAAAAATCAAACATAATCAGCATGACATTTTTTCCAGTCATCCCAAAACATCTAATTTAAATAAGCTCATGGATTACTCATTGCCCTCGGGGCTGAAATAGGTATTATTATTCAGACATATATCTTTGGAAATCAATAGGAAATATACCTGTCCATGCTGGGAAAACTTATCTAACTTTAAAATTTTTCTTTTATCCCAAATGCTGAGGATTAAAAATCAAAACCTTACTTCTTGGAAGGATCTAAATGTAACTAAATGTCCTATCAATGCCACACCTCAGTTGATTTTCTCAGTCACCCGGCCCTGAAATCAATGGTGCAATTTGCCGAGAACAGAAGCGCATTTACTCAAAGCAGTCTGCAGAATCTGCAGCAGCTCGTATCACTGTAGCTGGTGGAAGAAATGACTCCATCACTTTGCTCAGCCACTGTAGATTACCCCACCAGGTCAATCAGGCCATGGTATAAAACCCTAACAATACATAAAGCCAGGATGCACTTAAGGAGCCACGTCTTTCAAAGCCACTCCAGGAGATTGTTGCAGCCAGCTGCTTTGAACTCGGCTGCTTTGTAAAATACCAACTGTAATCTGATAAAAACATTGGAGTGTAAAGCTTTCTTCAGGATAACACTTCTCATCAGAGCCTGTACCTCACTCTAACAGGATAATTATAACGAACAGCACTTGATGGATGTGCAGGAAGTTGCAGGGCTTGGGGAATTTCTCTCTGCAATCTCAGACAGATGATGGAACTGCTCGCTATCACTTTCAAATGTCTCTCAAGTCTTTATTTTTTAAGCTGAAAATAAGGTGCTAGAAATAGACAAAGTCATCACTGGAAGAAACAATCCTTCATAGATACCTATCTATATGGAGCTATCTGCATAGTATCTGTTAGGCTCAGAAAGCTACCTACCAGATTTGGCAAAGGGAATCCATGCATACTAGAAAAGGAATCTAACATACTAGAATGTGTTTGAGATTTAATCCAAAGCTTATCTGAACTCCACTGAAATCAGGTGGGAAGTAGGATGGAAATTTTGTCTCGGCCTTTAAAAAATTTTTACTGCCTGCTGGGATTTGCTGCATGAAGAGATGGCACAAACTTTTTTTTTTGTTATTGCTACATTTCTACTTCAGTTTTTAATCAAATTCAGGCCAGAAGTCCTGTCCTGGGACATGATCAGCAAAGGGTGCTGACAGCAGGGCCAATGCCGGGACATGTAGACAGGACCTGCACATCTCCTCCTTTGCTTAACCAGGTCAGATTTCAAGCTCTGAAGTCTGACTTCAACTTTAGCCTCTGCATTGTCTAAACTGAAGTGGAGCAGGTGTCATTCCACCGGCCATAAGAACAGGCACCTGGAAATGCACAAAGGTGGTGCCACAATATTCTGTGTAAATGGGATCAAAGGTGCATTTGGAAGACAGACAAGAGGTGTGTCTGCCTTTTGGGAAGGTTCTTTGCATGAGGTACTTTTGTTACTCTTATTCAAAAATTGAGGCCTCCATGACGTAAGGGCCATAAATAATTGCATTTAGAGCAAAAAATTAGACAGAATTTTTAAAAAACAGAAGGAAAAAAAAAGCTGAGTAAAACAATTGATGCCATAAGAACTTACATCAATTCAACTGACTAATTTAGGAGGGAAACAGCTTAAAGCAGCATTCCAGAGCAAAGTCAGTAGTTTTGATGTAGTTAATACACACCAACAATAGTTGCTGATATCCTTACACTGACCAACCTGTCTACCTTCCTAGAGACAGTAACGTGAAAACCTGAAAAAAGACATACACAACTGTTACTTTGAAAAACATTTGTCCACTGGGTGGGATAGGTTCCCTTTACAAAAATTGTTAAATTTTCTGTGAGTGTTACTCTCAAACAAATTATTCCAGCAGGTCTAAGTCAGAAAAGTAAACAGCTCCTTCTAAACGTTCATCTGATCATGAGCATTTTGCTTTAATTGGCAGCAGTTCTGGAACTCTCCAGGGTATATGCCAGATTTCTGGCAGACACTTGATTTTATAATTGAACCCAATTTAACTGAAAAGTAAAAGCTCATTGGCTAGGAAATGGGATAAGAACAGTCTAATCCCTAGAGAAAATAAAGGAGACGCTCAGCTCTATCCAGCTGCTGGAAACTCTAGCTATCATGTGGCATTTGAGAATTCCATTGAGTCCATCTCCAGACTGATTAACGACTCTTCTAACAAGCAGAGAAATCTTTACAAAATAGTTCTTATTGTTCTTACAAGAGAAAACTTCTGAACCTAAAAATGCAATGGAGATATCAGCAATTTTTTCACGGGCTGCCATGACAATTGTCTTAAGAGTGGAAGATGTCAAGATTTCTGCAGGCAGGATACAGCTTTGAACGTGGTTCTTGTCCAAGTGAGATGTTGAATGAACAGGCAGAAGCATGTTACAGCATTTTAAAGAACCAGAGCCTCTCCTATTAAAAGAGAATGGAAAAACACAGTTGCTAAGTGATGAGGATAAAAGTGGATTACATAGAAGAGCCTCTGAGCCATAAACCTCATCCAAAACTGACTGGAGACTTTCCAGTGACTTCTGCGGGACTTCAATAAAACCTGTATAACTTTAATGAACCATTTCAGTCTTTTCTGGCCTTTCTTCATGTAGTATTATGTACTGTTCAATGAAGAGAGAAGACAACACCCCAGTCAGGGCAATTGGTAACAAGTTCCTTATACATTGTACTTGCTCTCAGAGAATACTAATCAAAAATAATATGCACTTGGGAAATTATTCAAACTGACAGCTGCACTGCAATTCTCAGCACTTAGCCTACCAGAGGATCCAGGCCAAGATCACAGCTTGAAAAGAAAGAACAATAAATGAGTATTTCTGAGGTCTTATTCTACCTGCAGGTTAGAGCATCAAATGGGCACTTAAACTTTCCTCATTAATCACTCTATGGATACTGTCCAATAAAAAGGGTATCTTGCTTTCTGCAGAGGATTAGAAAGGATGATTTCATATGACAGGTAAATGGACTAAGATCCCAGGCCTGGCTGAGATACAACTGTGGTAAACTGGCAAGAATATCTCCAGCTTGGAAATTGGAGGACTACTTCTAGCTGTGAAGGGACTGAGTTTGCAGATGAATTTACAAGGAGAGTAACACAAGAAAAAGGTGACCTCTGATGCAGTTTTAAAAGGATAAGATGAAAAATTGGCATTCAACTCTAAGAAAATGCATTTTGAGAATAAGGGAGGTTTTTTCAAGCCCTGTTTTTAAATTCAATCTCTCAAGAAGAACAAATGCCAGGAGACCTACATATTTCAAATACTTCCCAAGACCATGCTGAACAGTCAATGAAAAGCAAATCAAAGCGAGATACAAGCTCCAGCCTTCTGAAATACTGCTGCAAACTGCCTTCAAACAGGATATGGGAGCACCAAGGCTCACGGTGTTCCTTCGGTTAGGACAGGTCCACTGAGTGAGCAACCAGTCCATCCCAAGAACAGAGGAGATGTACTGAGATGGGTTTCTGTTTCTCTGAGAAAAATTTCAATATGGAAATCTGAAAGTTTCACTGATCTAAGTTACATTAAAACTGATATGGCCCTGTGATAATCAATCTCATGACAGAGAACTGCCCTACCTCCACTTACTGCAGGTATCATGAATTCCAATAAAATATTAATTGCTTATCACATTGATTTAAGTTGCTTATATTAAAATAATATTCCCAATGGAGAGGAAGTAACATTTAACAAAAATAGAGAAGGCTTAGCAAAAACTGAAAACATTGTGACCATGGGAGGATCAGGGATTAGACGCTTGGCTGGACCTTTCCACATGTTCTTTATCTCAGACTCCCAAACTGACTAGTCAGAAACAGAACAAAGGATTTTACCATTTTTATGCCCATAGGAACTGTACATTATTGTTTCATTACATGGTGCAATAGTTAAGAGATGCTGACAAAAAATGAGAGCAAATATAGAAATATTTTAGAAACCTTCTACACTGTTTTTCTTAGATTCAGGAAAAGGTGGAAAAAGGACCACAGGGGGAAACACACACATACACAGAAAATATGACCACTTAATATTTCTCTCTGTGGTGTATTGACTTTGTCTGCATACCAGGTGCCCACCAAGCCCCTATCACTCCCTTCCTCATGAAGTGAGGGGAGAAAAAGAAGAAAGAAAACCCTCTTGTGTCAAGAGAAAGGCAGTTTAATAAAGCAAAAGCAAAGGCTGCAAGCAGAAGCAAAGGAAAACAAAAGATTTAATCTTTACTTTCTATGAGCAAGTGATGCCCAGCTGTTTCCCAGGAAGCAGGGTTTCAGCATGTGTAGAAGCTGCTCCACAATAATAACTGCCTCTTCTCTTCCTTTTTCTCTTGGCTTTTATTGCTGAGCAGACTCATTTGGTGTGGAATATCCCTTTGGTCAGTTTGGATCAGCTGGCCTGGCTATGTCTCCTCCCAAGATCTCACCCACACCCAATCTCCTGGTGAGGAGGAAATTCACTTTAAGCAACAAGTAGGAATGAAACCAGCCTTTCAAAATCACCTTGCTGGAAGTGAATAAGATATATGTCTGAGATCAAACTGGCAAGTAATTACTGTCCAAGTCCAATTTTTGCTCCACTTCAAGGTAAAGTGATCTACAGCTTATTAGTTTGTATTGCCTGGAACAAAACACAGCAGCAAGGAGATTTTTTTCTTCATTATTATTATGAAAACAGAACCACATCTACCTTAAAATAGAAAAGTGTACAGAAAGCAATTCCTATCAGCTTTTTTCTTTATTTTATGTATTAGTTTCCTTTAATAGCCCTTCCTCTTTTAAATTCCAATTATCCATGTATCATAGCCCAACACCAGCCTAAATGGTTGGTGTGAGCTGCACATGATCCAGGCTCCTGACTGTGATGGGCTCAGCTTGCCCCCTTCTGTTATGCCAAGTGCCAAAGAGTTCCTAAGGCCTTACCAATTGGAATAAGACCTTAAAAAATATACTAAAGCCTTAGCTTTGCAGAAAATTACATTTTATCCCATTTTCCTTATCTCCTGCTAACTCCTATGACAATAATTAGCCATCTCTCTTCCTCTCCTTCAGGGACTAACAGCCTTATCATCTCCCACCTTGAAACACCCTCCTCTGCTCAGCAGGCACTAACTGCCCTATTCATTCAATTTGACTATCCAGATAATGTAATAAATGAAACCCTGAACAATTGTTTCTAACCTGTAATTTGCTGAAGTCTGATGACTCTCAAAAAAGCCTTGTTTTCTCAGAAACATGTCATTTTTTTCTGCATGTCATCCAGTCTTATTAAATAATATAGTCTCCCTCCCTGAAAGACTTGCTTCACTTGTTGTCATCACAACTATCAAAATCCTAACACAAAGAAACTTTTATATCAAGGAGAGTTTATTAATGCAGCTATGTGCTAGGTTATACACTTGCACGCTGAAATTCTTTAGAATTGTGGACAAAGCCAACTGAAATCAATGGGAAAGATGTCATTTAAATAGACTTTATTTCAAGACCACAATTGAGGTGACACACTTAATTTCTTTCAAAATAATCCTGTTATACCCTTCAGCAACAATAAAATAGAATCTTAAAATGAATGCTATTTATATAGACTTCCTTGCTATTCCACACTGCAGGTAGAATGCAAAGAAGACTCCTCTGAAGACCCAGAGAGCACACAGAAAGAAAGAAAGAAAAAAATATAAAAAAATTCTTTTTAAAATAATCAAATATTTTTGGAATCTGAGTTCACCTGCCTTATCTAAAAAATTGCACATTCAGTTCTCTCTTTAATCGTGATCCAATACTTCCATAAATAATTGAATAAAACTTATGTTTTTTAGAAATTCCACTTGGTCCACAGGAAGTTGTATAAAAGGTCACTAAAACCTTCCAACATTTTTTATGTATTTATTCCTATAGTCTTATTGGTGTACAAAAAATAAGAAAAATAATCTAACTTGTGATTCTCCAAACCCCTTGGAGGGACCTTCACAAATCACCAGCCTGTTGTTCACAGAAAGATCAACACTTGCCAGAGCACTTTGGTAGAACGAGATATTTGCAGACAAGTATATTCTTCTCAGGATGAAGGTATCTCAAATCAGCTTAATAAAATAGCATGTTTGGATTCTCTATAAAGAGAATGAATTATTAGTTTACATTCTCCTGTCACTAGGTATCTTTCCCTGCTCTTTGATGCTGGCAATTGGTTATTTCCCCAAGGCACTACAGTGATACATTCACATGTCACCACATCCCTCGCTGTGCTGAGCTGTCACTCTCACATTCAACATGGCAGGCCAGTGTAGAAATTCAAGCGAATCTGAGAGCTGACAATTCTGCCTTACAGTATCCTGCACTCCTCTCAAGCCAGCACAGGGTTTGCTCTGCTAAATAAAAATGTAACTTCAATTTCTATTAGCCAAAGGTAATGGAAGAGAAAGGGAAATCGTGTTTTTCTCAACTGCAGTGAGTAAGTAGGGTGGAACACAGAGAAGACCAAACACAGCATCTTTTAATGACCTCCTAATTTCTTTTCATCTGCTAGACAACTTCCAATTTTGGCATCACAAATCAGTGAAGCACAGAAACAACTTAAGACCCTGGCCACACGTCACATTTGAGCAGTTTCTAAAGGTGCAACCAGAACCTAGCATTAAGTAACCACTGGGGGAAAGGATCCCATATTTTAAGGATGCTATAGCTATTTTTTCTCTTATCTACTCCCTCAACCAAATGCATTTAGCAATTCTCAATTGATTTATCTTCCTAAAACTTGCCCCATCTCTTCCTGCATCTACATACACTCTTAACAAGCACAAAGATCTCTCAGTGAGGACTTCTTCATCCCAGATATCAACAGGTCAAATTTCCTTCTGTGAAGAATAATTTCCCTTCAGCTTCTTGTAAATGTGGCTCTTACTTGTATATTTTCTTGTCCCTACCTAATTGCCCCAGAAGTGTAACTGCTGTAGGATTTCTCATAATGAGCAGTCTGCACTCCTCTTGTGCTGAAAAGACATTCAGTAAATAGGGCAAACCTTTAGATTACTATTTTAAAGCACTTTATGAGGTTTCCCAAAGGTCCACCCTATGACCATGATAGGGGTTAATTACAGAAATTTGACTTCTCATAACCTCTTGCAATTAAAACCAGTAATTGCTTGGAAAGTACATAAAAGATCCCCTATCATTGCTCCACATTCAATGATCAAGGGAAGGGAAAACAAAATGAACAAAAAACCCAAACAAGCAACACCTCCCCCCCCCTCCAAAAAACAACCCCCAAACAAACCCAAAAAACCAAACCAACCAAGAAACGCCAAATCAAAAAACCCAAAGAAACAAAAACCCAAAACCACAAAGCCTACAACATGCTGTCAGGGACAGAAGAAACCCCAGAGAGAGGAAAGATAGCCTGTCCAAATAGACAGTGCTATGTAGGGAGGTTAAGTATCAGGCAATACAAAAATGGAATTCTGAAGGCAAGTTCCAGTTCAAAGAGACAGGCTGCCTCGTTATCTTGAGATGCCTTCTCAAGGGGATTTATTGCAAGTCTGAAAACTGCAAATGAGTTACAGAAAAGAACAGGCAGAATGATAATCACAGCCACCACCCAAGAGTAAAATACATACTACAGCACTCTGTTATTGACAACCTGTAGTTTCTTCCTCTGACTTTAAATGCAGCTGATTTGGGGCCATTATTTATATGGGTGAGGAACTACATCATAAGAGGAAATCTATACCTCCAAAGCTGGTATATCATTTTCCTGCTTGTGTGAAAGATCTCAAAAGTAAAAAACCCCAAAGCTGATGGATATGAAAACCCCCAAGTCTGGCTCACTGACTGTGGCAACATTCACAAAGGCACAGAGTGAAGCAGAGAGTGAGTGTTGAAGTCTGCCTGTCTTTGGAGGCAAAACCTGATGTCCCTAAGCATTAATGGCTTTCTAATCCCAAACCAACCAGTTTGTCATCAATTATCTTTTGCTAGGAGACAAAGGTATTTTAGGGACTAACAAGGCAGAACCAACTCAGGTGATCTCCAACTTGTGGGGAGAGAACGTAAATATGCAACACATTTTTGGAAGGAGTACTTCCACATCCCTGCTACATTTAATTATTCTTCTGTGCTGATCCTTTCATTGCATTTCCACTTCAGACAACCCTAGTGACTACAAAGACATGAAGAAGAGAAGCTTGCTGCTCCCTGTGGATAGAGCTTGTTCCTTGAAAACCTCAATGCACTTTGAGTAAAAGCACTGAGAGCAGAGTAACTCTGGCAGGCAAAAATCTACACTTAACAAGAACAAGTTATTTTAATTTGAGGAAGGTAATTGGTAATGAGTGGGGTAAAGCAGAAAAGGGAAAGGGGATCAGCCTGAAAAACCTAGAAGTACCTGAGAATTGCTCGAAATAGCTGGGATGCTAAGAATGTTGGAAAACAGATTTACAGGGCCCATTTCTTATAGAAGGGTGTTCATCTAAGATGATGAGGCACTCTGAGCCTGGCAACCTTTCCATGCACTTTGCATATCCAAGTGTTACAGACACAGCACAGAGCAGTTCATAAACCTTGAAAAATGCCGTGCAGCAGCCCGCCTCTGGAAACCATGGCGTTTAAATCATCACTTATGTGAAAGAGATTGAAGGATGGAAGCACATCCCCACAAACTTAGACTGAGAGGAGCTGGGTTCCTAGACCTTTCATCTAGCACTTTCTGAACCAAGTGTATTGATAACAGAGTTTCATTGCTTGGGGCCACTTACACCCAGAAAATGCCCTTCTGAGAGAAAGTGCAGTGCAAAATTTTCCTCTTCCTCTTTAGAGAGGCCTTCCCATTGTCCAGCCAGCAAAACAACCAGCTGGTTAATGACATAAGAATCAGACAAGGGCTCTTTGCTCCCCCCTTAGAAAGTAAGCTGAGAGGAAGAACAATTTAACACAGTCCATAAGATTTGTGCCTTTGAGTCCTCAACCAGAACCATCAAACTCAAGATTATTAAAGCAAAGTCTCTCAGTCCCAGGGGAGTATCCTGAAGGCAGTCTTGGCTGCCAACAACACAGTGAGGAACTTATCACCCATCACCTTTCCATTTTCCAGCTCCCTGTGTATTCAGCCTTGCCCTAGGCAAGGAAAGCACAGAAAGAACTTCCTTGGTCTTCTGGTTTGCTTTGTTTTAGGTTCAGTGTATTCATACACGCTACTACAAACTAGAAGATGCCATGGGAGCCAGAAGCTGTTTCATCTCCATGTTCTCCAAAGACAGAGGGTTAGCCAAAAGGCATTTATCAAAGCACAGTGTAGGAATGAGGCAAAAGCTGAACAGAGATGAATTATACAGTTTGTCAAGGCTTCATTGTAGTGTAGTTTACTCTTTTTGCAAATCTATTTGTTATTTTTGTAATATATTTAAATATATCTAATTTTTTTTACATTATTATGTGTTAAGTTATATTTGTAGTTTATGTTATCAAGCTGGATAAGACTCTAGTTCTTCTTGCTTTGCTTCTACCATTCCACATTTAGAGACAGTAGTACAAAGTCAATGGTTCTCAGAACTGCCAATACACTGAATATAAGGAGCAGCACAAAGGAGACAATTTTCAGTGATAACAGGAGTATTTTTTCTCCTCTATAACATGAACTGAAGTATCAAAGTATAATTCTGCTAGTGCTCTACTTCCCCACAGTGACAGAGAATGGTTCAGAAAATAAGATTTTATCTGAGTTAAACAGGAAAAAAAAATCTCTATGACTTCTATCATGCTATTAAGTATACACATCTTTATCTTGAAAAAAATAATTGTTTCCCCAAGCAAATTCTAATACACCAGGAAAATCAGAGAAATGCATTGGTTTCCACATGTCTTTCAATAACTCTCATCACAGGAACCAGTGCTGGCTGGTGTTAACCTCAGCAATATCATTTTAACAAGCTAATTATTCCCACAGCTATCCAAATCTGAACTCTGCTCATTCAATGCAGCCAGCAGCACCAAGAGAGCACAAAAAGCATGGAAGCAAAGAAGGAAAGCACATGGTGCTGCCTCTTACCACAGTATAGATCTGAGGTTTGCGTCTTTTGGCCAGGTCAATTATATTGACTCCGTTGTAATAGAGGTTCTCAATGCACCCATGGAAATTTTTCCTCTGAAAGGTTCCTGGCTTCCCCGGGACAGGAATCCCTCCGAAACTGAGCTTTTGGAAAGAACAAGAACAGCATTATTTAGAATATTATAGATATGTATGTATATGTTTATATTATATCCCATTGTGTTATCATCCCAAAAAGCAAGAGAGCTCAGCCCCACTCCGTACATCCACTTGGGGTATTATTTAAGGACCAATTCCCACCAACAACATCACTGGGGGCATGAGGCAGGGCTTGGCAACCTCTCCAGGGAAATTACAGCCCCCATTGCATTCCTGCTGCTGAGAACTCACTGCTGTGGGACCAGCTCTGAAGTGCCTTGGCACACCAACTCAGTGCCAGCAGCTCACCTCCCAGGAACACCCACACACAAAACATTCCCAGAGTGTGCAACCCACAGCCCACTGGCCCAGAGGGTGACACCTGGCTGCAGTGCTCAGGAGCCCCTGAGCAATGGGGGAATAAACTCTCCCTGCCCTCAGAGCTCTGGGTTGGCCTGGGAGCTGCGGTCACTCCTTTCCACCAGGCAGGTGTGTGAGCACTTCTAGTTTCAGCCAGAGGAGGGTAGAGGCACATACTCAAATACCCCATTTGCACCTTGCAATTTCACTGTGCTTTGGTCTTAACAAGTCACCTGGGGCATTTGGGACTGAGCTTTGTAATGGAGAAGTTCTGCACACTACACATTTGCACAAAACTTCTGCTATGCTGTTGTCTAAGTACTGGCAGATGTTAACACTGTGCAGGTTACAGCTCCTTGCTCAACTGGAGGGTTGAAAGCCCTGGGAGGACAAAGAGGCTAAGAAAATAAAGCTGCCCAAATACAGCATAATTGTTTGGATTCTGAAGGAAAGAGAGAGAGAGTAAAAAGAAAGAAAAACAAACCCCACAACTCCAAAACATTCTGATAATCCTACTTTCATTTTCCAAATGTCACAGCTCATTTCTAATTAACTTTACTGACCTTTCTGGCAAAACATTACTGGTGGTACCACTAAAGTTTTACTCATTTTTCCCATCATAGCCAGCAGCACTGTGAGTGATATAAAGCAGGTGGGGAGCCTGCAGCCACCACACTTGATGAGGACCTGTGCTGCAATCCTGCTGCATCCACTGCAGCAAGTGCATGCACTGCTGTTTGGCACTGCATACATGCTGCTGGAACCTGGTCAGCCCTATTCCCCTGCCACAATTCCCAAAGCCTTACCTCAGTTCATTATTACAAAAATAAAGGGCAATTTGGGGGTTATTTTTCCTCCCACTCCACCTAACAAGCTGGGATACTTAAGCAAATGAAACCTCCCTGGGTAACCTTGAAAACATTTACTTGAAAACAAGTTCTTAATGAACTTGCACCTCAGTTGTTTTAATTGATCACTTCAGAGAAATAAAGAGTGAACAGACTGCTACTTTACGTCACTTGCAGGTTTGTTATTGGCATGAGGGCTTATCTGGTAGCAATGCATTTTTTTTTCCCAGTGAGAATCATTAGTTCTTTCTAAAACACCAAACTTTCCTTCTTTCATGTTCTATTCTTCAAGTCTCCTGCTTAGGGACTCTGTACTTGGGTTTCAAAACCAGAAGAAAAATCAATATCAATTACACCAAT
This sequence comes from Polioptila caerulea, assembly GCA_013397295.1. NCBI lineage: Eukaryota > Metazoa > Chordata > Aves > Passeriformes > Certhiidae > Polioptila > Polioptila caerulea. The sequence goes on from VYXF01002425.1 coordinate 472,692, forward strand.
GCATTATTATGAAAACAGTTTCCTTTGTGATTGGTAATAATTTTAATTATTAAAGTAATGATTTTATTACCCTCAGTAAGGCCTTTAATCCCTAAAGTGTGCTGAAATAAACTTTCAGTAGACTGCATTGCTACAATGCTTGACTTAAAGACTGTCTCAGAGCAAATGGAGAAAAAACACACTGTGAAAACGTAGCTCAGGAGACAAGATCTGAGTGCCACAGTGGTAGGTGGTGATGCTGATTTACAGCATCTGAAGATCTTTTCTACCATGTTCCCTATTTTGGAACATCTGGAAAAATGTTCTACAAATTAGACTGGAGCCTGAGTTTCCCCCAGTTGGCACCAAACAAGAGGTAAGAAATTTTATTATTTTGAAATTAGAAAAGCTGATGACTCAATTATTTGGCTTTTCTCAGCTTCATCTTAAAAGCAGTTACAGTTTTGGCCCCTAACAGCTCAGTCTAAAGGTGTTGCAGAATCCCACTCTTCCAAGGGCTGTCCCTACTAGATGTTCTTGTGATTTGGTAGAGCAGTGCCAGGGGGACAGGTACCACTCTCTCCACCCTGCTTTGTGAAATGCAAAGAAAGGAATTTCATCTGGAAGATGAGAGGAGAGAGCAGGCACCTGCCACTGCTGAGCCGTTTGTTTTTTTCCCTTGGGTGTGTTGGAAAGTGATCCTTTCCAGAGAAATGAATTCAAAGTGCAAAGGGGAAACCTGTGGTCTCTGAAGCAGTGAACCGTGCCAGCTCAACACATCCAGACGGTGATGGCTCTGTGCAAGCACGACCCTGAGCCTTCTGGGCAAGGAAGACTCGGCAGACAAGCACAAGGGGATAAAAATGAACATGGGTAATTTGCACGCAGGTGTGCGTTGCTGGCTAACAGATGAGGAACTGCCTTGCATACAGATATGATGATACACAGAGCTTTAAGGTGCTTTTTAAACCACTGTCCTCCATAAGCACTGAACTGCTGGGCAGATACAGACTGCACTCTGCCACACCTTGGTCTCATCACAGGGGAGCACACCAGGCTTGGTTTTATGGGCAGGCTGGATGTTTCCCCTGCTCAGTCGTTCCCTGCTGGGCTTCTCTGGCTCCCTAAGATCAGCACGCTCTGCAACACGCTCAGATGTGAAGGGACCTGGGTCAGAGCTGGTGGTTCTGAGCACCACAGAATCACAGAATTACTAAGATTGATAAAACCTCTAAGACTGAGTCCAACACAGCACTGTGTTCATGACTAGACCATATCCCCAAGTGCCATACACCTTTAGAACACTCTCAGGGGTGATGATTCCACCACTCCCCTGGGCAGCTTATTTCAATGTGTGAACACCCTTTCAGTAAGGAAGATTTTCCTGCTATCCAATCAAAACTTCCTCTGCCCCAACTTGAGGCCATTTTCTCTCGTCCTGTCATTTGATACCTGGGAGAAGGGACTGATGCCCACCTTGCTAAAACCTCCTTGCATTCTGGAAGTCTTCCATTCCTAGTGGGAGTACAATAATTTTCACCTGTTCATCACTATGTGGAGAGCTGTAATTTGAGCAAGTGGTGTCTGGACAGAGGGACAACTCAGGGCTGGAATCCCCACAGTCATGCTCAATTCAATGCAGGGATGCATTGTGCACAGTGATGCTGTTAAAATCATATTGGAGATGGTAACACAGCTGCTCCCAGAACATTTGACTAGAACCCACACTATGACTTCTCATTTGATCAAAGTCTGCCATACTTTGAAGTGCAAACATAATGCAATGTGTATTTGCACACAGATTGGCCACTTTCTGATGCTGGCATATATAGAGTTACACTGACATAGTTGATGCTGGTGAAGTATGAAAGGAGCTCTTTAGGAAATTTATATTAAATAATGATCTTTGCTGGAAAGAAACAGCTCATAGGGTGGTTGCTTTCCATCATATTCATTTTATAGAAATGCATACCTCAATTCACAGGTTATAACCTAAAAGGCTTCACACACCTCATAATCAATATCCAAGTGATCTGAATCCCCCTTTGTTCGGAAGTGCTGGGTGTGCTTGTCCACTGTGAAGTTCACTTGCTTGTTGAAGCGTTCTATGAGAACCGAGTGCCAGTGCTGGTCATCCAGGAGGCTGCCCAAGGTGACAGACGTGTGGCTGTTACTGAAGTGCAGGTTGGAGTCGCCTGGAGGGGCACAGAGAGGCAGAAGACACCGGAGTTACCTCTAGACTCTGAACTGGAGCATGGAGACTCAAAGGAAGCACAGAGCAGAGCTCCAGGATGCTAGACAGAGCTCTTGGAAACAGATCCTTTTCAAGGACTGCCTTAGATTCTTTGGGTCTCTAATTCACATAAATGTGTGTATACCTCTCCTACACACATTTTTTCCCTGGGAAATCTTTGATGAACTAGGACGTGTTACTGATGCTGACCCACACACTGCAGCAGGCAGGGCATTATTACTTTGTCTGTACCCTTGGTTCTGCCAGGCTTTTTTGGTCCTGGTGGCTTAAGAACTTCCTTTGGGTAGCACCAAGATCTTCTGTCTAATCACATTAACAGACCACTCTTGAAACTTCACTGTTGACTCTGAGCTTTCTGCAATTTAACAAGAAAATTGTAACTGTCCATTTTCACAGGGAAAAAAAACACACAGTGAAGCAGTAAGAGTGTTTTGTTCAGTTCATAAAAATTCTTAAATCTGGCCTATATCTACAAAAGTATAGATCACAAAAAAAAAATATTTAGGCCCTAACCCATTAATTTTAAGCAATCTTCTGTTTTCCAGCTGGCTATATGTCTTAACACTTCAGAGCCTCTCAGTGAAAGGCATCCTTTATTACATTCCCACAGAACCGAGAGAACATATGCTCCAAAACTGCCAGGCAAAAATGCAAGCAGATTCCAGAGAAGTCTTTAAAACCCTTTCCCATGACATATGAATTCAAAAAGAGAACCTGAAATGGCTAAAATTTTCTACACTTGGGGCTACAGCTGAAGAAGAAAACCCAACTCATCTCAGAATACACATTAACAACATATCTCCTTTGGAAGAAGTTACATAATATGATTAACTGTACTATATTCTTTTCCTAGCATGAAACAATTGTAAGAGGACAGTGGGGTAGATTCCCCCATTCAGAGCTTCAGGATGTAGTTTTTTGGTCCAAGTAACATCCAAATCCCAAATCAGAAAATGATGTATTATCATTTCTAATCTTTGCTGAAAAAGAAAGAACAAAAGAAAGAAAGCAAAACTTGGGGACTCAACAATTAATGAGCTTAGGTAAAAATAAAGTCCAACAGCTGTGGAAAATAGTTACTGATTTTTAAAACAAACATAACTAAGCACAAGGGGAAAAATGCCCAACTCAAACCTCTCAGTATGAGAAACATGAGTCAGCAGAGACTGCTGAGATCAGTACCATGGGGCACCCACACATGAAACCAGTGAGGATTTTGCAGTAGGCTGCGAGAGGGGATATGATCACTCCTACTGCAGCAGTCCCTAACATTATCAAAGTGCTTCAGTGTATTCATCAGGGAAAAAAACATGCATCCTTCTACAGAAAGAAATTAAGCCAGCCTTTCCTCTGATGCTCTGATCCAACATGATTGTACAGTGATAGCCTTACAGATATTGAAGAAGGAATAGTAACAGTTTTCAAGAAGGAAACATACAGCAGTGTGCACAATGTTTTGACCAGAATGTTGTCATTGAAATTCTGTATCCTCAGCTCAGCTCTGAATCACTGAGTGAATGGAAAAAAATTAGACACAAACCAAAAATAAACCTTTTCTGCAGTCCAAAGACCACTTCCTGAGAATGCTGTTCTTAAAAATAATATAAAAAACCAACACACATGCAAAAAAAAAAAAAAAAAAAAAAGAAAAATAAAAAAAAGGAGGTAAGTGCTAGCCATTGAGCAGTTCTGTCCATCAGAACTAGCCACTGAGCAGTTCTGCCTCGCTCAGCACTAGTTAGAGAAGCAAAGGTCTCTTCTTGACTCAGCTACCATGTCCTGTATGACATCAGCACACAGAATGTTCTGTTGGTATCAGCTAGAGTTTCCAGATACTGTCTAATATAAATAATAATTTATATGCAAACCACTAATTCTAATTATCCTTACCCAGGTTGAGGTGCAAGGAGAGCTTCCCTTTCTGCAGTTCCAAGGTTATGTAGTCTCCACGCTGTCCTTCCCCATGGAATAAGACTCCATCCCCCTGCATGCTCTTGAACTTCAAGGAAACCACATCTTTGAATGTGCTCATAAGCTTCTGATTGAACCTGTAGAGAAGTGAACTTCTGCCATCAAAGTCTGCAATATCTGACTCTGGAAGAAAGAAAATGGCAAAATGGCAAGGAGGGGCAGCATCAGAAGAGGGACTGTATTTTCTTCAGGATCTTTTCAAATACAATTTAGAGTCAGGTGTTGTCCCGGCTGTACATCCACAGGATGTACAGGTCATTCGGGCAACCACATTTCATCCATTTCCAATCCCCTCCCTCTGCTGGAGAAAGGGAACACGAGGATAAAACCAGAACCCCTCTGCACTTGCCTTCCTCATACAACGCTTCTCTCTCATTTAACTTTTGAGAACAGAACAGGTGCCTTCCATCATATTCAGATCTCCAGAACATCCCTTGCCACATTTGCTGTTCATCTCAAATGCATTCAGGATGTTATTCATTACTTTGAACACTTCAGTTCCCACTCCACTTTTGTAGCTTCACAAGTGTCTGTTGAGCTGTTCCTGCATGTCAGCCATGCCTGCATCCACCTCTGCATTCAAATAAGGATCCCCTCAGCCCCCGAGGGCTGGCTGCTTGCTGGTGATGGGCATTTATCAGCCATGTTCCTGCATGCAAATTGACTAGGCTGGCAGGAATCGTCAAATATCAATTCAAAAAGCTTTTGAAGAGATTTCATGGGAACTGGGCATCTAAACAGATTATACACCTTTGAAAATCCTATTAGAAACGTATTTTCTCCTTCAGCCAGCCTCTAAAATCCCAATCATTCTGGTAGGAAACAAGCTTTCTCTTCCTCAATTGCAATTAATATTTTCTTTGGCAGCAGCAGCCTGCAGTACTCTCTCTGCTTTATAAAAAGGTCTTTTAAGCAAGACATATTTTTCAGCAAAAATTTAAATGTATCTATAACCAGAATATTTCAAGTAGCTTTAAATACTTTTAACTAATATGTTGTACACAAACATCTGACTGACATAACATTACTTCAATTCCAATTTCTATCCAGCTGCAATTTGACACAGTTTATGTATAAAATACCAATTTTTTCAATTGGTATTTCCTGTTGCTAAGAAAAATATTGAAAATTAAGAATACCAGACAATGGGGAATCTGAACAGAGGTTTACTAAATTACATAACTACTGAGGCACATGCACAAAGACAAGTAACATCTTCCTAGTGGCCAAGAAGAAAGAACATAAACTATCTTTGTTTGCAAACCATGCATTTCAATGATAAACCAAAGCTATCAGTTTTCTATTTTCTTCTGACAAATAACCGAGAGGTTCATATGATCAAGACTTCCAGTCAGCAACTGTATTGTGATTCAAGTCAGTAATTTAAGTCACCTAAACTCCATTGAGAGTTCTTTTATCCTTCTAAGCATTAACTCTAGTTTCATCTGCTCCTTTTTAAAAACCAAAAATAATAAGAGCTGAGGGGGGCAGGGTCTGAACTTATTCTTTTTTTTTTTTTTTGTGAAAAATTTAAAGAGGTTTGCAATTAAAAACTATTAAAAGCTCAGAAAATAAAACAGCTGTTAACGATTTGTTACTATGGAAACTACCATGAAAATTTCTGCATGTCAGTATGACAGTTTGTACAGCAGTTTGATGGCACACTTACAAACTTGCAGGGAGTACAACATTTAAATTTGATGCAAAATTCTGTAACTCCATAGCCAACTTCATTCCAATCCAGAAGGCAACTGATTTTTGTTTTATGGGAATAAAACAACAAAGAAACTCAGACCTGGGGAAAATTCACTCCTGAATAAGCTAAGACTAACTTCTTATCTGTGATGTCAGAATTATAACATGCTGTTTCCCATCATTTGTGGAACAATTGCTAGTTTAGGAATTATCATAAATACAAAAGTATTCCTTCCATCTGTTTTTAACTTCTGAATTAGGTGTTAAGAAACAGCTCGCTCAGAATTGCTGACTCCTCTCTATTGACCCCTTGACTGCCAGTTTCTACAAAGGGAATTAAATTGGTAGTTCAGTTCTTGTGAATTTTCCCTAACTACATTAAATACTACGATTTGGTTAAAGTAAATCACAAGTGTCTTATAAAAAGGGTTTCATTTCAACACAGGCAGGAATTAGAGAACAGCTCATATTATAGTCTTTGATTTCCAGAGCACTTTGCAACTAAAGTTGCTTTTCCTCCTAGCCCTTAAAACCAAAGGTACTGCAAGAGCAAGGGTGCACTGATTCAATATTGGTGCAAAAGCAGCCCCTTTTTAAATCTTTTTCCTAAGATCCAAGGCTCCAGCCAGTCTAAATTCACACTTCAGTTCTTGTTCTTAACTCTCCACTAAGCCACAGCATAACATGATTTCTTGAATAGCTCTACTACTGACATTTACAGAGTATATCACAAAGGAAAACTTGTTTCTGAAAAGCTCTGCTCCACTAATTATCAGTTGTGAGCACACTGGCCAATAAATAGCCCTGAATGAAATGGGAATATGTCAAATAAATGCTAACACTGGCAGCCAAAAGTCATTAGTGGCAGTTTGCATGACAACAAATCGTTAGTTGCCGTTAAAAACAGCTACTCCAGAAAACCTGCTTAGTGTTTGCTTAGTGTTTATTCAGTCCATGTATGCCCATAACCCTCTTGCAGCAAGAGAAGGAGGATCCAAAATGTTTCAAGTCTCAGAAAATCTGTAGTAATAACAGAATAAAACACAACATATGATTTCATCCTGCACTGCCTGCTGGTGTTCTTGTGCTCTCTGAAGACAGACTTTACTTGTTCTGGGCTCTTTTCTACATTGTCCTCATCAACAAGGCTGTTGACAGGCTGGCAGCACCATGAGAGCACAGAGTTTACTTGTGCAGCAATCTGCTCCCAGCAGCAGAGAGGATATACAGCCATACTTGAGGAGACAGTCCTTCCTCCTAGTGACTTTGGGAAAAGTGAACACTTACTTAGCAAAGATACTCTAAAACAGGAATAACTCCAGGAACAGCTGCCATGTGAGACAGGAACTTTCAGTCTTGCACTTGCACCAATGAACAGAATCTTTTACTCCTGGCAGAAGGGAAGAGGACAGCTCCTGCTCTGAACAGACGAGTCCCCTGGCCAGTCACAGCCTACTGGCCTGAGTGACCCTAAAGCCATGCCCACCTTCCTCTCAGACACGCCACCCAGGGATGGACATGGATGACTGCTTCAGAGGTGACTGTTCTGCCATGCAGCTTTATCCCTATCACAAACCCCTGCTTCATTCAGGTAAGCAATCTTTTGGGTATTTACCTTGTGCATCTGATTGCAAACAATACTGGTCAATGACCATCAGACATTTAGCAGTTCCCTGCCATGAGTTCTTTTGTATCGCATAAGAAGACAAAGCAGAGGATGAATGAAGGTGGGGGAAAAGAAAATTTAAAAAAAGAAAAAAAAAAAAGAGAAGAAAACAGAAAAAGAATCCTGTAAAAATATCATTTAATATAAAAGCACAATATCAGACCATATTCCCCAAAGCCATGACAGCAAAATATGAGAAGTCAGAGTCCTGAACTGCAAATGAAGAATTCTGCTCTCAGAAGACACCCTGTCTCACACCCTATCATTGTTTCTCCTGTGGTATCCCAGCCTGTTAACTGCACATACACCCAATTCTGCTGATGCACCTTGGGCTGTTAACCAGTTATAGAATATGATCAGCATCTTCAATGCAGCTATAAATCTTATCCTATAAAAGCAATTGTGTCAGCAATTTTCTTTTTTCTTGTGCTAAGCTAACAAGGCTTTTCCTAAGTATAAAGATACACTTGCTGCCCCTTGCCATCTCCAGCATCAAAAGCAATTGGTTTGCCATTTGTCTGAGCACGTCCTCTGCTGCAGCTCTGCTTATCTGTTACAAATACACTGCTGAAGCCACTGCTGCAAAGGGACAGCAAGGGCTTACACATATTTCTGCATGGAACTTTCCATAGAACTCATCATCAATCCTTTTCTGAACAGGAAACATTAATGTATGTTTTCAGATCATCATCTCCTTCCTATTTCAGTACCTATTTTGAGGATACCAGATGAGATCTTTACAGGAATTTCAAATAAATGTAATCAATTTTCATTTAAATACATACTTTCTGAAGAAAGTAAACAATTAGAAGGCTATCTGTGAATTACAGCTTATATGATGGCCTTGGAGTCCTTTATTCATAGGAACTTCGATTTCTATGGGATAGGATCAGGTACACTCAATCTGAAATAGCTTTTCTGTTCAAAACATGTTTTTATTTTTCCAAAGAAACAACATCAACTGGCAGCCAAATAAAGGGTGAGAAGAAAAAGGGAAGGAGGAAAAAAAAAGACAAAAAATGACAGCTCTTTTGTTTGACAGGAAGACTTGAGGAATAAATTCATAGTAAATTATTTCTAGCAGAAGAAATAAACAACAAGTGCCATTCAGCAGCACAGTAGCATCACAGACCACTCTGGCATCCAATGCACACAGCAGGATTCCTCAGAATGTTTTGTTGCTGTGTCCTGGCAGAGTGTCACCTGGCAGGTGACCTACAAGACCTGATGCCTTCCATGTGCCCCCTACTAAACAGTCAAAGCTGCACTTGCAAAAGTTAGCACAGGATTGTATTCCTGGAACCTCTTGAGCAGAGAATACTGCATAGGAGAGTCACACCCCAAAAATGAGATAACAGCCTTCTGCTGCCACAAGACTGTCACACTCACCTAAAAAGGCAGCAGGGAAGCAACAAGTGGCTCTTCCAGATGGATTTGTATCAGCTGATGCTGCTTCTACTCCCAGCAACATGTCCCTTCTTTCATATACATATAGACACATGCATGAAGATGGTGCACATTCAATATACTTGTTCTTCTAGTTTCCTTGCTGTCTTGTTCAACAGCCTGTCTCTAGAAATTTAAGCTTTGTAATTTTTATTTTTTTCCCCCAGATTATTAATATTTTTTGTGCTACAACTGAACACAGTGGATGAGTCTGTCTGCTATCAACTTTACAAAATACACTTATGTAGTTGTACACCAGCTCAGGATCTGTAGCAGGTATTCTGTCAGTATACCACTAAAGATGACATTTTAAAAATGATCAAACATCTTTTGTACAGTGCTGGTGTGTCTGGGTTAGGAGTAGCCAAGTCAGTGAAACTATATAAGCACAACTTGTAGACAGGTATTGCTTGGCATATGCAATTTGCCAGAGAGAAATGTGAATGGCACACTTATATAAATGGAATTAATATTTCAACACCCTGTAAAAGTTTTATGAATCCCTTTATTTCTTTTCTGGCTCACTTTAATCTCATGCCTTTATTCTGCACAAGCACTTTTATTTCCTGCAACTGCAGGGTACAGGACAAAGATGAAGACTTAGATGATAACACAAGGCAACTCAGCCTGCAAGTGACTCTGAAATCTTCTTTGTATCATAGAAAATACAACCACAGTCTGACATGAAAGTAGTGCTCATGTTGTACATCACATGGACTAACTAGCACCAAAAAAAGAAAAATCAGTCACAAAAGTTTCAGTCTTCCCAAAGTTCAAGTTCTATTTGTTGCACAGCTGTTTGGACCTCTTCTTTGCAGAGGTTTGGGCATTATTAATAAAAGAAAGCTCTTGAAAACAATTGGCTGGCTGTTTCAGAATTATGTCACCAAGTGCAATTGATTTTGAATTTCAGATTTTAGTTCACATGTTCACCAATATCCCTGGAAAAGGTCTCTTGCCCTACTGACTGTGAATCCAGACCAGGTCAGTGCGCAGTGCCTGTACAGGTGGAGAAACAGCATCTAGAAGAAGCTGGATGTGATAGACCTGCATAGAGACCATAAGAATCTTCCTGTGAAACCATGTGAAGCCATCCTAAGATCCATGTGCAGTGACAAGGCCCCAGAGAGCCCTGGAGTTGTGTCTTTGTTCAGTTGGAACATGTGAATCAAATAATAAACTTCTCTTTCATTTAGCTTAGAAGAATTTAGGCTGTCTCCCAAATAGTTTCGATACTTGTTCTGTTACAGCCCATTATCTGTGCTTGGGAGGAACAGAAAAGGACCTGTGCTAAATGGGGAGATGTACCAGTGCAGTGGTGTCACATGATGGAGACCTGTGCCACACCTCATCCAATTTATCAGTAAAATGCTGTTAATCCCCTGAACTCTCCACAACAAAATTTTCCCAATTTCCACCTCAAGTCACAAAAATGAACACAAAGTCATCTGAGAAACAAATACTGGATTTGTATTTCCTCATGGGTGGACTTTCATTTTCAGCAATGGAGCAGCATCAGTCCTTTTGCCTTACATTCACAGACTGCCGTGGTCACAGGTCATACATTTGCAGCATTACAAGAAAATTTGTCCCCAAAACACCCCAAGCCAGAAACATCTGCAGGCTGCTCCAAAGCCCAAAACACTACAGACCATATCTCCACAGGTCACCATGTGTTAAGAGTGGCCAAAGAAAGCTGTCATGTAAAAGCAATTAAATCAGCAGACAGGTTCTTTACACCCTGAAGCTCTAAAGTCATCAGCTTCAAATACAACCAGAGCTGCGAAATCCACAGCACTTCACAACTAGGTAACTTGCCTTAAACTCAGAAATGAACTTTTAGGCAAATATAGCCCTATACAGATCCCAATTAGCTTTGTGACCTCCAGTGGGCAGGAGGTTTTGCAGCATCTGACTGCCTGGCTCTCCCAGAAACAGCAAATTGCTCTGTGGTGGGCTCAGCCCTGAGGCAGCTTCACCAGCTGAGCGAGATGGGCAGCACAACCCCAGGCAGAAAGGCAAGAACAACTACTGAAAAAAATAAACAATGGCAATGTATTTCATGTTATATTTTAACTCATAAAATTTTTACTGCACTCTTTCCACAGCACTGCCAGCACCAAGTAAAAGCTCTTTGACAAAATGCGGGTTAAGATGCAGCCACTTACTGTAAGAGCAGCCGAAGACCTCAACCCTCAGTCCTATCCGCCCACCAACATTCCACTTCAGAGGGATGAAGCGCAAGAATCGAGCTTTCATGGAGTGCAGCAGTTTGTGGTGAACCACACTGTCAGCATTGCTGTTCCCTGTGAAAACCTGGAAGGACAAAGAGCCTTGGTGAGACATTAAGCAACAAGAGGTGAATGCAGCAGTCTGAACAAAGGCTGTGAACTGCCACCCCTCTTCATGATTCTTAGTCTCAGAATTTAATTAAAATTATTTAAATTGATTGTCAAATTTTCTTCTAAGTGCTGCATCTCTTATGGAGGGAAATAGCAGCACACAGAGCACCTCAGCAGTGTAGGGGGATGTATACAGAGAGTTACAAAAGCAGGTTGTAGATGAGATGATACTGAAGATGCTGCACAATTTCTCCCAACCCAGGCTATTCCCGTGCACTATAATACTCCATCACCCCCTGAAATAGTCAGAGTCCCTTCAGCACAGTGAAGGATGGGGCTCGATTTAGCCTTTGGTGCACTCATGGAGTACTAAATGATAGACACAAGCCACTGAAGCTCTTCAGAGTCTGGGAAGAAGAACAGGACAGTGTATTTTCAGATGCCCAACAGAAAACTCAAGCAAGGAAGAGATAAAAGCCTGAGTAAGCACACAGGAGAATCAGCATTTTGACTGTGTTTGCACTCAGGAGAGTTAAAGCATGCAAATAGTAATAATAATTTAATTTCTTTCCTTACCTATTTAATTAATTGCCTGCAACAGCAAGCCAAAATTAATGGCCCTAGTCAGAATTATAACTTAACAAGAGAAAATTCTCTCATGGATGAAGAATGACCAAGGGATTTCAAAGACAAACCTTCAGAAAAAACATCAAGGCTGTATTCCTGCCTGAAGCATTTTTAATTCATCTTTACACCAGTATCTGTAATATTGGCCCAGGAATATCACAGACTTCCTGCAATCCTCAGAACATTTGAGTAATTCAGCTAGGATTGAAACTTGAGGCTAACAGTTTTGTAAAACATGAAAACCAAAGAGAGAACACACAAAAACATAATCTCACAGGAGGGCCATATTTTTAAAAGTGGTCCTGCATTTTGTAGGCATTAAATTTAACCACAAAAAGTTGTACCAGTTTAAAATGCTTCTGCAGTTCAAAAATTGGCACCATTCACCTACACAATGCAATTGTGAGCAAAATTGAAATAAGCCCATTAAAGTAGACCTACAATTCATTTTAATGGTTGAAGGATGTGTTAAAGAGATTAAGGGTTCATCTCCACTTGATTTTTTTTCCTCTAATGCAAGCATTTCAACTTTTTTTCCAAATGTTATTATAGATGGTGTAAAACCTCAAATTCAGTGTATTCTTGATTTACTAAACTCCTCATTCAATTGTTTTATTAGAACTATATTAAATAAACAATATTCTGGAACATTTCTAAGGTGCAATCCTTTGACACCATACCATGTTTATTTTTTCATTTCACCTTAAAAACTGTAACTTGGGGAAATTCTCTTCTGTATACAATCAGCCTTATTTTCCACCCAGTCATGAATGCAAAAAATTACATGTATCTCTCTTCCTAAAACATTCTTTGCATTTCATTGCTGTTATTGCCTGCCTCTTAAGATGAATAACTTTACTGAAATGATCACTCACAATTCCAGTTAACTCCTTGAAAAACCACCCTTCAAAACATGCCATTGTATGCTGGTTTTGGCTGAAGTGTAGTTAATTTTCTTTGTAGTAGTTTGTGTTTTGGATTTCTGCTGAAAAACAATGTTGCTAATCCAGAGATGATTTAGTTATTGCCAAGCAGTGTTTGCACAGAGTCAAGGACTCTTCTGCTCCTCACCCCACCAGTGAGGGGGCGGGGGGTGCACAAGGAGCTGGGAGGGGACACAGCCAGGACAGTTTACCCCAGCTGACCACAGGGATATCCCATCCCCTTGGCATTGTGCTCAGCACATAGAGCTGGGAGGAGAAGGACAGGGGGATGTTCAGAGTGATGGAATTTGTATTCCCAAGTCATCATTACATGTGATGGAGCCTGTCCTGGGAAGTGGAGAATGAACTCCTTGTCCTGTTGCAAAAGTGTGGGTGGCTTTTGCTTTACCCATTAAGGTGTCTTTATCTCAACCCATGAGTTTTCCCATGTTTAATCTTCCAATTCTCTCCCCTATTCCACAGGGGGAGAGTGAGCAGGTGGGTGAGGCTCAGGTAGCAGTTGGGGTTAATCCATTACAGATTTATAAAATTATTTCTATTAAGAGTTTATCAGGCTGAAAAGGGAAAAAGATGGTTAGCCCAGTTGTCCTCAAAGCTTTGCTTTTCCTGTACCTCTGGTTCTAAACATTTTATGCACAAGATCTCATTTTCTACAAGTATTATGTGACAGTTAACTAACCTGTCACAAATTAAACCTTTTTTTTCTTTTTTGAATGGAGATCCTTGTTGATGTTAATTCGAAGTTAACCAAATATAGCAGATATGTTTTGAGGAGTGGAACAAACAGTACTTCTGTATGTTCTGATTTTACTCATACTGCTTTCCACATAGGAGCCAAATTCAAAGTCCAGCAGAGAGTCTTTCAGATATTTTTTTCCTTATATTTCAAGTAAAAAATCTTGTTCTTCTCAGTAATGAAATTGTCAGTAGAGAGTGAGCCTCAGAGTCATAGCTGTGGCAGTCCTCACATTTTCAGTTAGACATTTAGGGATATGTAAGATGCATAAAGGAGACTGCTGTTTTCTGTTTGTTTGCTCCAAAGGTTCATGTTCTTGGAGTCCCATGATTATGTAAATGTCTCACCTTTAATAAGATTAAAAAAAAAAAAAAGAAAAACAACAAAGAGGGAACAGAAAGTTCCCAGTCCTACCAATTGTAAAGAAAAGCTTAAAATGCAGTGACTAGAGTGAAAGTAAAGGTGAAAAGTAAGAGATAAAAGAAAAAGTATGCCTTAATACTGTGAAACAAGCCGGGGTGTACAGCATACTTTAGGGACTGTGTCATCAAGAAGGTTGTGGTTTTGTCAGGGAAAAGATTCACAGCTGTACCACACCCATTGCAAGCTGATCTTGCTGCCTACTTGCTGGCATGTCTGCTAGGTACCTTCCCTCAACACCTGAAACAAGAGCCAGAATTATTCACATCCAGTCTCCAGATCAGTTCGCTCCAAACCTCCTGGGCAACTATGTAAAAGCATCGTTCCCACACTGAAAGAGCCACATTGGTAAAAACAAACTATTCAGAGGTCTAGTACAGCCCTCACAGCACCTTTTTTCTCAAGCTCTTCTAATAAGCAAAGAGCTAATGATCCTTTTGGGGAAAGGAAATCCACAGGCAACGCTGTGCCCGTTGATCTGTGCCTATGAGATGGTTCTGTGTGCTGCTGGCACATCCCTGCTTGCTCCTGCCGGCGGGGCATCACTGTGTGTGTGCCTTCAGGACTGCTTTGATTTTCCCTTCCAACTCCCATTGCTGTACAGATCACCTTTTGATGCTTTATGGACCACCTGTGGGCTGTAGACCATTGATTGAATAATACCAATTGCCACAGACGGTCACTTGGAAACTTAAGATCCGCAGCTGACGCAGAAAAAAATCCATCCATTAAAGAAGATGAAACTAGGATGCAGTACCAGATTTTGCAGCCCTGGAGGTTCAAATATTGATTAACAGTAAACCTATCAGTGAGAATGGCAGAAGTCCTCTTGAGAAATGGCCTCTATTACAACTTGTTGTTGATAAGGATTAATTCCCAGGAACAAAATGACAAACAAGTACAGAAAACAAAGCACTTGCATTTCCCATGCAACACAGTTGCTCTGGGAGGGAGCACAGCACTTCAATTTGTGTCTTTTAGCAAGCCCTGAAAACACAACAGACGGGTGATTTGCATGGAAAATTCTGCCACTGGCATTCTATAGGGTTTATAAATCAAAGAGTGCCAAATTTTGTCACCAGCTTCTTGAAGGCAAAAGCTTTTCCCCAATGCCAGGGGCCACAAGGTTAACAGCTGGCCAGGACTGCCCCTCAGACCAAGCTCGTTTCACAATGCCAGGCTGCATGGTGCTCTGCTGTGACGTGGACCATGGCACCACAGTCATATTTTATGAGTTTTTTTTTTATGAGCCAGCAAAGGCAGGTCCCCCTGGCCTGAAGGGGTGAGGGGAGAGCAGCTGCAGGGGTTTGGAGCAGGGTCTGACCAGCTCAGTGCTGCCCCTTGGGCAGCAGCTGTCAGCATGTAGGGAAGAATGGCAATGAGACAAGCATACACAATGCTCCTCCCAACGCTCAGCTCACCTCCTTCATGGATTATAGTGAAACAGGACAAAATGGAATTCCACTTTGAATGAAAAAGAAAATTTTGAAAATAAGCATAAATCTCAAAACTGCTACTGTTGCCTGGAATTTGCATGGATGAGTCCCTCAGGAAAAACAATGATTCAACTAAATGGGCTATTTTTACAGCTCTCCCATTCAGAGGGATCCCAAAAGCTTTTCAAGGGTAGTTCAGGAAAATGTCACACAACTGCAGTGAAATATAACAGTTTTTGATAACCCTGAAGACACATATTTGTTTCTTCACCTCATGCATTAATTCAGAGCTATGCCAGATCATACCAGTGAGACTTGATGAGCTTTAAATCATCCTTTGGCCAAACTCTTGGAGTGGTCTCCACCTCCCAGCAGACAAGTGGAGATTGGGTGCAAGTGCCTTCTCATTGAAAGCCTAACTAATTCCAAAGATAAGATCAGATGCAGGACTTTATTTCAGCCTCCTCCAGCATGAACTCTTTGCACAACAAACGGCAACTTATTTACAGACTTGCAGAAGGTGGTTTCCACTATGGCTCTGCTGAATACAGTCTGCTCTCCCACTTTGTTAGGCAGGTAATGGATGGGTTCAAAATGAGTATGCAAGCAGCAGCCTCGGCACAATCCTCAGCCCTGCACGGTGAGAGCAGGCAGACCTGAGGTTAACTACCTTCTAGGGGAGGAATTTTAAGACATACTGAAAACTCTCATTTCTGCCAAAGTAACTCTGATGAGCTGAATTGAGGGGAAAGAAATAATCAGATTATAAATGTGCAGAGGGCATACAACACAGATGTTAGCAATTTACAACATTTCAACCTTCCGTAAAAGAAATACAAGCTCGGAAAAGAGCACTCCACCTTCAAATCTCACCTGTGACATCACAGTGTGCTGTCTCCAGTGCCTGAAGAAAAAGGACAAGAGGGCACTTCATTCAAGCTACCCACAGCTTAGTGAAGGAACCAAAGGGAGACAAAAAGCAGCTAAGACTGTAATAAATCCCAAAACTGCAGTACTTATGAGTAAAACAATGTCATTCTCCCCTTTACAATTCTGTAGCCAGATGAGAAAGATCACAAGCTAGGAGTCTGTGCTGTGGTACAGAACATACTTCCCAGGGAATGACTGCCAAGTACCGGAATGTACATGCACTTTAGGGAAAGCATGAATTTTCAATGAAGAAAAAATAGGAAAATCTGAAAGAAGAGGAGAAAGCATTGCCTAGCTTTTCACATTTTTCAGGCTGAAACAAACTCTGACTTTTATCTTCTCCAAAGGCAATGGAATTTCAGTTCTGCTGAAGTTTGTGTTACCTGAAATGCAACTCAATGGGGCTATTGGGTGTGGGTACTAAATCTAGGTTTTGAGGAAGCCAGTGAATAAAACCATATTATGGCAGGGGTCCTAGGTCTCTGCTTGTATGTGTGGAAAGAGACAAAGGGCTACCATGACAAGGACACAATACTGCCATAAACACACCATATGGAAACTCAACACCCTCTGATTTTAGTGGGATGCTACAGGGTTTCTTTTCACAGAAAAAAATTATACTGCATCAGTGCTTGCTAGCTGCACCTTAGGCCTGGTCATGTTTGTGGCTACAGGTTTCTGCAAAAATGAAAATTAAAAAATACATTTAGTTTCTGCTGCAAAAAAAAAATATAAATCAGTTCAGACAATTGTAGAATCTTACCCCTTTCACATCAGTTTAGCCCTAAAACACAAAGATATAAAAACTAAAATATCATTTCAAAGTCTAAATGTTTGGGCTTTTTTCATGTTTTATCATTTCTGCATCCCATGAATGCCAGCGTGAAAAATGTTGCTTTGCTTATGCAATGGAAAAACTCCTGCCTGACACATCAAGCCAGAACTGTTAATATCTTGTCACAAAGAAACACAGTGAAATTGCTTTGCTGTCATCTCCATCGCCCAGTGCCCAGATTGGGAGCTGCTAAAATCTCCTCCTTGTTTGGAGGGTGAGTTCTGCCCAGCTCAGAAGTTCACGGCAGGACCTGGCCCCTGGGAGTTGTTCTCTTTCAGCATCTGGCTTTAAAAAAATTATTTTGCTGTTAGAGGGGTCCAGACCATGGGGAGAAAGAAAGGATAACAAGGAGGACTGCTCAGCTCCTTTAAGAGCTGAAGTTTAGAGCTCTGTTTTCAATACCGCACAGCTACATTTGGTACATGGATGGCAAACATAAGTACTCTGTTTTCCCACCTCTCTTTCTCAAAAGGCAAGGTAAATTTTCTCTCAGTATTCTTTCAAACCATCCGTAGAAACAAAGTAAAATTTACTTGGAAGAACTTGCCTGCTTAGGAGAGTAAATGGGAGATTTTTCCATCAATTTAAGCAGGTTTCAGCCTGAGCCCAAGAGGAAACAGCCATCAGCCTGGTCCAGGGACCAAAAGCTGGAGGGCAGATTGTGTCCACTTAGCACATCAGTCACCTCTGAGCATCTCTTTCCACTTCATGTCTCTTTCCTATAAATGCACCATAGTCTTCGTGCCAAAAGGTGAACAGTTATTTCTGGTTAACAGCCTTCTGAGTTGATTTGCCTGTTTCCAGACCCGTGCTTCAGCTCCCAGCTTCAATACTATGACTCAAGCCAGTCTAAACCTTATCCTACCTTCATAAAGAGAAGTATCCTTTCTGCTTATGTTTCTTCTTTCCCAACAGCAGCTACATTTTTCTCTGTGAAACACCTATCCTTGACAAGAATCTCAGAAATAACATCCCCTGGCACACTGTCAGACAATAACCCCAGACACAGTATCCCCTGGCACACTGTCAGAGCTGCTATTAGGGAGGAGCAGCGGGGGAAAGAATAGAAGAGGCACCTGTCAAAATTATCCTCCCATAACATATCATCTGAGGAAGTGACAGCTTTCCATCTCATCCCTCTATCCACTAACAGAAAAAAACCCTAAAAAATCGTCTACAAAGAGGAAGTTAAACTTCCCTATAGAGCAAGGATTAAAATTACTCCTGATCAAGCAGGAGTCCTACTGGGACTGCATTTCACTTGCTACTTATTGAGGGGCTGACTGCTGTGCTCCAGCAATGCAGCATCCACCTGGGCTCCTGAGCATTATTTAGACACCTCTGAGCTACTGGCAGTTTCTGTACAAGTAGGGGAGAGGAGATGCAGTCATGTGTCAGGGTCCATATTAATTCATCACTCCCCTAAATGATCTGCTCAAGTGAGAAGGTTATTTGCTGCTAATCCACCCCATTACACTGTGTTCATACCTTTCTGTCTGGTTAGTTACTTTCCAAATACAGGAACAAATGCTGTTAACAACATCATTAACATCAGATAGATGACTGCCCAAAGTAAACTACATTTATATTAAGGATGCTGCTTATTATCCTTCTGCTGACAGTTGGCAGAACTAATCACAGTGTTTCAAATAAAATCCATCATTTTTACATCATCAAAATATTTTGCAAGCAAAAGCATTTTTAAAAAAAATTAAAGAATAGCCATTGAGATAATCTATATAATATTCTTTTCTAAATAGGTCTGTATCAAAATAAAAAAAACACATGTTTAATGATGGTGACATTAGAAACATGAAGTTTCTTGGGTCCCTTAAGGACAGTGAAACACTCCATTTAGACCAAACAAAATGAAACATAATATTCGAGAACTTTTTAATCCTTTGTGCATTTTTTTTCCCTGTTCTGACTCATCCCTAGAAAATTTTAATTTAATTTCTTGCTTTGTTCAGCATCACCTTTCTGTACTGAAATGGACAGTTTGATCTTTAAACAGTTCGAATTAGTGTCAATCTGTTTCCAGAGTCTGCCAAACTGTACCTTGGCAAAGTCTGAGATTCTGTATCCACCAGAGTCCTTTCCCAATAGGCAACTTGGGTACAGTGATCTCATTTGAAGAAAAGCAAATTTACCAAATGGATAACACATGAGCTACATCACTTGACCTTGGGATGAGAAAATGGTCTCTGTCTTCTTCCATTTCCTCATACAGATGTAGCCCAAATGCCTGATCCAATCTGTAGTTGGGCAGGTTGTCCTTCTTATTCCCAGCATCGAACCAAGTGCAACTTCCTTACCATGCTGAGACACCCTTTGCATACATTTGTGAAGTTGCATCTCACAAAATTGCCATTTCATTGATGGAGAATGGATCCCTATCTTTAGATTTTAGAATCAGCTTTGTCTGTGGAGCACCTGGAGGTGAAGCTCTTATCGATGTTAATATCATCACTGCTACATAAATATGTAATAATAGAAGCAAGAAGCAAGCAGCAAAATTAAACCTGTAAATTACAAGTCTAAGCTAAAAGTCGGCAGCTAATTCCTGCTTCTGTTCAGCCTCCTGCACTTTATCTTAAAGGCAATCCTACATAAAGATAGTTTTTTAAACTAAATCACAACAAGGATAAATATTTCCCTAGTACCTTGACTAGATTAACCTTAGCCAACAGACTGAAATTGCTCTTCTGCTGCCAACACTAATCATAGATTTCAGCTGTTCTGCATAAATCTCATGGAGATCTTCATGCTTTACATTAAATTAGTGGGATTAACAATGCAGTGAATGTGTTTGTGTCTGGCAGCATTGGGGAACTCTGGGAGCCTTCCCTGTGTTTAGCTTCATCAAAGTACATTTAAATAGCTAGTGCTGTACACTCAGTATCTCTCTGGTTGTAATTTGCCAGACGGATCCAGCAAGATGACACCAGAGAGGTGTTAGTTATTCCATGCAACAGTGACCTCAGATGAATACTGTGCTTCATTATCTTACATTATTTCGCTGTTATAAAGTGTGATAGCATTTGGATCAGTAAAGTAATATTCTGTGAAAGAAGAAAAATAGGTAGGCTTGATTTTCTCCGGTGTCCTATAAAGCACTGAAATGCAGGTGCCTACACACACATTTTTTATACCCTCCTCCCCCCTGCCCCACAGCAACTTCCATAAAGGAGAAAAGACAGGTCATAGTAGTAGGCAACTCCCTTGCCAGAGGAACAGAGGGTTCAGTACACTGGACAGATCCTTCTC
This sequence comes from Polioptila caerulea, assembly GCA_013397295.1. Taxonomy (NCBI): domain Eukaryota; kingdom Metazoa; phylum Chordata; class Aves; order Passeriformes; family Certhiidae; genus Polioptila; species Polioptila caerulea. The sequence goes on from VYXF01002425.1 coordinate 493,240, forward strand.
TTACAGAAGCCTGCACCCTCCCTGGGGCCTGGGTTAAGGACATAACCAAAACGTTCCCAGCCTGGTACGGCCCTCAGACTCACTACAGCTCTTCCATGTGGGTGGGTGGCAATGAAGCCACAATGCCACCCCTCAGAGCAGTGAAACCATGCTCATGTACACTGGCCATAGTCTTGGCCTAGTGAGTTACACAGACTTGTCTCTACCACAGGAGGGCTAAATTTAACTGACATATTTTCCTCCTACAAAACTCTTACTGTAATGCTTGCAGCATACTACATTTGAGTCTTGTCACTGCACTTTCACATTGAGGTCCATCATTAAACCACATTAAATTAATCTTGAGGACACTAACGCAACTTAAAGAAACCACATCTCTTCCTCCTTCAATAGACTAAGACGAGCATTTGCAGCATCTTGGCAGGCAAATGTGCAATGTCTTCCAAATGCATGTCTGCCCATTAAGTTTCGACCACACATTTCATTATGCCAACCACACCAAACAATCCCCAGCAGTAGGCTCTGCAGATCATTATGTTCTCTAGACTACAGCAGAAAAAAAAAAAAAAAAAGAACTTTCTGTTAGTGATCCAAGGAGGAGGCCTGAAATTCTGACTCTGAAGTGTAATTTTTGCTGGCCTACAAATAACACCTGTTACTGGTTTTATGGTAGGACATACGGAGTTATGATACACTTGGCAGGCCCAAGATCACATCAGACAATCAATAAAAACTGTTCTACCACTTTTATTTTGGAAATTAGAAAATTACGGAACTTCTCAGTGAGTTAGAAATGTCAGTGCTTGTAAAAACAGATTTTGAAATGAGCATTACCCCCATGTGGATGAACACAAGAGAAGGAAACAGTTTCTTTGAACAAGAGGAGCTTCTATGCAATAGATGTTTCTGTAAATGTGCCAATGGGGATGCATCACACCAGACTGTCCCTAGGACCTTCAATAACAGTTTCATTCTTGTCCTTTCCCCATAGAGAACCTGTTTCTTGGCATTCTCAAACAGCAAGCTATGTGATGCTGCTTTTTGTAAGCTGCACTTTTTCCTTTCACTTCCATGCAGTTTTTCCTTAAATCATAGCTAGGCAAACACTAAAAAACTAGAAATCTTAGAAGCCTCTCCAATGGTATCAATATTTCCCATTTAAGTATGGCAAAAGAGGTGGGAGTTGAAGGGGGGGAGAAGTATGGGAAATGGGAGGGAGATAAGGAGATAGGAAACCAATAGCTCTTTAACAAGCCCTTTTCCTGAGGTGGGAAATATCGCACACAGGGCTCTTTTATTCTTTTTATCTCCTGATCATAGGTGAAAGAAAGGATCCATGAATAGGATCCATGAAAGAGCTCATCTTTAGAGCAAGAAATAGGAACACCTAACGTTTTTTGCAAATATTAAGATGAAGGCATTGTGCTTAAGGTGTTTCTCTTTTTATCCTGAAAGCAGTATGAGTAGCTACACCTTGAAAAGTAACAAAGAAGGGAAGAAAGAAGAAGTGTCTTTAGACAATGCAACCCACAGAGAGGAAAATTAACCTATTACAGGATTTCCTTTCAAACCCTTTGCACACATCGAGGCCTGAATAATAACTTGGGCTAGGATGTACATTCACAGTTCAGTCTTCAAAGATGAGCTCGGTCTCTGGCGAACAGAAGAGAACTGTGCAAATACACAAATTTAACTTCTAGTAAAGAAGGACACTGATATACCCTCAAGTGCTTCTGCATCAATGCTACAGTCTCATGCACATTTGAACTCACCAAGTTTCTGCAGTATAGCATTAATGAACACCTGAACCCATGTGGAGAATACATAGCTTTGACAGCAGTTCTTTAAAACACCACTAAATCAATATATTATGACTAAAGGAAAATGCAGCAATTCTACACAGCTCCCTGATCATTTATTATATGGTATCCTTGGAGAGTGTCAGATTAGCATTTTCAAAGAGTGCTATTTCTCCCCATATTGGTGTTCATGTGACTTTACTGAGGAACGAAGTGTCCTGAAGTCCATTGATAACCCTTGATTACAGGAAAATGGACAAAATGCACTCATTTTAACCAGTCAAGCACGGCCCCAGGAAATTTAGGCTAAGCCTGCCAATACAGGTCTCTGTGCTTATGTCAAAGGCACATGTGCTAACCCTGGAAGTGTAACTAACCCGGGTTATGCCTTGTGTGTTCACAAATACATCCCAGCAGACATCCAAGTGGAAAGCAGCACATTGAGGAGGCAGTAAAGGGCACAACGTTTGTAAGGATGCAGTGGGAAACACTGGTAAAAAGAAAGGTGCTATGTTTAAAAAAAAAAGGTTAGAAGCCAATAGGCACAATGAGTTATTACTGACCACCCTAACATCTATATGGACTGAAATTCTTCCACATTAGTGTGTTAGGTCTGGGTTATGAAAAACATGACCATCTGATGTTATTTCACTCAGTGGTAGATAAAGCATTAAAAAAAAGATCCAAAACTAGAGAAAACAGGGAGAAGCCTTTGTCATCTCTGAATAGGGAGTGTAATTGTCCTACCCAAAGTTTAGAAAACAGAAATATGTAATTGCATTGGTAGGCAAGGTACCCAACACACAGACACAATGTGTTCTTTAAACATAACCAGCACTCAGGATGGAAACACTGCTATTGAGGAGCTTCTCTGCAACACTGTCCACATAAAATTGTAATTCAACAAACAAAGGCAGTTTAAAGTATTATTTTAAAGCAGAGATTAACTTCAAAACACAACAAATACAAAACCTAGGATTTGTTAGTTAGAAATTAAAAGTAACAACAGGAGAAATTATTTTGAGAACCATAAAAGTATTTTTAAGTCATCATATTGGAGATTTTAAATAAATCAAAACTACTTATGCTGAAGACAAATTTCTTTAAAAGGAAAGAAGTGAAAACCATCTGGTAAAATCAGAGACTGAGAAGCTATTTGAAGTAAGAAGACTTTCCTCTAAAGAAGAAGTCACAATTAAAGGATAAAAATAGAAATTGGGATCAGCTCTGTAAGTACAGAATACCATACAGAACTTTAATTTTTAAAAATAATTTCATATATGGCATAAGAACTAGTAATAGATACCTTTCTGAACATGTGATAAGAAAAAAAAAAAACTGACAAAAATGCTGCAAGATAGCCTTGGAAAAGGCAAGGCCATTGCTGAGATGGTGAATTAGTTCTTTTCATGAGAGCAGGGTACAGGATACAGCTTAGGGTATTTCCAACTCTAGGCTCTTTTTCAGTTATGGGTGAGAAAATTATTTTAAATTGGAATACCAAATTAGCATATAAAATAAACAGAGAAAATCCACTAAGCTCAGTAAATATTCTTCCATTTATACTTCCATATATACAATTTAGAAATTCAGTATAAAATTGCTTAACTATTATCTGTGATGGCTATCCTATCAAGGAAATGCACTTCATTAGCAGAGAAACAGAAGGTGGCAAATGCAGGGGCATGTTTTAAGAGGCTTTAAGATAGACTGTGGTACCCACTTACAAATAAACCCATAAATTAGGAAAAATTATTTAAAAAATGAGAATAAACAAACAAGAACATCATTAAATAATGACTAAAAGACATCTTTCTTTTTAAGATGAAATACAGACCTGACAAATTTATTATTAGTCTTCAAAGGAATCAGTTTATTGATTGCTAATGATGCTATAATTAATACCATGCACTTACACTTTCAACTTTTGTTGAAAACCACTGAAAGAAAAAACAAACCAAGCTCACATATGACAAAATAAAATGTGCATTTATGGGAATCTAGTCTGATCTATGCTATTTCTGGCTTCCCAAATGTCATATTGAAGAAAACAGGGAGTACAGAGAACTAGAACAACTCGGTGATAACTCAAAAGTTGTTGGCTTGTGAAAATAAAGACTGACTGAAAAGTTGCACAAGGTTCTGATTGATATGGAATGATCAGGCAGTAAAATGGAAAATAAAGAGGATCAGAAAATGTAAAGCACCACACCACACAGACAAAATCATCCTCACCACACACCACATCTGAAATAGGCTGGAAATCCGCTACTGTCATTCAGGAATCCTGAAGCCTTGTAAATTGCTGGAGGCAAACATCAGTTCTGGACTCAAAAATGGCCAAAACCCCAAAGAAGGTATCAGGAATTGCAAGAAAAAGAAGAGAACCAGCCATCCAGAAAGCACTGAAATTACTTTATGTATTAACAGTTACGTGACCCCAACTTGAAAACTGTGATGCTTTTGTCTCTCCATGTGACAAATACATAGTTGAATTGGAAAAAAAATATAGAAAACAGCCATAAAGTAGGCCAATGATATAAAATATCTTCAGAATGCTGAAAGATTAAACAGACTGGGATTTTTTAGCTTGAAAAATATTGTGTCTGAAGTAGAATACAACATGGAGCTATAAAATAATGAATAACAGACATAGCAGGAGATTGGGGAATTATTATTCATGTTTACTAGAACATGAAAGCCAAACACCCAACATAAATTTCAAAAAACTTGTGGACCCAGAAGCTTTTGTTTTACTAGGGATTTCTAGACATGTTTTCTTGTCAGATTTCGAAGTCTATCTGAATTGTCAAATCTATTGCTAAATTGCACTGATCTCTTCACCAACCCTCTAAAGAAGAAACAAAACCTCAGAAATTACAAAACTAATAAAATATATAAGCTGTTAGATAAAGGGGTATATTGAGATTCATAATTATTCAGTGTCTCAAAGCATATGCTGACAGAAGAGTTGAAAAACATCTATTCCTTTTCCTCCAGAGAAACATATTAAGGAAATTTCTTATTTGAAGCTGGTGACATTTCATAGGAAACTGTGAATAAATGAAAAAAACCAAAAATATAAAAAACCCAACAAAAACCCAACTAATTTTATTTGTGAACTATTTATTCACCGGCTTATTTTCCAATAACTATACTGAACAGGAGAAATCTGAAAAACAATAAAAATCTAATTTAATTTATCTTTGAAAAGTGTCACCAAAAATGATCCTTTTCCTCGAACAAAAAACCCCAGTACTGACACAGGTAGTTTTTCAAAGAGAAAATTGATCCATAGATTGACTAGTCAGAACCAGGGATCGTAACTGCAAAGTTGTCTGGAAATCAAACACAGACCTGGTATCGTGGTCCATCAGCTTCCTTCCCCTCACTCCTAGACACCCATCCTTACAAACTCTATCACATTTAGGAAGATTCAGTATCTGAATGGACATCCACATTACTGAAGAAAATTATTGTTAGTGTTCATTTTAATGCCATCCCAACTTCTCAGAATACATTCATTACTTTAAACAGACATTTTCACCTCAAATTCATCCAGAATCAAAGAACCGAAGATTATTACTTGAACATTTTCAGACAGCTCTTAAAAAAATCTTTATCTTTGGGCTGGACATACCTTGCAGGTGTCCCTGCTGGGAGTGAGGGGGGAGAGGATTCACCAGAAAGCTGCTGGCAACCTCAGGAAACCAGTTTGTCCAGTTGGCCCAGTTCCCAGCAGCATTTCAGACCTTTATGCCAGCCAATGTGCACAAAGTCAATTGTGAACATCTCAGCTCCCCCATCTCCGGAATACTTTAATTATGCAAGCACCCAGACAGCTCTTCCTGCCATAGCCACCCCATGTTCTGACATTGGGAGAAACCAAAACACTGCTGCTCAGAGAGAGCAGAAAGGGAGAGGAGGTGTGTGGGATGGGGAGGATGCACAGAGACCCATCCATCCTTGCCATCACATATTGACTAAACTGATGCTACAAAAGCAGCACCTTTCTTTAATACATCTAATTTATGCCTTTGTTCTGCCATGGCTTAGACAAGTTCAGCTGCACCCCAGCAAGGACAATCACTTGTTTATCCTCTGAGTCTCCAAGATTTAGAGCTTTATCTCAGCCACCAGGAAGTACCTCTCTTCTCTTGGCAGCTCTCTGGGGTTTCCTGATTTTCTCAATGGTTCTCAATCCAAGCCCTATTTCCAGTTCCAAATCCAAACAGATGGAGAGGGACAAACTAGGGAACACTCCAGGTTGCAGGCCTTACAGCTACACTCCCAGCCTCCCCTACCCAGTGGAGAGCAGCTGGCAGAGATCAGGAAGGCCAGGACATACTCCTCATGCTCATGAGAGCTTCCATTATCTATAAGGCAAACAGAACTGAACATCTGAAGCAGATGAACTTTCTTTCATTTTGTACCATAAAGGTAGACAGCAAAGACATGGTATATTTCTAAGGTCACCCTAAGCATTAGTTTTTATCACAGTTGGGTCAAAAATCACAAAATTTGCCCCTCCTTACCATAATGACCCAAGGCACAATCAGATCACCCCAAATACAAACTGCTTCAGGCACCTTCACGTGCTGCATAGAGCAAGTTTCATGCCTGGTGCTTAGGACAATGTGTGAGTTGGTCTGTGCCCCCCTCTACACAACAGAAAAAATGGCACAGGGCCAGGAAAACCTATCTGTGAGCTCTGACAATTAAAGAAAATTAAACTGAATTGAACTTGAAAGATTTTGGACCCGTTGGCTAATAAATGTTACAAACGAAACTAACTTGTGCAGGTGATGCCATTAATTATGTATTATTTATGTATTAATTTCTCTTTCAGTGAGCTTTATTAAGCCATTCCCATCCCGAACTGCCATAAAACTGAGAGATTGCTGTCCCCCTAGATAAACAGAAAAGGCTTTGCCAGACTTGGAGGTCTCTTTAAAGGAGAGACAGTACCATTTGATAGCTTTGCTCTGTCAAGATTTCTTACAATCATAACCTCAAATCAAGGATCCACCAGGAACTTCACAAACCATCTTAATTTACCACTTGCACAATGAACCATTCCTAACTGGATTGAAGGGGAGTTGAGCAATCAATCTTGTTAATTGCCTTCAATCAATTAAAGCAGATTTCTGTTATTTCAAGCAGGAATGTTTGGTTTTGTTTGTTTTTTAACTCAGAAGTAAAATGTTTTATTTATGTAAAACACCCTAAAAAACTCAATCTTCTGTTGAATAAATCCTGCATTTGTAAACACAAAAATAAAATTTATGCCTATATAATGCAACAGGATTAAGAGGTGAAACAATCGAAGAAAAAAGACAAGGAAATGAGAATGTTTAAAACTGGGACTCAGTCTTTTAACTCATATGATTTCATATGTCTAGATGTGACATTTTATGACTCTGCAACTTTTTTTTTTTTATGATTTATGATTTTTTAATGATTTCTGCAACTTTGGCTAACACACACTCATCCTGAAGACATGAAAGCAAAGGGTTCTCTACATTGACCCAAGAAAGTGGAAAGGGCTGTAATGTGACCTATGTTTATTTGTTATGCTGATGCTATTGTGGCTCTCAAATAGCCACTTGGACTCCTGCAAAAGACTAACTGCAATATAAACAAATCCAGATGGCTTTGTTTTGACATATGTAAAATCTTGAATATGCCATTGGACTGATGTGAGAAATCTCTAGCTTTCCCCCATCCAATTAAATAAAAATAGTCTATTTTTACTGCTCAGGCAGATGAGCACACAGCTCTCAACCAGAGTAATATCCAGGGCATTTTAAACTCTCTCCAAAGATCTGGAAATCCTAAATGCACACATTTTTGTATCCCCATTCTGGGAATGCACATAAGCCCTAGTGTTGAAAGACCCATAGCAATTAGGTTAATTGACATTACATCTTATTGCTCCTACCTTCTAATCTGGCACAAAAAATCATCTGCCCCCAGAAGGAGTTAATAATATAACACTAAAAAGTGCTTTGTGTCTGTAATAATATATTTCCTCGATGCATAATTGAATTATGTAAGTGGAAAGGTGATTTTTTTTTTTTTTTATTTTTAGCCTTTTAAGTTTTTTCTGTGTTTTCTTGTGCTTGTTTGCTTTAAATATTAAACGCAGGAAATGGACTAAAACAAGAAAAAAATGAAATAGGTAAACAATAATGTGACCGTATCTTGTTTCTTAAATGCATTACTGACTGCCCCACTCTGAACTCATCAGAACATAATTAATGCCAACTTCAAAATGTGAGCTTTTTTCCCCCCTTTTCTGAGGGAGAGTGGACATGTGTGAGAAGGGATGTGCAGCTGTCATCAAAGCTCCTCAATCCCTAACTGTGACAAACTTACCTAACCTACAATGAGGAGTCGAAAACCTTTGCTGAGGAGTACAAGTCTGCCCTACTGACTCCGTGCAGTGCGAGTTTATGTCACTGAAAATTCTGCCCATCAGATGCCCATCTCCCTCTGATGACTGAGAATAGCATTACCCAGGGCTAGAAAAGCCATTTCAGATGTGCCTGCAGCAACCACTGCCAAGGCTTTTGATGCATCTACTGCACCACTGACTTCTCTCATGTTAACCCAACATTCTCCACCAGCTCTTCACAGAGGCCCTGCCAGTCCTTGGCTTTCTGCCTGTTGGCCACAGGAGGCTTGCAACCATTTTCAATCCAAATCTTGGATTTGCAGGGCAAGATGGGTTCAAAAGCAGTGAAGGACACTGTTCAGCTAGAAACAGTGGTTAACACACTGCTGGGAATGCACAAAGCCAGCTTACCTCTCAAGGTTTATGCTGATCTGGACAGCAATTCTCACAAACCCACGCTACAGCTGCTGAAATATGTACCAGCTTCTGAGAACATGATTAAGGAATGTCACTAAAATGATTCTCAGCAATACATTCTTTCATCACTGAAATTCTGCTCATTTCACTGGGATATACTTTAATCTGCACTTGAATTTTGATTTAATAGAAGAATAGAATGGTTTGGGTTGGAATGGATTATCCATTATAAAGATCATCTAGTTCCAACCCCAGAGCCGTGGGCAGGAACATCTTCCTCTAAACCATGTTACTCAGAGCCCCATCCAGCCCGGTCTTGGCTTGGCATTGCTGCAAACAGAAGACAATGTGTATTGCTGAAATCACAACTCCTGTGTATATATGCAGAATGAAAACTGGTGTCACTTACATCTAAAGCCTTGTGCATTCCACTTCATGATTCAGAATTGTATTTCTTCACTCACAATCATTATGTTTTGGGTGGATGTGGTTGTTAAAGTAATATGCAATTTAAGAAATGATACTGTAGCAAAGTAGCTTCCTACTAAAACAATTCACACTGCAGATAACAAAGATGCTCTTGCAGTCTATTTTTAGAAAAGAAGCAATACTGCTGAAACTGCCTTTAGCAGTAAATAGTTGTATTAAAAGGCACTCGGGTAGGTCGAGGGGATGGACACCAAACATTTAAAAAAAATGGGACAGCTTAAATTCTTCAATGTGCAGAAATGCAGACATATAGTATGAGTTTTTACACAACTCTTTTACCCTCCATTGTCCCTTGAAATAGTATACAAGAAAATGTATCTAATTTATTGCAGTAATATGACACCTTACACTGAACAGCACCTAAAACTCCTTCAGGCTACAGTCTGGCACTAAAATTTTCAAGATAGCAGTGTGCTCATTCCACCTATCCCACAAACTTCCTGCTTCCTGGTATCTGTGATTTTACAATTTCTTGTGCTTCAGTGCTCGTGTATCTTATAGTTACTCTGTTTTGTCCTTAAGGACTTGCCAAGTCTGCATAACACTCAGCAATGAATATGAAAATATGAATTAGATTTACCATTATTAGAGATAGTCAGGAAATCATATTTCCTCTCAGAAGTGATCTCCACTAACAGCCCAGCCTGTTCTGTACACATCCCGAGGTACCCACAGAAATTATATTCCTTCTGTGCCATTGAACTGCTTCTCATTCTGACACTACAATCACTCAGCCCCAGCTCATCCCGGGCCGCACAGCAGGAGGGCTAATTCAGCATTCCTGGGGAGCGTGCTGCCAAATGAATGCCACAAAGTGACACCTTTAGCTCTTGCATCCCCCAGTCAATTTCAAATCACTGTGATCCCAATAAAGTGAGGAAAAGCACATGAACCCCCAGTGTTGACTGAACTGAAAAAAAACCCCTGTCTTTCTCACAAAAGCACCATGGTATTCTCCTATCAAATAACATTGTTTTCTCTTTTTACTTAAAGAAAAAAAAAATCCAGCATGATTTTCAGTGACACTGAGAAAAAACATTTTATAATAGATTCTGTTAACGCTGGCATTTTCCAGTTAAGATGCATTATACAACCAGACAGAAGTATTTCAGAATTAGCCATTACAGCTATTTAGCAGGTTAAATACCAGGAATAAAGTTCACCAGTCTGAAGTTTAACATACCTGGACTGCTCTAAGAGCACAGTCTCTCTGGTGATATGTGAAGTGCATTTACTGAGCTCCCTGATTATGTGGATATCTTGGCCTTGTCTAGAGATGCTACACTGACTGCTTATCCATCTCTCCCCTGGTTCTACACCCCACTCCCATGCCAATAGAAATTAACTGCATAAACCATAAGAAATTTCTAACATTCTCCAGATCCAACTCCCTAGACTGAACAATAACAGGACACCAGGACTCACAAAGCCATTTATTTTTTTGCCACTTAATCCAGACAGTCCCTGGGTCCTGACTTCTCATCTGTCAAATAGGTAATAATACCTTGCCAGTCTTTTTCACTTACTTAGAGCTTCTCTTCAGGACAAATCATCTCACTTGATGGATGCTCCTGGTGCGTGGCAGCACACAGCTCTGATCTTAGCTAAGAACTTGTTCTACACTTCTTTAAAAATCCTATAAAGTAATAGCAATGTAGAAACATATTATCTTACTCTCTTGCTCGAGAACCATTATCCAGAGTCCACCAAGCTATTACCACTAACTGCAGGTGTCAAGAAACTTGACATCTCCTAAAAGAGCTAAAAACTGAAAAGAAGTTCTATAATTCAATTTACAAATGGTTTTCAAGGTATACAGAAACTGCAATGGCTAAACAGTGGATGACAAAAATTGATAAAGGAGATGTGAAGTTACTAAACTTTTAGAATATAAGCAGCTTGTGAAAGGAAATTAATGGATAAGGGAAGGGAAGGAAAAAGGGAAAAGCCTTTTAAGAACCCTCTTGGATATTGCATAATATTTTTATGAAGGCCATTTTAGGGGGACCCTCTCACCTATAAATTAAACAAATACACAGTGATAGATCCCAGGATCCTGTCACATTAACAGCTGGAAGAATTAAACAGACTCAGAGTCCAGCATGTCACCTAAAAGGTATAGAATCTTTACTTATTTTAAAAGAGAGGCTTCAACAGTTTTTCCATAGGGTTAAATAAAATAAATACACTGATTTCAAAAAACATATGCTTGTTTAAAGCTGGAGTAACTTTTACTTCTTTGACAAGATAAGTATGCTGCCTCTATGGCTAGAACTTGAAATTACTGACACAAGCTGGAGTGCCACATTTTAGGGGATCTCAGGGCAATTATTCTAACTGTTATTATAATTCCTTGTAGCTGCTCTGTGCACTTTTGATTGAAGGCAGAATTAATATCAATTTGCATGTTAAATTCTTCATCACAGACACAATTTTCCCTTCCCCAGCAAACAGAATTTATGTTTGTAAGGAGGCATCCTAGGGATAAGAGCACCTTCAGGATTACATTCCCCTTAAGATCTGTCCCCTTAGACCTTGCCCATTATTCAAATGGTTTATCCAACCCAAAATATTGCAAAGTTCATAGAACTGACGAGGAGAAATAATATCAATTTTATTGTGGCTGTTCATATTTCAAAATTATCACCTTGCTTTGGTTGTCTTTCTGAAAAAACTCATATCTAGTTTTTCAGGGCCCTTCCCCAGTGATCAAACAAGGAGCTCCTGCCTGTTGCAGACATTTAATAGCAGCAAATATGGACCTCTCATCCTAGTTCTGAGCCATGCAAGACTCTATAAAATCACACAATCAGGTTTGCTTATTCCTCTCTTACTTGGTTTCTTTAAGATACCAGCATGCTCGCACACCAACACATATACACCCATTTGTCCACAATTCTTTGTCAAAAATATTAAGGTTGCCAAGCAAGTATTAAAAAGCTGGGAAGCAGCAGCTTTCACTTCTGTAGGTTCTACCGTGAATGCCTCCCCTCCTCTCTGTTATATGGTCACTCATTATTTCTGCAGGACTCTGGTTTCAGCCAGCAGTGGAGAAATCTCCACTAGAAATCCCCACTGTTAGATGCAGTTCCTCAATAAAGCAGGTGTTCCCACTAACATCATCATCCTTGCATTAACTTGGGGGGTAGGTGGGAGGGTCACAGTAAATATACAAGAGCAGAGGAAGACAGAAAAAGTAACAATTTCCTTTATAAGGCCTGTGAGAATACACTCTAACCCCACCTGCACTTCAGAGATGGAACTACCAATTATGAGATACCAGTTTTATGGAGACAAACTAGAAAAACAATGAAGAGAATTGTTCTAAAATACTGTTTACACTTCATCAAAAATGCTGTTTCATAGGAAGAGTTCCTATAGTCTATGACAGCAAGGCAGAATAATTGATTTCAAGGCTTCCAAGCACAATTTGAAAATTTTAGGCTTAAATCCTTGTTGACCCTTATGCCCAGGAATGTGGACAATTAAATAGAAATCTGTAAACTTGTTTTGAAATATGCCTTAAGGGATAAAGCTCTGGCTCACTTCATTTAGTGCTGGTACCTCTCTCCACTTGCTTAAAAACACTAATCCTCTTATCAAGAGATTGATCTGGAAGTGAGAGAGTGATCCCAGTGACAGGTCACTCCTGCCTCTCAGGCAACCACTTACACTACTTTGGCTTCAATTATTTGGAGAGGCCTCCTTGTGGACAGGGAATGAGGAGAACCACACAGGTGGGCACGCCAAGAAGAAGGAGCAAGCACAACTCTGCTCATCCGCAAAAGGCTCAGGGCCCAGCTGCCAGGAGTACGCCTGTGCACCACCCAGTGACTTTTCAATGCAGAGCAAGCATCCATTCCTGGAAATAGAAGAGGTATTTTATTCCAACAGCTACCTCTCACTATCACCAGGGTTGGTCTTTCTGATTCACAGCAACAATTTTAAATGCAGCTTTCTACCAGTGCAAAGAGAGCGGCTCAGTGCCTTAATGACACAGCAAGGGAGGCAGCAGCTCTCTCTGGCACCAGACATGTTCTTGCTCTCACTTGTTTTCATCTTTTAACAGGTCACATTCTTGTTTTCAGCCTATGCTTTGGGGAAGGGGGCTGAGAAGGAGGACAAAAAAACTATTTAAAATGCTGGAATCTGATTTTTTTCACCAGGTAGTATATGCAGCTTAAGTAAATTGAAATTTTTCTTCAAATGTATATAAACTCATGAAATAGTTTTATTTGCTTTAAGATTCCAAATTAATTTATGATTTTTCCTTGTGACACAATTAACTTCCAAAGGAAATCATAATAACCCATCATCTCTTTTGGACGGTATTAAAATAACAAATATTTGTAAAATCAATTTTCTTGTGAAGTACACTTCACTGGAATTTCCCATCAAGAAATGAATAATTATGGGTCTGGAGTTGGGTTTGAAAAGCATACAGTGAGTACAACTTAAGATGGCATATTGAGAAGAAAACAAAATATTTAATAGTTGCTCATTAATTAAAGACTATCCGGTTTCTATGCTGAAAGGAATGGAGGATGCTGTGCAAAAAATAGTTTGTGATCAGGTAATTAAAGCCCTTCACATTGCACACACATTAGGGGGTCTAATTAAGTTTGCAATGACATTTTCTATCCTTTAGGTTTCTAACTTCATAGCTTAATAATGTTCTTTTAACATTTATTTTTCATTCGCGATAGCTCTCTGCATTACCCCAACAAACCAGTTATGCATTAAGATGTTACATATAAATGCATCGGCTTTTGATCTTTCTTAAAAGAATTTCTTAGTCTTTATACCACAGACATAAAATGAAATATGTAGCACTTTCTTCCCTACCAGGAAATTCGATATCTCTTTTTATTTTTTTTTTTCCCCCCACAGACACAGAACATGCTGTGGGATCTCCATATTCATTCCACTCCAGCTTTGGAGTTAACAGCTAAAGAGCTCTCAGTTGCACAAGAAACAAAGTTGATGACATCTGTACCACAGATCTATAGACAAGGTGGGATTACCACAGAAAACAGCCTTTTAAAAAATTCTCTATCATCTTCAGAGCTCTTTGCTTTTCCGTATGAGCCTGGGCAAGTTGGGTAAAAACAGGGAAATCTTCAACTCCGTTTTGCTTCTTTCCTCACTCTTAAACAGAACCAATTTAAGGCAAATGTTGTATTGTTAAGTGCAAAATATGCAGATGCAGGAATCTTCCTGTGTGTGACATACCATTGGCCTTCCTTTGCTTCTTTATCTTAATAGAGAAGGAAGCTTTTCATGCTAAACTTTAAAAGCATTCAACTATAACCAGTTGCACCCTAAGAAACAATCAGGTGAAGCTTCCTGGGCAGAAACTGATGCAGATGAAGTTCCACCTAAAAATGAGGAAGAATTTCTCTATTGTGCAGTGACCAAGCGCTGGAACAGGCTGCCCAGAGGAGTGTGGAGTTTCCCTCACTGGAAAACTCAGGAGCGGTCTGGGCACAATCCTGTGCCACGTGCTCTGCGATGGCCCTGCCTGAGCAGGGACCAGATGAGCACTGTGGCCCCTTCCAACCCAACCCATCCTGGGAAACGTGACACAGACCTCAAAACAGAAGTATCACTTAGTGTTGTGCTGATGAACACCACCTTTCAGCAACACACTTAAAATCTTTGCCTTTTTTCATGAGCTCTGCTTTTCCCCAGCAGCCCATGGGCTCAGACCAGGCACCTTTTCCTCTGCAGCATCTGGGGGTGCTGTGGATGCCTGGGGCTGAACTGCCCAGCTCCATACTCTGTGCTACTGGAGAAATACAGGGTATTACAACTAATATCCACACCCCTTCTCCGTAGCCTCCATCCCTCCCCTAGGATTAATAGAACCAGCCACACAGGATAAAGTACAGGTTACTTACACATTAAAGAGAGCAATGCTTATAAATTACCTCTTCTCTGCAGTGGACAGTTACAGCCAGCACATCATCTTATCACTAAGATTTTTCTCCATCTAATTCTATTTGCTGTTCCTCACTGAATATCAACAATAACTCATTTAGCTTTAATGACATTAAAAGTAGAGACTGTCCTTGAGATAGCATCTAATTTTTCTTTATGAAAGCCAACATAAATTCTATGTACGAGGTCTCTGACAGCCTGGTAATAGAGGTGTTGTTAAAGTGAGCTAAAAATACAAACCAAGATAAAAAAAAAAAAAGTATCTTTCAGAGGAATCATTAGAGAAATTGATGAGGTCTGTTTGCTTTCCTTGCAGTCTCTGAGGACATATTATGTATATAAAGCACGGAGCTAACACTAAGTCTGCCACACAAAGATACTAGTTGAACAGATCTTGACCTTTCCTTCCATCTATGCAATAAAGATAAAGGTTATTACAGGAGTTCTGAAAGAGCCCCTTATTATAATTATCTCACACTTAATATGAGAGTTAGTAAAACTGTAGCCATTTTTTCCCCTCTAGGCATCCCTTGGCAGGGGGAAAAAAGCAAATAAATATGGCCCCTGTAGTCCTAGATAAAAATGCAAATACTCAATCAGACTAATGTTGCCCAGGCAAATAGTTCTACTATTTCCTAACTTTCTGCTTGGCTTTGTAGCCTTGCTATTTGTATTTATATATAGCTGTGTAGATGAATGCAATTATTGATAAATTTGTGAGTTCGATATGTAGAGCTGAGTGTTCCCTACTGTGAATAACAAAATTAACAGGGATTTGGGATCTGGGATTTGGTCCCTCTAATTTCCTCCCACCCATGACCTCACAACATCCTTGTAGTCCTCCTGAGTTGCCTGCCCTTTTTTCCAAATGGCATAAACCTAAGTTACAGACAAAGAACAAGGGCTAAAAACAGAGAAGGTGTATTATAAAAATCAAGCCACATAACTGCTTAATGCACTGTGGTGACAACACCAGGGACATTCCCACTGCCACTTCCATCAAGGAAATGCCAGTCTACACCTGCTCTGAAGAAAACACCCCAGTCCTGGTCAAGGACATACCTCCAGGTTGATTAAATATGGATGGAAATTTTATGTTCATATCCCAAGCAATGCAAACCTTCAATTGCTTCATAATGGAAATAAAAGAAAGTATCTGCTGAGTGGAGAGTTTTGTAGGAGAGAGAAAACACCAAAGTTGCACATTTCTCTGGAGTAGCTACTACTAGAAGGGAAAGCACAAAGGAGGCACACATTAGGCTGTGCTTAGCATGATATCAAATGGTATCACTGATTTTGCTCAGCACTTTCAGGTGTTTGAATTACACACGTAGTTCAGGAATATGAGGTCAGCATTACAGTTTGTCCTGTGTAGCATTAACATTAAGTAGCAAGAGGAAGAAAACTCGTTGTTCATGGGACAATTTTCTGGCAACGCCTTCTTGTTCTGCCACATCTAACTGCTCTCCTCAGGGAAAATAAATACGTTTGTGGAATTGTCTTCTAATATATTTTGTCAAGGACATTAACTACATTATTATTTTCACTGTCTGTGGGAAAAAAACAAAATCATCCTATTTGCATAAAATGCTGATGTGAGACAAGAGCTGGTTCCTGGAGCAAATCAAAATCTTGTAGCATGCCAGCGGTATATTTCACCATCGTAAATGTTATGCATGACTTTATAGTTTGCTACACACACGTCAGCCTGCAATAAGGAAAGGGCATCTTTGAAGTTACCAGTCATGACTGCTAATAGACTCTTTTTACAGAAATCCCCACTGGAGTCTGAAAATGCAAATACAGATGCTCTGCCTGGACTGCAGAACAAATGAGCCTCCATTTCTGCCCACTCCTTTTTGAAGTGTCTGTGCTTCTCCAGGCCAACACATCCAGATTTCCAGTGGCAACAAGCACTTCCAGGGAGGAAGATGGCACGGCTCATACTGATATTTGGGCTATGAAAGGTCAGGGAGCACGGGTAAATGTGCTTTACTGTCTCTCCAAAGCCCTGCATTTAGGCTGAAAAAGCCTTGGAAATGTCCTAGTCCACATGTCTCTTAAAAAAGAATCAAATACATCAGTTTCTTTCATCATGAAGGCCTAATCTATTTTTAAGAACAGTTTCCCTCTATTCCCTTAACAAAAAGCCAAGAGAAAAGAGAATTAGGCTTTGTGCATCCATTCTACAGATAAACATTGAATTGTGTTTCTGCATTTGACTTCAGCTTTCTGTAAGTCTTTTTTGCGTTTGTGCTCCAGTTTCTCCAAGTTTGGTTCCTGTTCCTTTGTTACTGGGTAGCGACAGTAACAGTGTACTGAGCTTTAGAGTAATAACTCTTACACATCAGTTTAAAACAAAAGAATTTGTGTTTACTGCAAATAACCGGAGGGAAAGCCAGTATTCCTGAAAATGCAACACAATACTTCTGAAAAAAAAATAATGATACACTGTAAAGTGCACATCCAAAGATAGAGTAGCTAATTATCTCGAATAAAGATTTGGTGCACCATCAAATTACCACTGCAAAACATGACTTTCTTAAATGTTAGCTGAAGAAAGCTGGTAGGAAAGACCTTAAAAACAAGTTTCTAATGCAGAGTGAAAAAAAAATTGTACTTTCTGACTGTTCTGGCTTACTGGCTCTTGTTCTGCCAAGAGACAGCAATTTTCTCCAAGTCTGCAAACACTAGCATTTTAATAGCCCAGATGAGTAGTAACCTTTGACAGGTTTGGGCAGATAAGGTGGAATTAATGTCAAGTTCTTTCTGAAGGGATTTATTTACCCTCTGTTTTGTCATGGATATTAAAAGGTCAGATCCAGCCCTGATCGTGAGCATCATTACATATCTCTTAATGCTTCCAGGCCACTTGGATCATGAAAATGAAGAAAAAAATTACAGTTAATGTGAATATTAATTCTGAGGGTATGTGATAGCCTCAGGAAGAGGAAGCGTCCCTCTTGGACACCTGGCAAGAATACATTATAAATCTAGACTTACATGAATCCAGGCTAAAATTCAAGCAAACTTTGTGAAGTCATGCTGCAGTGATCACTTACACAGAAGAATATTAATTTGAAACTTGGTCATTAGCCAGCACTTATGCAGGAAAATTGAAGGTCAAGATTTTGGCCAAAAAAGAATAGAAAAAACCAGCCAAACCAAAAAAAAAAAAAAAAAATACAAAGGCTCAAAAATATAAGATAGAGATATTTTTGTACTACTGGTAACTCTTGTAATGTTCATTTTCTAAAGTGAGTAATAAAGAAGTATTGGTAATTTTGGATTCATAATTTATTAATAGCACAGCAGGACTACACATTGAAAATTGATTAAGTATATTCATCAATACAGTAACGAGTTTAAGTGGCAGCACATAACTTCAGATCATATCAACTGGGTAGCCCTAATATTTTGTCAGCTCAACAAATCATTTTCTTCTTCCGTTAATTTCCAATTAAAAAAAAAAAAAAAAGACAAAAAACCAGACAAAAAGCCTTATCTACAGTATTTGCAGCTCAAAACCAAATCTCATTAAACAACTATATTATCTATTAAAAAATTTAAATAAAGCTTTTTTTCTCAGTTCCAAGAATTAAATGTAGTAAAACTTAGTACTAAGACACAACAAACTTTTAAAGATTTTGTCAGTACCCATGCACACAGTAGGATCCTTTGGGGCCAGGTATTCTCACCAGCCAACACTGCCCTGTCCAGCGTACACCTCCCTCCTTCCTGCACATCCAGCCTCTGTGGCCAGGATGTGAAGGAATTCCCTTCCCTGTCCCAGGAGCCGCTCTGGCGGTCACACTCCCCCACCTGAGCTGCGCCTGGGGCGCATTCGCAGCTGCACACCCGACCCTCGCAGTCAGGGCTTCCTTGACAGCTCCTGAGACAATTTGATCTTGCTGCAATACTAAATAACAAAGTAACAGCTTGAGCTGGTGTCTCCGAGGACACAAAGGAACCTCTGGGCTTTTATGCCCTCATGCTCTAAGGCAGGAAAGTCTGGGGTTCGTCGGCTCCTGCCGCCCAAAGCTCCACCTGCAGCTGCTCACTGAGATCCCGGCACTGGAAGAGTTGCTCAGAGAGAACACTTGTCACTACCTCGCTAAAGGGAATCCAGGGGATGTCTCACTCCAGCACAAATGGTTTCCATGATGGGAACGGCTTAAAAAATTGGACAGCACTGGTGACAAAGTCACCAGAAGTCCCAACTGGTATTGGAGCAACAAAACCCCAAGCTGAAGAAAGCAAATTCCGACTAACCTACGGCATATTAGAACATGAATAGCATTATTCAGTGTGTATTTCCAAAGAGGCCTTTAATGTTTTGCCCACTGGGTAGCAGGTCCAGAACTGCCTCCAACATTACCAGAAAACTGCAGCACACAAAGACTAATGAACCCTGGAAGTGGCCCTTGGGATCACAGAATGAAGTCCAAGGTCACACATAACAGACACAAATAAAAGCCCTACTTGCAGATTTTGTTTTGAGAACAGTAGTGGACCAGAATTTTCAGTTGTATCCCAAAGTCAAAGCAAAATGAAAAATCTCCTTTTCTAGCTATGTGATTATATTCTTTAGCAAAATTAGTATACAATGACTTTTAGAGAATTAAGCTTGATGAAACAAAGACTTTATTTTCCTTGGTTTTTATTCCTGAAATCTTACATTCATGATGTTTCTTACAGGAATCGTACCAAGGTATTCCCTTAGCTACTTCTCAGAGTAAGTAGTGAACTATATTTTTTGTATGCACTGCATTAATGTTTAGTAGCTAAGTAGCAACAAAGCCTGTGCTATAAAAGTTAATAAAAACACTAAAACAAAATAGTATGTAGGAAAATTACATCCAGAAAAGCCGGTAGAAGGACTAAAAATATTAGCAGCAAGACTACATTGAAGAAAAAAAATTAGAAACTAAAGGTAAAAAGAAAGAGGGAGGGTTTCTATAGAAGGAAGTCTACCAGTCTCTGTGAGCAGGGAAGATGATTCATAGATCTAAATAAACAATGAAATCTGCTGATCTCCATGTAAAGCAAACACCTTCATTGGCATAACCTTCACTGTGCCCCACAATAGCACCTGTTTTAAGACTTGCAAATTTTCTAGCTTTGTCATACATAGTTTAGCTTTTTACTGAATGAGCAATCGCAGGAGTGCAGTACCTTGCCCTAAAGTATTCTGCTCATCCCTCTTAAAAAAAAAATTTAAAAATCAATATTTTATAAATATGGTTTTAAGACATTTATTATTACCTTCCTGTTACCTGCTATTTCACCCATATGCAAGTTGAGGGAATTTTTTGCTAGCACAGGTGTTTTGCACAGTGTCACTGACCATCTCACACCTCGGCATGCCACAGTGGCCCAGGAAATCTGTGTCTGCAGCAGATTTTTAAAGAAAAGGTCATGTCTACAATACTGAATTAGCCCCCAAATGCACACTGATTAAGCAGCCATTGCTCTTCTCTTGCCCCTGACTGTCAGCCCCAATAAATTAGTAAATTCATGCCACTAAGCTCCCATACCTAACATGTTCTTCTCTTCCTTTTTCTGTGAAGTGCAAAGCAAGGAGTGACAGCTTACAAGTGAGATAAAAACCAACAAGCAAACAAAAGAAATGCCTTTTGTTCCCTTATAGGTACTTCTAAAATGATCTGATTTAACACATGCAAATGAGGTACCTCTGAAGCCCCACAGAGGAAAAGAACAGGTGACAGTTCAAGTTTGAGTGCGAAGTTACCTTGCACAAAATTACTCCAAAGTTTCGCAGTGAGCCCTGCAATCCAAGGTGTTGAAGGACACAGCTGCAGCTCCCTCAGTGTAGAGACTGACAGAGACAACCATTTATGCAGCTTAGTGAAACCTGGATGCATTTGCTCAGACAACAAGTGACTGAGTGGGTTTAACAAGCAGGATAATAGCTCAGGGTGTCATTTTGATCTGAATACATAATTAAAGGGGATCAAGAAAAGGCTCAGGCTTAGCAGTGGCCTTGAATATCTGCAGCCTAATTAGGATTGATTTTGCCAATCACTGCTCAGAACATGGCTCTTCTGCTTGCACTTGTTTCCAGTAAAACATGTCAGCTGCCTAGAAATGAGCATAGCTTCCACAGGCATTACCCACCTAGAAGATGGTGTGGGCTCAAACTTGGCCTATGATGCTTAGATACAAATCCTATGGGCTGCTATCTTTTAGCTTTAGATTACTCACGACAAGTGCAATCAATAAGGCTTGTTAGCCTGAGGCTCAGAAGGGCTGCAGCTGTTTTTTCATCTTAGCCTGTACGTGTAATATGATAGGGCAGTGAGGGGGCACAGATGAAGTGGCTTGTTATTTATGACAATATCAATCAATGCACTCTATTGCTAAATGAATTAAGTAGCATTGCAATAACTGGCGTTTCTGCTGCAACTTCGGTTTTTAAAAATTGCACAGAAGAGTGATATTGATCTGCCTAAGTCTACTGCCATTTTATTTCAGTTCTTTTGCAGTGGAACAGAGTCCCTTCTACCACTGCCCAAAAATTTATGGAACCATGAAACTAGATTTACCTAAAGACTCACAAAAGGATTTGTGCAGATTTAAGCCTCAGAAATTTAAAACTGGGATTCCAAACCTCTCAAGAAGACATCTGGTTGACCCAGAGCGACTGGACTCTGACCATTCAACACAAAGGTTCCCCAATTTCCTGCAGCCCTGTTTTTCTTCATAACAGTCAGATATTTTGCTGCTGCTTCTGCTAATGTTTTATCTCCTGAAGGTGGACCTGCTGAACAGGCAGTGGTCTCTAATGCTAGCAGTGCCCTCAATGTCATTACAAATGGAAATGGCTGGAAAAGAATACAAAATAACAAGAAACAGACACCTTGGGAATGAAACACCTGGGCTCTTTGGAAGTGAAGGACTCGGGTTCAGCTCTGCATCTCATCTGAAGGAAGGCTCACCATGGAGCCATCATTTCTCTCATTGTTTGCCACTAAGAGAAGAGTCATTTCATTCTGGCTCACTGGGCCAGAAGATCAGAAAACCACAGGGAACCTGAATGTATCTCTGGGCCACAACCACTCACCTTATCATGGGAATACCTCAGGAAATGAAGCATTTGGTGTTGATCAGCTGTGCTTTCGCCCCCAAGGGAGGTCCAAGGCATATCAAGCCCTAGAAGAATGACCCAAGGTAGCATGGCTGCACAGAGATGAAGAAACAGTGATTTGAGCAATATAAATGCTGCAATTTCAGCTTGTAACCAGCTATTAAGAACATGGAAAAAGTTCAGTCTGAAATCTGCCAAATCTGAATTACAGTGGACTCATTTATATAACCATGTGTTTGAAAGCTAGCAGGTATAATTGGGCCAGGAAGGTAGTGATTAGCATGTGATGAAAAAAGATGTCTAACTGCATGATTCAAGACAAACTGATAACAGACAGGCCACAGCTCACTGTCTATGGCTGCTAGACATGTAGGACTGCCTGCACTGCTCCTTCATCTGTGACATTTTGTTTATCACTCTGCCTGCTGCTGCCCAGACAAATAAACCCTCTGGGACCATTTGATGCTGTATTAGGTTTCGTGCCTGAATGCATAAGGGTCCCTAGAAGGCAGCAAGAGGATTAGAGTTACTTTGTAATCTTACAGAAAAGCAGCATCAAAATTGATGTTCAGCTTAACGTGGAATTCTGTGGTAATATCCAGGAATTTGGCTGTGTACCTGGACATCCTTCTGTTACTCTTTAGCATGCCTCCTTTTTTTCACCTCAAATCAATGGCATTTTTAGTTTTGGTAGGGTCTTTTTTTTGTGGAGGGTAGAGGGCTTGAGAAAAAATATTTCTGGCTACAGACCTGTCAAAAACATAGTCAAAAATAAAATGGCTTCATAAGTAAAAAGGGCTTTGGAGGCCATGAAATCAGATTATTTCCTTGAATGACAATATTAGGACAGAGACAACGAGGCTTTGGTGGGCATGAAAGCAAACACAAAGCCTGAATCCCCCTAATTCAATCTAATTTGACCACTGAACATCCAGCAGATAAAATGCAGAAAAGGTGTGTTTTGAAGTGTGAATCAGTTAATTTTCAAAACCCACTGAAAGCACCTCCAAAGAAGAGACATAGATAGCTTCTTTGTGAGGGTTTAATTGTTGGGTTTTTTATTTGTCGGGGGTTTTTTAAACCTGGAAGAATAAACAAGTGCTGCAATTTATAATGAGAATTCTGTTAGTGTAGATCTGACTTTGATTTGGTGTATGCAGCTAAAGGAAATTTGCTTCCTTCCACTTCCCTTTTACAACCAACTGTATGAAGTAAAAGTCTGGACTAATTCCAAGGGACTAAACCAATTATGATAAATAGCTAAATTTGTGAATATGTAGAATCAACTGATCATTGCATAATTACTTATACTCCCAAGGCTATGATAAAAACGTGGCAGCAGAATCATCGTTATTTTTGTCACAATAATTATAAATCATCATCGTTGCATTCTTGCAGACATAGCTGGATGAATGCCACCTGAAACTTTGCCTTCCCTCTGAGTCTCAAATTTGCTTCTCCACTGTCCTATGAATTTAATTTATTTTTACACATATACACACAACTGCTCTGCATGTTTGTTAATAACTCTTCAAATCTTCCTTAAATATCTGTGAGTCTTTGATTTCATAAGAATATGCCTTGCAGATCACCATTTCTGCTAACCTTTATAGTGATGTATGCATAACCACATGCACATATTTCTCTGGCTGGAACAGCACATGTATTTTACAGGGCTATAACCAAATAATGTCCAGGGACATAAACCAGTGTCCATAAACATTGCTACCATTATAAGCCTTCAAATATTAAAGCTAAGCACTAAATGCTGACCTCCAGCTTGGCAGAGGGAAAAGAAGCAAAGTTAGGTGAAGGATAGTGTGAAATCAAGGCCTTATTTCCTGGCAATGTGCGGCTGCTGCAGTTTGTTTTAAAAATCAGACTGCAAATGTACATTTGCTTCTAATGACTCTGGCCTCCACAAAATGTAGGCAAGAAGAAATCCCCTCAAGATGAACAAATTGTCAGAGGAACAGTTTTCCAGGGAAGAAAAAAAAAGAGAAAAAACAAGTTTCAGAGCAAATAAGATAACTAAGTAAGTAACTTTCAAGTTCAGCAAGTATGTAATTGCAAAGCCCCTACTCTACAATATCTTATATTGAGCACCTAATTACAGGTATGGGATGAAATCCTGGCACCACTGGAAGTTTTATTACAGAGTTATGTGGAATCAACACTTCAGATTTCCTCATCTCTAAATTGCTATGCTTCATGGCTCATTCTGTAAATGTAAATGCATGAGTTAAGTGCCCATATGTTTGCCAGATCACGGGCTAAAACCTTCATCCAGATGAGTAGTTACTTGTACCTGAATAACCTCGAAGACTTTAGAAAGCACTGTTCAAAGTCAGTTACTATTTGCTTTAAGTAGAGGTAAAAAGAAGTGTCCCACTAAAAAGGAGGTATTAAGAACTTCCAGAATCTCTGTAACTGTCTTTAGATCCTTTTCCCCTTGATAATTTCCACTGAGAAATTAAACATACCTCTGAATTCTATAAATAAAGAATATCTAGGTTAATCTCTGCTATCCTCTTCACTATAATATGTACTCTGGCTGGAGATGCAACCAAAACAAAAGCAGTCTACTGTGGCCCAGTCTAGTGGGACAGAAGAGTAGTTAAGGGAAAAATTAAAATGAGAGTAGAAAAAAAGAGAAAAGAGAGGAAATGGCATTAATAGACAAGGCATGAAGGTGCCTTTTTCATTCCTGCAGTACTCAAAACTCCCCTTCTCCTATAAAGAAATTCAGCCAACACATCCAGAAGCTACTAGACATGGCCTCCATGGCCATCAGATTTCAGAGAGTCAGTTTCTTAAAGGGTGACTATCTTTGCCTTTCTTTGTACATATTATCATGAGTCCCACAGGTTCTGCAGACAGTAGGATAACAGAACAGAATGTTTTCTCCCTGCTATAGTACCTAAAATTGAGATTTGCTGCCAACAAGGAGTTGCTACCTGTAAATGTGTCAGTCATGAACTACGTGACTGCAATACAAATCACAACTACTTGAATTTTTTGAAATCCTTCTATAGGGATAACCCTGGCTTTGGCTGACTGAACTTTGTTATGTTTGTTAAGTGTAATTTGTTAATACTAAGTGCTCTCTAAAAGTCAGCTGCACACTTCAGCTGTCTGCACTGACGTAATAAGAAACTTGGGTTCTAACTCTAACTCTGCTTTAGACATTACAAAACTCTTCTTAAAACTAAACCCAAGAGTTTTGATCAACTTTTCAGAGGAAACAAAACCGAAAAAAGGCTGCACATTTTAGTGCACTAATCTCAAACCTTCTTCAGCATAAATCATTCATGGGTTCGGTAGTGTGCTTGTGAATTTGTAACATGAAATAAGCAGTTAATAAGAAGTTAGAAAGTGTAAAGATATTATAGAGTGCTTATGAAGGATCACATATTGGATGCACATAAAAGCCTGAATACATACATCTGGAACACAAATTAAAAGCAAGGAAAACTATCCATTGTAAAGACACATAATGAACAAAGTGACAGATGCTTGAACAATCATTCCATTGCAAAACAATGTAGAAGACATGACATGGAAATCTTTCCTAAATCTCTAAAGAACAGCTTTTTTTCCAGAGACTGCTTTATGGGAACAATGCTGACATGTGTCCTCTTCCTCAGTCTTTTCCCTGAAGTACTGTGTGATGCAAGAAAGCAGTATTTGTAAGGTATGCTTCAAGAGGATGATTCTTAGTATCTGCTCTCCTGACTAAAATCTATCTCTATTCATTTACTGAGTAACTGATCACAGAAGGCTTCTCAGGAGACATATTTTCAGTATTTTTCCTTTCCTTATCCTATTGGATTTTTTTTAACTGAAGCCAAAATTAGAAAGCATCTGCTGAGCATATGGAATTTGCAAGTATTACCATTAATGCTAACATTAAGATTTTTCCACCAGGCACACACATATTCTGACTGGCATACAAACACTCTTGGTCTGAAGGACTCAGCAAGGAGAGATGAGTAACTGTGGACCAATGCAGCATGAGCATTTGTGCCCGGAGGAAAACAGAGGTTGGGGTCAGACACAGAGGATGTAAAACACAACTTTAAATGTTTAGAAAGTCCCCCTGTGTTAGCAAACTGTATAATAGAAATACAAAATCTGGATCCAGAACACAGACTGCAGTTTTCTTTTGATACTACAAGTAAACTCCTGCCCTGCAATATTAAGAATCTCAGTTTTCCTTCAAAGCACCCAGAGAAAAGATTTGAAATCAACAGCCAAAATTTGCTATCATGCCAGTGCCAAAAAGACCTGCATGTCTTGGATCCATGGAGATTTATGGAAGGAGAGTGAATAGAATTGCTAGTCATTGCCAGAATTGCTTTAGTTTTTAAAACAGTTCCCAAGCAAAAGGTGTAAAGTTCTTTTGGATCAACTTTCCCAAATTAACTAGGACAAGTTCAGATGCTTTCTTGACTTTCTATCAAGACAAAGACTCTCCTGAGGCAACCATGACACGGATTTTAAAACGGTAAGTCTAATTTCCAAATGGAAATTATTTTAAATGAAATCATTATTTTTGAGAGCTGAACCTAAACTTCAAATACTCCAAGGCAAAATCTTTCCATACAAATTCTCCACAAAGTCTAGCAAAACTCATCTCAAGACAGCTAGAATCCTCTCCAGAGAAGATTTGTCCATTCTTATAATTTATAAGGGAGTCTGCATATTTAAAATAAAAATGTGACTCACATTTAGTTCCTCTGAGCACAACAGTTGACTAGTTTTTATTTGAGTCAAATCTCATCTCTCCTTCAGGCTTTAAAGGTGTCTATATATGGAACTTTTCATCATGTTTCCAAAACTGCATTTGTACCCTCAACTCAGTATAAGAATATTTATTCCCTGAAGGGTAAAAGTCCTTCAAGTACTGCCATGTCAGGATTTACTCTCTACTTTGGTTTGCTTACAGTTTATTTTCACATTTGATTACTAATCCCACAAAAGTTTATTAACTCCTGTAGAGCAGGTGTAGGCAGCTCCCCAAAAACATCAGACAAACATTAAAAACATTTCAGTCAAGTTAAATTTCAAAAGAACATGGACAGGCTTATTTATTCCACAGATAAATTTTGTTCTCACACCCCTCAAGGGATCTCCTAAGGACTTCTATCTTTCCCCATGGCCTGAGAAAGAGCTTTAAGAATCAAAAGTACAATTGGTATAATAACCTTCAAGATTAATGATTATATAAGTGTTTTGAAAGTGCTCATGCACTAAAAGAAGTCTCTGAAAGAATGTAAAATATACACTACACATCTAGAAAGGTAATATACTAAAAGAAGTCCTTCATAATAAGAATAATAATAATTGAGGGGGTGTTTTTTCACTATTTTCACTAATTGTTCTTTCTTTTATAACTAGGGAAAAGATCTAATAAAATGTATTAAATATTTATATTTTTTTCTATATTAATTATAGGAGAAACACTGTTACCAGACTTGGAATACCCCAGTACAGGCATGGGTAGTTAAAAAACAATAAATCTCATAAAACACATTTCTTAATGGCAATGAAAACAAATATTTTTTAAGTTCTTTGTGCAAGTTAAAAAGTCCCCTCTTCAGCCTAAAAAATTAAATCCGCATTAGCTGAAATGTCTAGGGGTTTGGGAGGAAGGAATTCTGCACAGATAGTATTTTCAGCACTGTAAAGATGATGTCACTACAGGATTTCTGAATTTACATAATGGAAAGAAAATATTACTTATCAGACAATTCTAATTGTGTGACTACACCTTTTTCTTTTTTAAATATATAACAAGGTCACCTTAGCTTACACATCAGTTAAGAAGAAAAACCAAAAAAAGGCATTGGCACCTGTGTTCATTCAAGGAAGAATATTTCATTATCCTTACAGCTTGGGGATCCCTGAGGGGAAAGGGTCCCAGGGACAGCAACAGGCTCCCAATCAGACCACAAAGGAGCAATGCAGCAGAATATCCACACAACCAAAGACACTTGCAGAACATGGAACTTTTGACAAATAGCCTAAGAAAATTAAATTTTTAATAAATCAGGGTCCTCCCCATAAATCATCTGGACCTATCTCTTTTTCCATCTCCCCATTCCTGCACTGCCATAACGCAAAGATTTAATCTTAGTGCTGAAAAGAGTTTCTGAGAAAAAACCGCATTTTTTCAAGAAAGTACCTCAGAAACAGTTTGTAGGGGCCTCTCTGCAGCTTATAGGTGTCTGACAACAGGAAACACTGGGTACATTAACCCAAAGTGGAATACAAATCTGCTAACCAAGGAGAAAGAAGAGGATGAGCAGAAATGAAAGATCCTCAGTTTCTGCTGATGCTGGTTGAAGATGGAATGAAACTGTTCTTTATTTCTATCTCAGATACTGAAGCTCTGGTCACTGACTACAGCTTTCTACCTTTCCATCTGTCTCTCCCTCATCTCCATTTATCTCCTTTCCCCTCTTTCCAATCAGTTTACAAGTATGTGCCATCACTAAACCTGGTGTCTATGTAAGATCACTCTCCTCTGCCAGTCCTGGAGGGGTTTGCAATGGTTTGTTCATTGCTTGCCTCTCTTTCTCATGTACCATTTTCACTAGACACAAGCAACAGGTTTCTATTTCTCTGCTCATGAGTTTCACACTACAGGATTAATCCAACATTTAGAAAGAGCTCAGAGCAAAATCAGTACAATCTTGTAAAAGCTACTGAAGACCTGAACACTACAACTCAAACCAGTTTATTTATTTGAATTAATCTAATCTAATAGTGAATCAGTAGAAGTGAAGTGACACACTATTTAGCAGCAGGAAATTTGTCTTATTTTACAGTACATAACAGTACAGTAAGAGTACTCTTGTTAGTTGGTTCCCCACAAAAGAATTGTTTCTTCAGACAGCTAGAAACACTCAGTTGTTCCAAAAATGTACCAAACAACTGCAAAGAAACTCACTGAGCTCTGTGGGTGTATGGATTACATAACTATTTGTTCTATATTTATTCCGAATTTGTAAAGGCATCTATTTAAGCCTTAACATGCCATGGAATATAATTTGCAAACAAAAATAATGAAACTTGGTCTACCAATATAACAATTTCTGGTGGCTAAACTCCACCATCTAAGAGGAAATGCCCCCTGTTTTACACATTAACCATCCTAGCATGCCACAAATGAAATTTTCTGTCTTAGAAAATTTTCCCCTCTGCCTGGAGGGGAAAACAACAGCTTTCTGGCTGTGGCAGACAAAACTGCTGGAGATGGTTGGAAGACACTTATGTTTTGGGACCAGACATCACCAACCAGACCCATGGCAACCACTCTTCCCACTCCAATCCATTAGGGCCAACCCTCCCTATAGGGAGTCACACCCTATAGCTGCTAGCACAAAGCAGTGGAGAGACAAGATCGTAGAGAAAATCCGGGATGTAGGAATGAGAAATTAGAGAACATTTCTCAGCCTTCCTGTGTGAAATGGTTACAGAAAAGATGCATTTCAAGCAATTTGCAAAGGCGTAAGACAGGGAAGTCAGTAACAACAGCACAAACTGTCAATAACCATGTTTCTTGCAATTTTTTCTGGGTCAGAGTGAATTGCTGACAAACACCAAGCACAGAGAATTACTGAAGACATTGCTGATGGATAACATGTTAATATCTGCATGAAATTCTCTAGACTCCACCTTAATATCATTTTACAGTCAACCAACGATAAAAGTACATTGTAAGGTCACAGAATTCATACAAAATTCAGTTAGCTTAAGGCTAACTCCAGTATCTCAACAGTAAAGGGTTATTTGAAATCTAAGTATATCCATTTTATTCAGACATAAATCCATACTGAGTGCACTTAACAAAAACAGATATACTGACACTTTGAATTATCCTCCCAACAGAAGAACTGCCCTGGCAATATCAGGAAAGACAGCTTTCCTAAAAATGTACTCAGGAGACCACATTTGCAGCCAGCTCAGTAAGCGAAACCAGAATTAGAAGCAAATTTGTAACATCCAAACAGCATCCCAGAATCAGGCAGTCTTAAATCTGAACAGTCCTAATTACAACAAAGGGATAATGCTTGCCTCTTCAAAATCTGTAATAACATAGCAATGAAAACTTCTGGAAAACCTTGCTTCCCTGCAGCAAGACTGAATTGCTTTCCTCATTCCTACTTGAAAGTAGCAATTGGCTTTTTGTTTCTTCTTTTTCTTTTCTTAGCGCAAAGGTGACGGAAAAGGAAATAATCCATAGATACTTACTGCTTAACACCTATTTGACTGGCAATAATTACTGTGCATGAAAGAGTTTAAATATATCTTAATACTAGTGTAGCAGGAAGCATTATAACAAGACAAGCAGAAACTCATTCTCTAGCCCAAGTGTAGGACTTCTCATTGCTATATGTGGAAATTTGCTCTGGTTGTGCTTGGAGGGTGTTAGGACTAGGAGCTAAAAGATGCTATAGAATAAATTAGCACAATTATAAATTTGACAAGAAGATTAATATTCTAACTATGTTCACAATAATTAACTCACCAAAACAGTTCCAGAGTCATTATCCAGCTAGGGTGGAATGGGAAAGTTTACAGCACCCCTGTAGATTTATAAGCCAATTAAGGGTGACCCTCCTCTAGATTTCATTAAAAAAGCTTCTGGTTCAGCAAAAGCTCACACGTGCAAGTAAGAAGTTTCCTGATTGAAAGGGAATACGAGGGATCTTTACCACCTCTATTAAACACTCTTCCTGATCCCCTGGAAATTACATATTCCTAATGCATCCTCAGCCTCCTGCCAGCTCTCCAGCCCTCACACAGCATCCTTGCACCTGCAAGAAGCATGGCACCACTGGGGCACTGCTCCAGGAGGGGAGCTCTGCTCCATTCCCTGCATGACCAAGGTGCCATGGTCCAACACTAGAGAAGCACTTCAGATCTTGTGATGCAGCTTTGGGGTTAGGGCTCACTGCCCCTCTCCCACCCAGGGCCATCTTCTGCCTTCCACGAACAGTGACAGCAGATTTATCGGGACATTCACCAGCCAAGTCAGCTGATAACAGCTGACCATTCCTAACCAGCAAACTCCTCCTCAATGTGCACCATATGGGCATGGGACTGCACAGACTGAACTATCTCCTTGCTATCTATGCCATTTGCCCTCTTCACTGCCTTTCTGCACAGATTCATTGTTCTAATATAAAAGCCTTCTTTGCCACTGTCAGAGCAGTCTCCCTTTATCTCCAATTCCACAACTTCCCCTTCTCCTTTCAAAACTTTGTATAAAGAACATCTCTCTTCTCCTTTTGTTGCATACATCTCTGCCTGTCTCATCCCTTCCTTTGTGCCTTCCTGCATAATTGTGTTTTTCAGCTTTGTAAAGTATTTTTCAATATAGATAGCATAAAAATTGCTATCTAAAATGAAATAGCATTGTATCACAACCCATACATTTTTTCCAGTAAAATACACAATTTGGACTGACTCAAGCTGTGATGTGTATGCAGGTAAAGCAAATTCTGAATTATTCAACACTTAAAAACACTGAAAAAATCATTTACTTGTTACAAGCAATAAGATTTATATTTTATGTCTCCCAATCAATAGCTAGTGTGTCCACACATAGCTGATTTATCCATATTGAAAATACAATTATAAGTCTAGTTTGCTCTGAACCACAGAGTCCTTTTGTAACAAGATTATTTAAATACAAATAGGGTTGGAAAATTGGTTTTAAATGGCTAATCTGTCTTGTCTTCAACTCCAGCTGCAGAATTTACTAACATCATAAACACAGGCTGAGTGAAAACTTAAAAGGTTTTCTGATTCTCCCTGCGATCTGTCTATGCAGTCCTCATTAACAGGGAAGTTGATGGGAGCTGTATGCAAGCTGGGAGAGGAGGATAATAAGCTTTGTAATCTCTATAAAGAGAAAGGGATTTTTACTGGTGATATGTCACATATGATGGTGTGCAAACGTCTGTCTTACTGGCAGCCCAATAAAGAATTTATGCGCCCAGGTCTCCGATGCACTGCAGAACATCTCTGCCATATGGGTGGACCAAAACCACAGGGCTGGAAACAACCCCTCAGAGCATCAGAACACTTGCAGTAGGGACCATCTGACCTTCATGGGATCATTAAGGAAAGTTTCATCTGGACAGATTTACTTGGGGATCATTGAAGGCCCTGCTGCCTCCCTGCTGTTCCCACCAAATGTGGTCAATGGCCCCGGCACGCAGTGGGGAAAGGCGGGGCCAGTGCATGCTCCTCCAAGAGAGCACTGCAGTATCACCCCTTGGGAATACACCATGACTTTCTCTCTCAGTCATGCACATGGGCTGGGAGAAAATGCAGATCAAATCTGACTTGGGCTGAGTAGAAATTAAAGCTTGGTAACTTGCTACCTTGATACCTTGATACCTTGTTACCTTGATAAAGGAAACTACTGCCTTAAATCCTTCTTTGACAGACCATCCCCCTCACTCTGGGAAAAGAAAAAAAAAAAAAGAAAAAAAAAAGGAATAATGCTGGGTTTAGCTGTTAAGTTTTATACCAGTGTAACTTGTATGGAGGTCTGATTTGGGTTTGTGCCAGAAACAATCTTCATAATTGAGGGGTGTTTTCATTCCTGCTAAGCAAAAAAACCACTGAACCAAAGCTAGTACAGATACAGATTCCCAAGTCTGGAACTCCCACACTCGTGACAGACTGGTACAGTGTACACTGCCACAGACTGTGACAGTGGAGGCTACCCTGAGGGGCTGCTTTCCCAGCCCTGTGAAATGGTCCTCTACCGTAAGTCAAGGGCAAGGGTTCTTTCCTAGGGGTGTGCAATGCAGAACTTCCCTTACAGCTATTCAAGAGCCAGATGTTTAGGACAAGCACCACGTTGTGCTTGTCCTCATTTCATCCAAGGGTCTGAAAAAACCTTTAACATTCAGCTGGACAGCACACTTCTATGTTTCTTCTTAGTTAGAAAAACCCCTAAGGAAAGGATAACTGCCAATAAAAGAGGAACACTGCATAATTTGAAATTATAATTCTATGCATGCTTCTGAAAGCCTCTTTGGCTTCCCTCTTTCTGCTCTGAATGGCTCTCTAGATCTAATTTAATTCAGTGAAGAAAATCCAAAAGTTCCAGGGAAAAAAAAAACCCCAACTTTTTCTTTAGTTAGTATAAAAATTGTACAGAAGGAATTCTTGATCTTCATTAATTCCATGAGTAGACATACAAGCTCCTAAGTGTTAACGAGACTTGCCAGTTTAGGTGGACTAAAGTGTCTAATGAATTATCAAACGAGCCCACTTTGGATTTACATTATCAGATATTTCCACCAGGAAAGTTTGGCGAGGCATCCTAACAAATCCTTTAAGCCCTCTGGGAAGATGGAGCAAATGGTTCTGGAATTACATTACTGGGTCACTTGGTCAGTGTGACTCCTAGAAACTAAGGGGAGGGGAAAATTATTGAAATCCTTTGTTTCCTTTTCCACACACAAGGTCTATTTCACTTTTCCTCAATTATATAGAAAATTATGCTCTGTAGTCTATGGTGGTTTCCATTAGAAAAATGTACAAAAAATTATCACTCCAGAAAGCAAGCATCCAGGTCTGCTGAGGCTTTGGAACTTATGTCAGGATCTGCCCTGGATCAACTTCATGCCTGATCACTCTAGTAAAACAAGAGAGTCCAAGTTGCTCATAAATCCTAATTCACTGTTAAACGCCTGCTAGGCTTGTTCTTATTCTCATGTGCAATATTAGGCGCCAGATAAGAAACTCATAAATTGGATCCTTAGGGCATTACGATTTGCTGTGGTAAATTCTATTTGTTGTCTTTTCAAGTTTTCCTTTAAGAAGAAAAATTTACAAAAGAAAATAAAAGTTCAAGTGTTTTCAGACAGAAAAGGACTGAAAAGTTTGACATGTAATAAAAAATTAATTTTTCCTAACATGAAATTTTAACAAGCCACATAATATTTTCAGAGAAAAAGCACTTAACTGACACCAAATCTGTAAAAATATTTCAGTATGGATTTCAGATTCCCAGAGGTGAAAGTCAAGAGACATTACATGATCACTTATATTCAGTCCAAATTGAAATTACACTGCTTTTAAATACATACATACACACACATATATATATATAAGCACTTGGCAACTTTATGACCATCTTAGGACCAAAGTTGCTTTTCTATGGGAAAAAGTATTTCATTAGCTTTCCGTGAATCAAATCAGGACAAAACAAAGTGGTGATACAATGGATGTTCGAGGCACAGAAGTTCACCTCTCTGTACAATTATCTCCACAGCCGCCACTCATTCAGGAAAAAATGAAGCAGCCCTTCTCCCCTCTTCCTGCTGTACTCCAGCTCCCATCACTCACAGTCATTATGTTCTGGAAGCAAAATCTGTTTTTGTAACACAGCATTTAAACAAAGTATTAACTAAAGAAAAAACATAAATCTAATTGGTTACCCTTTAACATGTTCCCCTTTTAGTGAAGAATCTGTTTCTTTTAACACCACATTTTTTCACACTACCAGGGCTATTGATCCACAGAACTACACCACATAGCATGGGGAGAATCCCACCATTTTTACCCATTCACTGACAATTGACATTTGCTGTACAAAAAGAAGGCTTGTAAACTTTCCATCCACACCTGTGGTGCCACTGCTGCCCCATGCACTCCTACCAACAGCACCTGGCACAGCCACACACTGAACTTGTGACACAGCAATGGTCAAGTCTGCATTAAAGTATTAAAAAAAGCCTTGATCACTTTTAGTGTGTCTCCTAAATCATCCCACAGCCCATGCTGCAGCTCCAACCTTCTCCAGCTGAGGAGCAATTTACCACCCATCTTCCTCAGCATGATCTCTCTTGTTCTGGCCAAACACGTACAAGGCACAGAATTAATTTTCATCTTTCCTGGACAAAGCACGGAGGTGATTAGCCCCATTTACCCTGGTGTGTCTGAATCAGAGCCAAACAGGCACAAAAGCACACAGGTCATTTTAAGTGGTCTGATCATCCTCACAGTCTGAAAACCACTGTAGTCCTGAGGGCCGAAACGTGTATTACACAGACAGTTGGTGCCATAACCCATTTAGACCAAAGCACCCCGTGGAGTCGCTCAGGTCTGTGCTCACCACTGCAGCACTCATCGGATGTGAAACCAGAGCTGCTTCTCCAAACCCCCAAACAAGCCTGAGCCAGAGACACCTGGGGCCAAGGGCTCTGCCAGTTCAGACCTACCCAGACGGCGTCGTCCTGCCTGTACTGCTTCCAGTTGCGGCCGGTGTCGCTGAACATCAGCGCGTAGCTCGTCACCCAGTCCGAGCTCCCGTACCTGCCCTGCGTGGCCACCGCCACCACCTCCACTCGGTCTCCCAGATCAACCTGGAGCCACTGCTGCTCATTGGACTCCAGTGGGGACCAGCCGCCAGCTCCTGAAAGATTGGATGAAGAAAAGTTAGATGACACCGACAGCACAAAAAAAAATACGCCTGATAAAGAACTATTCAATTATTTCAGGTCATCACAGAGGACTTTACTTGAGCATGCGAGTGTTTTTTTTGTATTTTAGTTAGGAAATACACTACATGAGGTATGCTTCCATCAGGTTATTTTCATTAATCTAAAGCTCATGAGGAATTTTGAATTTCTAAGACGTTTTAAGGAAATTTATTCTTTTTCAGCTGTACAAACATCAATGAGGTTGGCACATGCTCAATCACAAAAGAAAAGAAAAATCATATCTATTCCCCCCTTGCAATTATGGGAATGTGGACTTGTAACTTGCAGTTTGCTTTGATATTTTCCTTTTTGCTATGTTCTGAAAGAAATGCAAAATGTTAGTTATTTTTGAGCCCTATTAAGTATTTGAAAGAATGGTTTAATTACAGCTTATAAATGCATTTCAGATAATTTGTTGTAAAGCTAGAAACCATTTGATTGAACGACTAAAAGGACTGCCTTCACACTGGAAAGCAGGCTGATTCTGACATGAGCTTGTAATTCATGGTTGTCCTTTAAAAGTAAAGATTTGCACTACCCCTTGAATTCCATTAAAGGTTAAACAGGCTTATGGTAACACCAAGCCAATGAAACAGAACTACAACCACTGCTTGCATTTTATCACTTTGCTCACTACAATAAATGGAAAATTATGGTTAAAAAGCAAATCATTCCAGACTGGAATATATTATTTTATGGTCTCCTGCTTTCTTTTATACTCTAAAATTACAGGCTATGTTTATTTTCCTTTAACTTGTTTCTCCTTGCTCACATTTATTCTCTGTATACACCCAGTGTTCAATTCAGCCTCACCAATAAGCAACCAATGCAGCTATGAAAAATACAAGCCATCAACCAAGTAGCCAAGATAGCAAATTTTAAGGCTTCTGCAACCCAACACCTTTTTATTTTGTCACTATTAATGAAGTTTGGAAAAGCACTCCAGTATGACTCCAGTGAACACAATCACACTGGAATAAAACTAGCTGCTCCATGAAAAGTTCATTGAAGTGAATAGAGTTGAAAGTTTAATAAATGTAGTTTCTATGAATGAACTCAATTTCAGTAACTCTGCACTTTTACAAATATTTTGTTTTTCCTGGATGGCATTGTACTTTCCAACTCACAACTGAAATCCCTGAAATGCCTAAGAATAGGTGTTAGATTTGTCATTATTTACAATTTATTAATATAGGATTTATCGGAACTCCCGAAACAGAACCACACCTGGAATGGAGTATTGTTCCTGCTCCCTTGGCTGACTCAGCCTTCATTCTTCTACAAGAACTCTCCAGGGAAAAGAGTTTGCAACCAAACCAATGCACACTGCTTTTAAGTGCCACGATTTACGCTTTTCAATCACAACAGAAGTCTTCCATCATCACTGGTTATTTTACCTGCCTTAAATAGAATACTCCTTCCTATGAGCATGCCATGAAACACCTACTGAGAGTACTAGAAATTTCATCACTGATTTCTTCTCTGGCTACTTCATAGCTCTTAACTCCACACCTATATATAGCTTATATAAGACTATAATACGCTCTGCTAAAAGTCCTAACCAAGTTACCTCTCACACCATCATTTTTTTTATTTTGCTATTTTAAGTGCCATACAGAAAGTATGTTGTCTGCCTTTAAAGTACAAACTACAGAGCTGTATTCAAAGACAACAAACTACAGATTTCTCCTACACACAATTGTGACTATTGCATACAAGAACCAAGGGCAAACTTCCCTTGGATCACAATATCCAGTATCTAACATAGACTCTTAACACAATAGTTGATGTTTCGGTTTTTTATTTTTCCGAGTTTTATTCCAGGAATTGATATGATATAAAAATCTACTTCAAAAGTTCTGGCAAAGTTGTTCCATTCATGACTCAAAAGAGCCTGTCCTAGATGTTTTCAGCACCTATTAAAAGAAAGTTGGTATTTTCATCTTTCCTTCATTCAACATACCGAACAACAACTAGATGAAGAAAATAACTTATGACAGAAATATTTGGTGAGTTTTCCACTAAAAAGAACACAGAAACTTTGCCTTCTATGTTCTAGTTTATACATAAGTTCTTAAGCCTAGCCTGTTAGCACAGATGCTTGCAGTAGTATGTGAAACATCATAACTAAATATCTACTTTATGTTTTCTCCCTTCTGCTGCTAGAAGTGGCAGGAATGTGACATGCTTTCCACAAAAGTGTTTGGCTTTACTGTGCACTGCTATTTTCCAGCTTGAGCACCACACCCCAGGCTTATAATTTTGAAGTCAAACAAATGATACACACTGAACATAAATTTGGGAGATCTGTGCTGAGCTTGAGCCCTCAAATCATAGATTACATGGTGTCTCTGAACTGCATCTCTCTTTACACGAGCACATTTGTCTGCTGTGAATGTCACTCTTTAGATATAAGCACTGCAGACACACACACACTGCTCAGAGCATCACCTCTCCAAAGCTGGTCTTGCAAGAAAGAGATCAGTTACAGCCATCTTCACAGAACAGCAGCTGCTTCATGTATTTTTTCCTGTGGAGAAGAAAGCTCACGGCATTTCCCTCTCCCAAACCTTCCACCACAACCATTTCTACAGGTGGACAGCAATTCCACTGCTAGTAAGAATGGCAGCTAAAATCTCTGCAACAGCAAAGCTTCATTGGCTGCATGACTGAGGGCAGAGCTGAAGCTTTTCCCACTGGGCCTCTCTCACTTCTGCTAATAAAGCAAACATGTAGCTTCTGCTTGCTTCTGTGGCTATCCCAAATCCTCACCAAATACTGCTGTGAGTGTCAAAAATCAATAAATGTTCTTTTTCCTCCACATTTACTCTGTCATACAGAGCAGGTGGCACAGGGCATGCTGGCATTTTTCCAACACTGTCTGTGTCTGCACACTTCTTTTGTGCACATCATTGCTGATATCATGTCAACAAGCCATCCTGTACCTCTTTTAGTAAGTAGTAAAAAAGCACAACAAAAGCAGAGCAACTATTTGGAGCCCTGTGCTCCTCTACCCACCTTGATGCTTGCCCTGTGGACTGTTTGCCAGCACAGGCCCCAGACAAAGGACAAGAAGGCTCTAATAGGCAACAACACGAGCTACTGAAGACACAACTTACAGGACATTAACTCCTCTCAACAGATACAAACATAATCCAATGTCTTTTTCCTGCAACTGGGCACAAACATATTGAAGAGGACCATGGAACTTTTATTAAGTGAGGCATAAATGTAAACCAGACAAAAAATTTGGCTTTGAGTATGCCCATCAGATCTGCACACCCGTTTTAGGTGTGTTAAGATGTCACATTGTCTCACACACAAAAATGAGAGAGACAGGATGCTCAGTATTTCCCCTTTCTGCTCATCAGGCTCCCACTGGCATTGACAGGATTCTGCATATTGTGCTACACCATCATTCCTCACAGCTCACACATTTCACATCTTCTGGGGATCATTTCAAAGCAGGCATTCAACATGGTATGGGGAAAATATCCCAGTGGAGAAACAATACCATGGAAATCTGATATATTGTTCATATTCTCCATGAAAACAAACCATTATAGAAATATGTGGAGAGCAAGGATCTGATGGTTTCTCAATTGGAGACCCATATGATTCCGAAAAATATGATCAAATACTTTTGTTTTGTTTTCAGACTGTTTGCACATTTTGCCATAGTTGTTTCAAAAACTGCATTTAAGCCCAGTGTTACACAGCCAATGCTTTTTGATGTTCCCCAGGGCTGCTCAGGATGCCCATACTTATTTGTAGCTGATTATTACAAAGCAAAGGGAACTATTATTTCCACCCTACGTGCCTTACAAACAGCTCAAATGGCTTTACCTAGCACTAAAACCTCCTGGACTTCCTACAGCAACTAAGTGCTTCCCTGCTGCAGAATTTTATTTTAATGCCCAGATCAAACACATCCTGGCCATAAAACAAATTCTTTTTGACACTATATATGCTTTATATTCTCATACATAATTGCCTATACTGACTACTCAGTCTGAGAGCTAATAAGAACTGAAAAATCTTAGGTGATACAGTTATACTGTGGCAATTTTCTTATTCTTTTTCATTATTTATTTACTCAATATAAAAAAAAACCTGATAAATCTCTCTCAGGGGCAAATAATATATTCCATACCTCAGAATCATATTTATCAGAATTACACTAGCTCTTTAGCATTACCAGTACAAATTTATCAGCATTTTAATTAAGTGCTTTCAGCTGTTAGCACAAAGCTTTACTCATGGGTACTTTGTGTGTTTGTTTTTTTTAAATGGCACATTGCACTACTGCAGGCTTTTTTTTTTTTTCAACAACAGCCTATCGATTACTGAATAAACTTGATGAATTAGAACTTTCTGTCAATAATGGACTGGATTGTGCTTTATAAATTCATCTTTACTTGTTGCATTCATGTTTACATTAACAAATATATTCACCCAGAGGCTCCAGTCCTTGCAGCACTGTCTTATCAATTACAAGCAAAGCTAAGGCAACTCATCAAAACATTCAACATTATCAGAAAGCCACAGCCCAGTCCTTGTTAGGAAATATTATTTCCTGTAAAGATATCTACTATTTGCATTCAAGTGACAGTCAAAGAAAGATTCTACAGCCACCATCTACCACTGCTTGCTCCTCCACGCTAAGCTCAGGCACTGCTCTGGCCAGAGTTGACTTAGTTCTCTTCACAGCAGCATACAGGGCTCATTGTGCTGGAAACAGTGCTGATAATACAGAGATGTTTCTGTTATTGATGAGAACTGCTTACACACAGGCCAGGGCCTTTTCTGCTTCTCACATCACACCACTAGTGAGGAGGGTAGGAGGAAGCAAAATTTGGTAGTGGGCAGAGCCAGGACAGCTGACCCCAAGTGACCACAGGGATATCCCATCCCAGATACCATCATGCTGAGCATTTAAAGCTGGGGGATGAAGGAGGAGGAAAAAGGGGAATGTTCAGAGTGACGGCTTTTACTCTTGTGATTCTCTCCCCCATCCCACCAGCAGGAGTGAGTGGCTGTGTAGGGCTGAGTTGCTGGGGTTTGCCCATGACATGTGCCCAACGTGGGCCTCAAAGGGTTCAAGATAATTACAGATTTGACTGGAATGTACTAGACTGAATTTACAGCTGTTACTGATGGTTAGATATTAATCAGCAGCTTCTGTGTTTGCCATGGGGTTTGCTTCCCTTACTGTTTATTAGAGTCTACTGCTCATTAGTAGCTGCTTTTTGCTTTTGCTGCTTGCTGTACTGCTTATCATCTGACTGCTGGGCCTGGGAACATTCTGATAACAGCAATGCTCCTGGGCTGGCATCTCTGCTGCTCCTGTGCACTGGGCAGGCTGGAACTCCAGTGTGAACTCAAGCCAAAGGGGCTGGGACCTGTGGACGAGTCCCTGTGGCAAAAGGACAGCCCAGGTGTCGGTGGCTGTGAAGAAGCTCATGCCAGAGCACATACATCTCAAAATGCCTGTGGTTGTGGTCACATCTGTACCACAGCTGGTACCTCTGAAGGGACTGTGGTCCAAGGGTACGAGCACATGGGAGAAGGAACTCCCTGAAGCACTGTGGCTGTGCAGGAGGCCATGCTGGAGCATGTCAAAGCGTGTGGCTGTGGCCAAGGCCACCACAAAGCAGGGACTGCAGCCATGGGGAAGGCAGGAGCAGGTTTACTTCTGAAAGGACTGTGGCTGTGGGTAAGGCCATGCTGGAGTGAGCAGCTGTGTGGGACTTTGTTGTTTTGGGGGGTTAAGCCACAGCAAGTCCCCTATGAACTCTGCACATAGCCAGAGCTTGACATGCAATACTGATTTTGAACCTCTCTTCCTCTTTTCTACAGATAAAATTAGCTATTAGAGCCATCTGCACAATCCCATAAGCATATCTATTCACCATCTCAGCCAGCAGTTGGAGACAAAGGCAGGGCAAACTCAAATATCACACTCCATGTTTATAGCTTTCTCTTGTTGGGCAGTAACCACATGCCCTTTTACTTGCTGAGGAACTCTAGTTCAAGAGTTCAAATACAATATTTTAACTCACATCTAACACTTCTTTAATGGCCAAGCAACTCCTTATCATTAGTGCCAAGCATATGAAAGAGAGACCTTTACTGTCTGTCTATAGATTTATCAAAGGGTGTTTGATTAAAACACACTTCAGGGATATTTAAGAATAAAAATTCTCATTTATTTTCAATTAAAACCTTTTTTTTCCAGTAGTGATCTTTCTAGTGTTTCCTAAAATAAAATTCATATGTAATATGATAATACAAGGCTTTACACTTTTAGAGGCTCTACCTTGGAAACAGGATGAGAGCTGACAACCCAAATGTGCAACAGGATGTCAAATGATGCCCTAAATACTGCCAACTTCTCCTTTCTGGTACTATGCCTCATATTCACAGTTCCACCTGGTGTGAGAACTTGTTATCTGGACCTCAAACATTCTGGATGGCAAATGTCTGAAAAATTGTTTTTCACGTTCACTATTTCTGCAGAGTTGCCTAATCACTGAATTCCACTGGAATTTTATATCTAGTTGCTACTGTCTTTAACATCTACATTTTAGAATAAGGTCTCAAACCTAATAACCTTTAAACTTAAAATACAGGAACTCATCCAAAGCAAAAAGACTATCTGTCTTAATGGTATCTCTACAAGAGAAGTGGAGATCTTCAAAATTAATACAAGTTTTCTATAATAAAGGAGGAAATTGCTCCTACACAATGCACTCTCAGGAGCATAAATTAAGAGCTCTATTCAGCTTGGCTCTGAAGGCACAACACACAAACCACACAGAAAGTTATTCTTTGTAAAAGTGATTAAAATGAAAAATTTAGGAATTTCATACTGCAACCTTACCATCTCGCCTGTTGAGTTTTGCAAAGCTGGCACTGTGAGTACTGAAGATCTCAGAGGAACTGGTAAGGGCAGCTGAAGGTAAGGGAGATACCAATGCATCATCACAATTATCTAAAAAGGAAAACAAAAAAACAAAACATACAGAGGTCATCATATAGGAAACATATATGCCAGCTTGTGCTATCTCCAGGTGGTGCTTTCCTAGCTAGCAGACAAAGCATGGACACACAGCACACTTGTGCTTGAATTCACACGTGAGAACCGAAATTTACCTCCAGAGTGTCCCAGTCTGGTGGGACAGCAACCACATGGGAGCTGCTGTTAAGACATCAAATGCTTCGAAAATGTTGCTCTTTCAGTGAATGAGATTTTATTGTCTACCCTGCAGGTAGGGTATTGACTCTTGTTGCAAAAGCCACTGGAAGGGTGCAGTAATGCCCTGGCAGACCTCAGAGAACACCCCAGGTGTTCTGTGTCCAGTACAGTTTTTCCACAGAACAGGTATCTAATGTAGGAATTACAACTTCATATTTCTGTGTGGAAGTGACACACAGGAACATGCCATGGGGGCTTTTGCAGCACATAAAAGTGTGTCTCATGCATCACAGGTGTCTCAGGCTGCCCTAGAATCTCAAAATCTGAACATCTCTGTTATTTCTTCACCAAGTTCCCACAAACATGCAGAGCCAAATTAGTTTTGTTCACTCACATGAGCAGCCTCCGTGTTCCTCCCCTCTTTCTTTCACATCTGCTTCTGAGGACAGATGGGCTATGCTAACAGTCAAGTGGAATTTTTGAGCCCATAATGTTTAAATAGGGACGGAATTGAATAAAGTAAATTTTCTCATTACAATGCTGTCACATAAACACTCAAGAACATAATGTGGGGTTTCAGTAGGGAATTATAATAATAATAAACCCCTCTCATTTTTAATTGAATCTCCCATGGAGCAAACATGGACCTAATTACTAGAAAAGGCCTGCAGGTCACCAGGATCTCAGGCCACCACAGTGTTCTTGCACTCAGAGAATAAAATATGCAGTTTGCAAGGACTGGGGGGGAGGGGGGAAGGAAGGGCTACAAAAGACAAGGAATAAAAGCAAAACTTGCTTGATAGTTTATTACTATGAATTTAGATTATTCCAAACCTGAGTGATACCTTTTCCATATTGAGACAGATTACTTTAAAATATTTCTCATCTCTTTCTACAACCACTCTCTGGAACAACTCAGATACTTTTGCAATCAAAATCCAGCTCTGTGTGAAAGAAAATCAATGTAATCAATATAATTTATCAGTGCATTGAATGATGGATCTCAAAAACCAAATTTCTACACAAAACTCTTTCTATCCCTTTAATTCTCAAGAGCAAAAAGGCCACGCAGGATCTGCAAGATAGATAAATTAGGGACAAGTCTGCACTGATGTTGTAGTCACAAGGATAATTAGCCAAAAAAGCAAGTACCACGATCCTGAGCAGATTCCCTATGACTTACACCCTTTGAATCTCAGACAGAACTTCTGAAGGGTCTGTGGAGTGCCAGTCTCACAGTACACCATGAGATCAGGCCATAACTGTTCTATTTGGACTTAAAAAAAATCCCAAACAAAACAACTGTAAATTGAGGGTCTTCACTGTCACTTATGACCTAAACAGAGATTTAAATAAATATCAGAAATGGTGAGTTCACGAGGGCACTGAATTCACCCAAACTTCTGCATTCTATAAAACCAGCAGAGGGGTTGTGAACCTCTCAAAAGGTCCAAAATCCTAATGGACGGATCTACAG
Organism: Polioptila caerulea; assembly: GCA_013397295.1. Lineage (NCBI taxonomy): Eukaryota > Metazoa > Chordata > Aves > Passeriformes > Certhiidae > Polioptila > Polioptila caerulea. The sequence continues at coordinate 537,582 of VYXF01002425.1, forward strand.
GACTATTCAGCTACACTGAATCCATGAGGCTGGAAATAACTGAACAAAGAGATTTCACTTTGAGCAGTGTTTAGACTGCTGGCTCTCTTCAGTTCCCTGTGGCTGCCCCTGGGCCACGAGAACTCAGTGCACCAGTCAGCCTGTGATCCAGCTGTCCATCACTGTTCCCCAAAGATAAGACTGGATACCTCCGGGACACCAAGTATCTCAGCATCACAGCAAGAGGAAACCATCTCAGACAAACACATTTAAAGCCTTCCCTGGGATCTCTAGAGGCTCCAGGCTGAGAAATAACAATTAGCTCCTGTAACTATGAGATGTTTTGTCTAAATTTCCATATCCTTTGCTTCTGTCCCAATGAACATTTATCTGTACCTCTGCTGCTACAGCACTGTGACATCATTTCCACACTAAATTCTGAGATCCTTTTTTTGCTTTGTTCTAAAAAAGAGAGGGAAAAAAAAAACCAGGTAAACTACAGCTAGGAAAACTTCTCTGAACTAATATCTAACTATAAAAACATGTAAGTTTAAGGCTTCAAAATTTAGGACAGCATTAAAAAAATGATTATAGTTCTGAGAGCACCAGGACTAACACAGCCCAACTTTTAACAGATAAGAAAGTAACGATTGATTGACTCAGAGTACATGCAGGAATTTCCTCCAAGTGAAGATTATTTTTGAATGGATACTCTGACAAGACACAAGGTCACTCTTCTGCCCTTCACTCAGTCAAAACTAACTTTGCACTGGAGGTTGAACCAAGAGCTCTACATGCACAGATCTACAATGCAGAAGATGGCACAGTTTCTACATGCCAAATGAAATTCCAGAGTACAGCAAAGTGCTTGAGGTGCATCAGTCAACTTGTACATGCACAACAATCCAGACCTTTTGCAGAACAGCTCTGATACATCCCTTGTCAGAGATCTAACATGTACACATTTGAGACTGATATCTCTCTGTAAAATTTAGCTGAAATAGGGTACAGAGTTCAAAAAGGTGGGATATGCATGTAAAGGAAAGGTCATTCCATTGGCCCTGCTTCCATAAGAAGGTAATATTGAAAAGGAAACAAACCAAAGACCCACCTCTCAAAATTAAATCCAAGAAAGGGTGTTACCACATTTCCTTTTGTCATGGATGCAGAGAAGAAAGATGGAAAATTTTTTGCTTATGCAAGATCAGAGAAGATCCATGGCAAAACCCAAACCAGCGTATCCTGATTCCCACCACATAATCCCAGCACACACAGTTCAAGAGGCTTCATACCCCCCACTTGATGTGACAGACAAAAAACATTATTTCTGGTGCTCCCACATTTACAGCTCCTTATCTATAGTTCCAGACCTATTTCTTTATTTGCTTTGGAAGTTTGCCTGTCAGAACAGGAACTTTGCTTCTTAGCATTTACTGCACTATACACTACAGAACCATTTAAAACATCTGGACACTCACAAAAGCACAATTACTAGCCAGTTTTTCAGTTGTTTTCTCCTATTTTTTCCTTGACAAGATAATTAGCAAAGAAATAATGAAAAAGAGGGTCTAATTGTACCTATAAGCTAATTTTTTAATGCAAACCATGCAACAATACAGATGTGTATTTGCATTTGAGAAAAGGGTGCTGACCTAGAATATGTAAACTTCTGAAAAACAAGCAGTTACTGACAGCATTTACAGTGTCATGAGTGTTACTAGAACTTTCATAAGCAATCTTGCTTCTGGAATGAAGAAAAATACTTAGATATATCAACCTGAATTTTCTGGGTTTTGTTCACTAATGATTTTTAGAAAATAATTATAAAATTAACAAAAAAAAAAAGAAGTTAATCTATTATCTCTTTATTTTCATACTATGAAGTTGTTTTATTGATTGGTTTTGATTCTTTTCCTGTAGCTTTAATTACCCTCCAAATAAAGACAAGGAAAAATCTTCTCCCTCTTTGTCCATGTATTTCAATTTTTTTACAGAATGCTTCGGACAATCTCACAAATATAAATGTTATCAGTTCAAAATTATTCAAGTGACATTTAGACACTTACTTTTAGGCTTCTTTGAAACATGCCAGATAATACCAGCTTTAGCTAATAGTACACAAAATGGAGTTTCAGAGAAGGCCTTTTGCCTGAATACCTGATTAAGCTCTGTGTGCTGTGAAGGCTTTCAACATCTCTGACATGTAAGGAAAAAAGAACTAAAAAACATGTATCCAGGTCCTAGAGAGACAGTATTTCAAATGCTCCTGAAGAACAGCAGGTTTCTTAAATACAGCTAACATATTATCAAAACAGAGTTTGCACAGAAATAAGAGATTCAGACTAACTTGACTAGTTCTTCCAGTACACATTTCACACTAGTGTTGGTGGGTTTGGCATGATCCTGTTTATACAAGGCTGAGACAGCCTTCATCAGCAGCAATTGGTACAAATTTAGAAAATTTCTGATTAGTGGGCACTGAAGATATTTAGAAAATCACAAACCCCAGAAAGCCACCATGGTCACGCTAACGTTTCTTAAAGCAGGTCCTTTGAAGAGGATCAACCCCAGAACACAGGCAGGGCCATTACGAGCCCAGACTGAGATGTGTTAACAAACCTGTCCTGAAGAGTCAGCGGGACAGAACACATTGATTTCCACTTGTGAAGCCATCCAGAAAGGTCACTAACATTTCCTGAACAAACTCTTTGATAAAGAGGACACCATCAGTGAAACATCTCCAGTCCCTGGGCTCCACAGATTTTCCAAACATCAGTCTCTATCTGCTTTTGGTACTGCTGTACCTTCACCACAACAAATATGCAGAAAGTACTTTACTGTGAAGTTTGCCTTTTTTAAATGTGGTAGTACATTGTTTGTCAAGATCTCCAACCGTCATAATAAGTAATTACTTATACTGGTACTTACACCAACAAGCTCTTATCACCATCAATGCAAAGCATTTGACAAGCCACAGTAAGACTCAGATCTCTGCTGCAGCTACTCTATTAGCAACCATAAGCATCACAAAATTATAAATACCATGAAAGCAGCACTCAGAGTAGGAACACAGGACTAGTGTCACCCAATGATGCAACTGAAGGAAGGGTGGGGGACAGGACATAGCATGCAAACTATTAAAAGAGCCAAAATTGCCTCCTCTGTGCAAAATACAAGAATTTAAGATGATAAAGGAGAGAATTATAACACAGAGAATGGCGTGGTTAGGTCCCATGATGAAGTCAAAAAGACAAATTCAGAAGAGGGTAACTGTCATGCCTCCTGCTCTATCCCATGGTAATAAAAGCATTTTAAGGGAAGGTGCCTCCTGTAGGTGCCCTACTTCAAGAACACAGGGCCTGGCACATCACCAAAGTGCTCCTGCAATAGGCCTTGCCCATACATCTCTGCTGAAGGAGATGCAAGAGGTGCAGTGAGGGCAGGAGTGCTTGTGACCAGCTGTGCAAACCCCTGCCTGAACCACAACCCCTGAATTTCAAAGGGAGCTTAACAAGGCTTCACAGAATCATAGACATTTTGCACACTTTTAGCTATTTAAATATGGATATGTCCATTTTATAATAAACCTGAAGGAGATTTCAGGGTAAACCAGAGGCCTTGTAACTTAGTCTCAAGAGGTCTCACTTGGAAATTAAAGGTATATTATTTCAGTGAGACTTTTGTTGCCAAGATATAATTTTATTCATTATTAAAATACCAGCAGAGTTACAGATGGTACTGAAGTTAAATTGTGTGCATCATTTTGATTGCAATTGTAAATTGTCTCTGTACTGGGATTTGAAGTTGAAAAGATTCACTGGTATTTATAGGCTAGATAAAATTCCTCTTAGCATTACCCACTTAATGGCATACTTTGTTTTAAAGATGTAAACCATGCGTTTTGTACCATGCCTCTTAACAGCCCTCAGGAGTGACCACTGATGCCTTTTACTTCATCTGTTTTTCTCCTGCCTTCTGTAGGTGCAATTGTCCTTTGAAAAGGCAAAAAATACATACTTGGACTTACTGTGGAAATGAGCCTTTGCTCTTACAGTCCAATGAGATATATATGCACGGGAGAAGGGCAAGATTCTGTGAAGGGTAAAAAAAACACGTACACAAAAGATACAGGAAGTGCAGCAACATGGAGTATGGCCACAGATTTGGAAGAGATTGGAAGATTATCTCCATATCAACAGTTCCTACAAAAAGTCTCTCACAGGAACTATAGCCCACAACTAGGTTCTACTACCTATTTAACGACCTTAACAAATGATGCTTGAAAACATGACAAGAAAAAATAAAATAAGCCCCAAACAACCTGTTTTTCTGTAAAAAGGAATTCCTTCTTTTTTTTCCTTTTTTTTTTTTTCCTAGAGACTGGCTACACAGCTATGCACAGCTGTGAACTCCATCTGTTAGCTGAAATGCATGGCATATTTTTCAAGATATAAGACACTAGAGAAAGTACTTAACAGCACAATGCTCCTTTTTCTTTTCATGCTATACTGCAAGTAAACGTCAATAGTTAAGCTAATCATGAGCTCTTCCTAAGCAAGTGTAAATTACATAAGTGTTCTTTCATATGCCTGTAAAGACATAAAAGTATTACTCAATCAGTGCATTTATAGAGTATCTTTTATTATACAGTGTGCACATACACCCTTGTCTCACAAAATGTGGTCAAGTCTGATTTTGAATGACTCAAGGGGCTCTCATAAAACTGATTCAATACTGGGTCTTATTTTTTTACTGAAACAAGCATGTCGGCTATGTAACTCCTACTCACAATAATGAAGTAGAATTGCATTTGAGGAACAGAGCAACAGGGCTCAAACTATGAATTTCAAATAGCCATCAGTGCAGTTCCAGTAAACTAATATGCAGAAGCAATTCTTGTTTTGAGAGGGTGAAAGAATATCAGACTAAGCCAATTACCAACAAAACATAGTTAAAGAAGAATGATCTAAAGTTAAAGGAAGAAGTGTTCTCCGATTTCAGCTCTGTCATAGTCCACATCATTTAGGTGAGTCATGTCTGCAGCTACAAAATGAAGGTACCATCACTTTATCTTATATTACATGCTTTTCATTAGACCAGAGGCTTGTTATCAGACAGGAATAAGCTGCTGACAATGAACAGCAAATCCATCACAGAAATCCATTTTTGACACTCAAAAATTACTGTAATTGCTCTAAATGGAAAACAAAAAAGGACCACAACAAAAGGATGTGCCGACTCAGCCTTTCAATATTTATATTTCAATGAACACCCTGCAAAAGTATATTACTTTCCAAAGCCGTGATTTACTCTCAGCAGGTGTAACAGCAGTTGCCAGAGATTCTTGCTACTTTCTTCTCAGAATATAATGCTGCTTGTGCCTATTTGCCTCTCCTTTCCACATTTCTGATATCCTGTTAATGTACGAGTGCTTTGATCTTTGACCTGAGAGCAGAAACCTACAAAGCTGACACAACAGATGAAGCAAGTTTTATACCTGAAGTCTGCCCTTTTGACATTTAAGACACTTTAGGGAAGAGACAGTATAAATCCCCTCACACCACAGTAGGGAAATGTATCCTGCCATTACCTTTCTGTACAGGAAAACACAGACAAGTGACTTTGTCAGCACAGGGCCGTTTTGCTGCACTACGAAAAAAAGAAATCTAAGAACATGGAGACCCTTTTCTCTGGCCACACAGCATCCCATCATCACAAGCACTCTTTTTATCTTGGCCTAGATGAGACTTGTTACTCATGCATTTCAAACAAAGTTTGAAAGTTTATATATACCAAAGATCAAGACTGTCTTTTAACAGTTCCGAAGTTTTAGCAGCACTCACAAAAAGAGAAACAAACGTGATGCCTTTCCAAAAGCATCAGGCTTTGCTACAACCATGCACTGTTCACCAATGAAGGGGTTCGGTGTGCCATCAATTAAGCCATGGATTCTAAAAAACAGGATAGTAATTGCCTTAAGACAACGTAATACAATTTAAAAAAAACACTAAATTTGCAGGAAAAAATTTAATATATGTGCAGCCATCAGAAGGGCTGCCAGGATCATTATTAGAAGAAAAATACGAGAATGATAAGAGCCTGTTGGACTGAGTTCTATAGACATTCACCTACAGAAAATTAAAATGCAGAGGGGGTGCAGCAGATTTTCTGCGATGTTATTCAGCGTTGAGATTGTTCAGGAATTCATTGGAGAAGCAGTTTTTCTAAGTTTTCCAAATACAATTTTTTAAATGGAAAGTAAATACCCATTTCACTGAGAATAAGGAAAAACTCAAACAAGCAGAAGAGAAATAAGAAAAAAATCTGCACAAAATCTGCACAAAAGCAGCACCACATAGGTTATCATGATGACTAAAACATGAAAACTAGTTTAGGAAACACAAGTGCTTTATTTGCTGGCTGGACAAAATGACCATTTCAGGTAGCTAACACCACTAATAAAAAAAATGATCCATTTTCTAGTAAAATTTGGAAAAAGAATCGCTTCAATTATTTAAATAGAGCCATTACATCTTCTACCACTCAACGCTCAGCCAAATGAGACAGAAACATAGTTCTGACTACTTAGAATCACAGAACAGAATCACAAAATGATTAAGGTTGAAAAGAACCTCCAAGAGCATAGAGTCGAACCTTTGACTGAACATCACCACATCAACTAAGCCAGAGTAGTGCCATGTCCACTCATTTCCTGAATACTTCCAGGGATGGTGACTCCACCGCTNAGAACCTCCAAGAGCATAGAGTCGAACCTTTGACTGAACATCACCACATCAACTAAGCCAGAGTAGTGCCATGTCCACTCATTTCCTGAATACTTCCAGGGATGTGACTCCACCGCTTCCCTGGGCAGCCCATTCCCATGTTTAACCACCCTGTCAGTAGAGAAATTCTTTCTAATATCCAACCTGAATGTCCCCTGGCACAGCCTGAGGCTATTTCCTCTTCTCTTGTCACTGGTTTTCTGGGAGAGAGGCCGACCCCCACCTGGCTGCAATCCCCTTTCAGGTAGCTGTAGTTAGTGATAAGGACTGCCCTGAATCTTCTTTTCTCCCACCTCTCCAACATGAGGAGTCTTTCATATAGATGGACATTTATACTATTCACATTTTGAGTCACCTTCAAATTTAGTGTGCTTGTGGCAGCACTGCTGTACACTTCAGTGGAGCATCTCAACACCAACTGCTCATCGCCACCACACCTGTGACCATGGACACCTAAGATCAGACCTGTAAGTGAAGATTCTGCTGCCTTTTTAGAGATGCACACTCTTAGCTGGGGAACCTTAGAGAAGAAAAGCAAGAATCCAATTATCATGATAGGCTTCCTTTGGGGGAGTCACAGAGTTTTCATTAATTCACGGACAAATGCAAGAAGGAAAATTAGGGAAGAATCAGCTTTTGTAAGTTCTTGTCTTGTCCTGCTTCCCTAACACAGTACCATTTGAAGTCATAGAGCTTACCCCCACCTTGGAGCAAGACCCAGGAGTATCTGCACAAGTGTGATGCCTCATTCCCATTCTCTCTTTTTAACTCAATCACTGCTTCAGGAGAGCAATGAGGTTCGACAACATCCATCAGGCGGGAAACGCAATCAGGCCCCAGCTTTTGCCTTCCTAAAGAAAATTTTTCTGCTCTGGTTCCTATGGACCTCTATGGAAAATGGCTCATTTATACAGGCAGACCTTGCAAAGACTTTCAGACAGTGCCATAACTTTGTCTGGTAAGGTTATATTGTGCACATCTAAATTTAGAGCTGCTATCTGTAAGCAAACAACAGAGGCAGATTGTGGAATGCTGATGAATTTCACAGGCATGCCCAGCTAACAATGCACAGCAATTTAAAAGCCATCAATAACCAAGAGGTTGTCCCCTGAATTTTCAAATCAATCACGATAAAATGAATTCAGTTTTTATTTTCCCTTTGAATCTTTGGTGAACTCATGGATAAAACTGATTAAAGGGGAAAGAATACACAGCATGGGATTCACTAAATGCGTTCTGTTTGGAGGGGTTCACTAAATGTTTTCAGTTTGGAAGAGAGTCTCTTCAAATTGTGTAACATGCAGGATGGCACACTGAAAACCAATTATAACTCTGAGAATTTCAGTGCATCCCATAAGGCTGAGAGAATGTTCAATTTGCAGGCTGTGAGCAAGGATTAACAGAGATGAAGGTAGCAGTAAGTGCCCATGTACCATTGCATTTAAATGTAATGTCATTTCAAGGGATGATAAGTAATCATTTCATGTCTCAATAACCTCCAACAAAAATGCCTTATTTAGCCCCGAAACACCAATTTTTAAGACTCTCCTATGCAAGTTAATGGTTTAGATAGGGGACAGGATTGAAAAAAGTTCAAAATTCCCATTCTAAAGCAAGGTGAATGCAGCTTTGATGTCAGTTTAAAGATGAAAATTTTCTTCCAGGCATTTCTTAGGGCACTGTGTTCTCTCTTCATCAGTCACAGTGGCATTTTTAGTGCCATATGAGAAAAGAAAAATACAGATCTCTTAGATTTAACATGATAGCAAACAAGCAAGACAGTTTGTACACAAACTTTTCTAACTACCTGTGATTATTCTGAGAATCAGTATTTGAGACTATATTGATGCTACAGTCTTTATTGCAGCAACCTTAGGCTCTAATGCCATGCTCTGAATGAGACTCATGGAACTGTATGACCACAGTTCTCAGCCTTGACATCACTGTAATTCTGGCCCATAACTCAGACCCATTTCAGCATCTCTGTCATTGTATTTTCTTTGAAGTGGAAGGTATTTCCTAATCCTCTGCAAAATTTATCTGCTAATTATCATGATAATTTGAACCTATAGAGTGTTTTCTGCATTATTTTCAAAGACAGAGAGTAACTCCTGGATTTAACACAGAACACTGGAGGTAGAGGAGAAAACTCTCATAACCTATGTGAATACAGAGTAAGAGAAAAACCAGACCCCAAAAAATACCAAATACCAAATACAGAACAAGTAGGACTGTCAAACTGAGGATTATGCAGAACTTGTTTTGCAGCAAGTTCACATACATTAATAACAGAATTAATAAATAACAGCTATAAAATACACTAAGGATTGCAGTGCAGTACTTCTTCCACATGGGATTAAAAAAACACAGGCATTCTTCATTTTAAAAAACACTGTGAAAATTCAAGCAACTAAAAACCCAAAATGCCGAAATTCAACAAGATGGCAGTTTTGATTTAAAGTATTGATTGATGTATCAGTTTGAACACCAGCAGAACTCTAGTAGTCAGCTACCTTTTGTTTTGTCTAAAGAGGCCATTTTTCATCCAACAAGGAAAAAGGTTCACTTTCTATCAGCAGTCCTCCTTAAGAGGAGCTTTGCAAAGAAAAAATATAAAAGTCTCAATGAAAGAAAAAAAAAAAAAACAAGCCAAACTCCTATGTTTCATTGCCCCCTGTCACAAACAATATACAAACCTGAGCCATCTTTGCAAAGTTACCAGAAGAAGCCTTTCTAGATACAGTTGTCAGATGTAGAACAATTTGGGTAATAATTTGATAACTTTATTTTCAGATATGGCAAACAGAAAACTCCCCCATACTCCCTAATTGCACATCATTTTGTTTAGACAGATCCAATTCCTTCAATACTGAAAGACTAGCTCAAATGCTTTCACATATAATTACGGCTCAATCCAGACATACTTTTTAAAAAACAAAGCAACTGTATATATTAGGGTAATAATCTTTTAAAAACAGTGGAAAGCTCAGCTGTGTATTTTCTTACTCACTTTTAATCAAATTCAGATCCTGCTTGGATTTCTGCTGGTTCACATCCCATTTTAATACACAAACACTCAGGTTTTATCTCTTCAACAAAGCAATTAATAAAGCGTGGCTCAGGCCATTAAAGGTTTGTTTTATGCTCCTCAATCCCTTGAGATAGATAGAAATTGATGTTTATTTTGAGCCTTTTGAAATCTGAATAATTTCTGCAGAGTCCTGCTGCCTTGAAACTAAAATCTAATTACCTGCAAGTGTTTGCAGATGTAAGTATACATTCAAACTCTCTCTTCTATGTGGCAAGCTTTTTAAAGATCAAAGAGTTACCTCTAGCCTTGAGGCTCCTTATTTGAAAACGCACATTAACATTCAATGGTGTCACATTCCAAAGCCCTACACATTTCTTTGAAAACATATCCCTTAGTGGTGGAAACAGCTTCCTTGCTGCTAGCACTAATCAAAGGGACAGGAATATGCTTTCAGAAGATCCATGCCCAGTGCCTCCAACACAAGAAATGCAAAGCCTGGTTATCTCACAAGCAGTTATTTGCAGCACCATAACCCAGTACATCAGCCCCATGAAAAGGTGAAAGAGGTCTTTCCCTTCAGTTTTGCCCTGGAGGAGCCAACAAGCAGATCTCACTGCTTTCCTTGCCATTGGCAAGGATCGTGCATGAAACTCAGAATCAAAGAGTGGCTGAGGCTGGGAGGGAGCTCAGGAGACCGCACAGGGTTCCCTACAGCAGCTTGCTCAAGACCAGGTTCAGACTCATGTTTGTCTCAGCAAGGCTCTTCCCTAATCCTTAGGGGCAGTGAAACAAGCTTGAGTTTGTAGAGTCAATAAATCTATCCTTTCATACAACAAAATGGGGTATTTAGGAATAACAAAATTCTTGTGGTGTCCTGATGGGCTTTTAACTTGGAGAAACTCTATGACAACATTCCTTCTGTGTCCTACTAAGCTGAACGAAATCAGGTGAACTTCAGATAAATTATTTTTCCAGGGCACAAGAAAAACTTTAATATGACAATAACATCCCTAAATTTGTGTCTATATGATAATGCAGAGCATTAAAGAGATGATTGTGTGGAATTCATTTCTGAGGAAGAATTATGGAAGGCTGATCATTTTCTTCTTTTCATCTGTATCATTCCGATTTGTTTACTTTTTTCTTGAAATAGAAATCAGTTCCAAACCAACATGCTATATAGTTGCTTACATTTAGGTGTTTATTTGTGTAGGTTTGTTCACTGGAAAGGCACATCTAACTCATGGAAAGATTCAGGGATATGATTAAATAATAGTGTGGGAGGAAGGCATATAATTTGTTTTTTAACCTCAGGATGTTTCAAATTGTGAAAACAAAGAAAACAAACACGTCAATGTTAATTCTAAGATGTATCCTCTATTACACTTATTATTAACTGTATGAATCCTGAGTTACTCAAACAACACTGAGGCTGGACCACGTTACTAGAGAACACAAAGGACATCACACTGACTTCTGCTACTGTTGAAATTGCTCCTTTCACCTATGTGATAATAAAGGGAATAATGAGGGAAAAGTATGGAAGCCCCTCCCAGCAGACCCCTGAAGCTCCAGAATGACCTGACAACCAGTCCCTGTCACACACTCACCCCTGGAAGGTTAAGTGGATTTTGATGAAGCCATCAGCTTCAACTGCAAAGAGCTTGAGCCAATGCCAAATGAGGTCAAAGGGATTTTTTTCCCCTCCATTAGCTTCAATGAGCTCTGAATAAAACCCAGTGGGCTGCAGTGTGCCTACTAATTGTTAAGGGAATTAGAATTCCAGTAAATCATTACAACTATGGTCACTTGAAACCAGAATGACAAAGGGAAACTACATGATCCCCTGCATACCTCTGTGTGAACCACTAAATTCACGTTGAAGCTATGATAATGTAGCAGAATTTAGGAATATCACCTCAGGCAATGCAAACCAACACCTACTACACCAGGTTAATTCCCATTCTTTTGAATTCCAGAGCAATAATGTCTCATAAATTCAAGTGACTATTTATGTATCCACATCAAACCCCCTAAAGAGCCTCTCCTACTCTCAGTGGTAACCTACTTTTCACAAAAAGACTTTGAAAAGTCATGTCTATTGGTACAAAGCAGAGACTGATTCAAAGGCCATAAGACTAAATGATTTATGAATAAGAAGTGTCAAGTGCAAAAGTTTTAGAAAGATATGTGTTTAGTATATTATATTTAACATAATAAATATAATATACTAAATAATAATATACTAAATATGTTAATATATACTAGTATATAACATATATATATATGATATATTATTTTGGAAATAAAGCTAGGCCAGTTTGTTAATGAAATTCACACTACAGTGACACACAAGCTGTTGCCATTCAAATGTCATGCTGAACCATTCTTTAAACATTGGAGACCAACGTGATGCTGTGCAGCCTTTATTTAGCTGTTACCTGGAGGATGTTGACAGCACTTTGTCATTGCCCTGGCTAATGCTTAAGCACGATCAGAGTCGTGTAATTCCATTGCAGTTTCTTGCTGGCACCAGCGTCTCCAGAACACGGCCACGTCCGCGCGGCATTCACGGACGCGCTCTGCAGCCGCTGCCGAGCGGGGCAGTGGCCGTGGGCTGCACGCAGCAAATCAAGCCAAGTGTGGTTAAATGAACAGAAGCAAGCCCAAGTTTGTTTGCTATTCCAGTTGTAAACAGCAGTCCTAAGTGCAGTAGGGACCACACAGGGTAGCAAATGCAGATAGCAAGGGATCCCTTTGGAATGGTGCTTTATATGACATTAGGCATGGCTTCCCTTCCTCTGGCAGGGCACGTTACTTTATCCCCACGCTGCAGAGATGGAAATGAGGCAGGAGACAAGGTCACACAGAAAACCTTTTGGTTAAGTGGGAACTGAACAGCCTTCCAGAGTCCCTCAGCACAGAGGAGCTTTGCTCCCATTACTCTTTTTTCTTGTTCTCATAGAACAACAAGTTATTTGAAACTCAACAAATGCATGAAAATTGCCAGAACTGAGTCAGGGAAAAGGATGGGAAAACTAAAGGAGAAAATTAAGAACACAGGCATTAGAAGAGTTGAATAGGACAAATATAATGAAAAGAGGACAATCATGGACAGTTATAGCCTTCCGTTTTTTAAAAGGGCTCAGATCTTTTAGGATGGTGTTTGAGTAAAGAAAAATGGAATACTATGAAGATTGGTAGAGTGGAAGCTAATTTAGGTATATGTCTGGAGCTTAGGTTGATTAGGTCATTCACAGCCTGAAGCTTTCTGGCCATAATAAAGCCTATTCCAAACCATCCCTGCTGTGTCTCACTTCTGTTTATTTGACTAGTTCTGTTCAAGGTCCAGATTTGGCAGAGCTTCTGTTTCCCCCAAAGTGCATTTCATTTTCAACCATCTGCTAAAGACTCCAAGCCCCTTCTCTGAAATTTGAAAGATTTAATGACAATTAGCACGAAAATACTCTTTTTAATTTTATTAACAGATTGTAGAATCAAGAAAATTCACAGGGGAAAAATGTATCTAATAGCATTGCCTTTCCCCATCACTAGACCTGCCTACCAAGTGGTACGTACAAGGCACATGTGGGTAGCTGCAAAGCACTTTGAATGCACAGCTCCAACATTAATCCTGTAAGAATAATCACAACAGCCAACTTGTGCTATCATATAGCTTTACTGACTCCAGTAAGACCTTGTAGAGATGCACTAAGCCATATGCAAGTCATTCAACAGAATCATGTTATTTGGTTTCAAGTCCCCTACCTCTGGCCCAATCTGCCAGCTCCCTGCCTCCTCCCTGAGTATCAAATTCAGTAAATGTTAGAGGAAAGCATGCTCTCACACTGCTGGTCTGAGAAGTTCAAGGGAATAAGACTTCATCTGGAAAGCTTCATTGGTGTATGATTGATACATGCACTACAGGGGACAACTTCCACATTTTTAATAATTTAGTTTAAAAAAAAAAAAACAAAACCACTTAAGTTTTCTGAGATCCATAAATTCATGACATTTCTATATGAGTCAAAAGCTGTCATTTCCTGGAAAATTCCTTTTTTAAGACTATTCATTGTAACTGCAGAGAGTCTCAGTTTCGTAGTAATTCATGTCATTGGCAACCTTTAGAAACTTGACTTACACTGTTAATGTAGTAAAAAAAGGCAGACATGTAACTATGCCCTGAAAATAAAATATTTTGTAGGCTTTAACAGCATCTCAAACATTAACTGAATTAGTTCCACCTGTCAAGTGGTCAGATGGGCATTCTTGAGACATAACTACTTGAGAGTATATGTCCAAATATTTATATTTCTTGCAAAGGAGAAATTATCCCTTTTGGTACACTATGAAGCCAAAATATTTAATTTTCTTTCCAATTAGGAGAGACATCAGGTCTTTCCCTCTGCAAGCTTGTACCTAATCCTGCCTCACAGCCTCAATGGGAAAGTACAGCTGCAGTTTATGGCCAGATGTATTTATGATTCAGATTCACTGATTTTGCACAGGACCATCCAGATCAGTGCAACTCGAGTCTGCTCTCAGAAACAACATCCCCAGAAAAATCACAGAGACCCAGACTATTCAGCCAGAGTTGGAAGAAAAGCAGCTTTTCAGAAAATGGCATACAAAAACTATCTACAGTATTTTGGGAGTTCTGTTTACTTTCCAACCCTCGGAGTTATGTAATCTGAAAACCTTATGTTTCAAGGGCTAAGGACACAAGTCAGAAGAGGAGCTACCTGTGTTCAAACAAGGTACATTTTTACTGCATTCTTACTGCAGGCACAATTTAGTATTTTTGGAAGCGCCAAGGGAGAGGCTTGGATTTTGGAGCTAATGGGAGAGCAACAGCTAATAAGTCAAGCCACTGCAGCATGAAAATACGACTGGTGCAAAATTAGCTTCTGTATTTCCATGCCAACCAGAGTGTGCTTACTCATTCATAATCAAGTTTTCACACCTTATGTGGTCGAAATGGATTTCTAGCAACTTTTACTATCATAATACTTCGCTTAAGAGCAGAGACCCTACTAAGAAAAAGAACCTTTTTATCACACAAACAGGGACTAGGTCTCCAAGTCTCGCTTTCATATTTTATATTATTATTAAACCCTAACAAACAGCTTTGGTTTTAATGTCTTCTGTTAACCAAGTCGTGTTGCATAGTTCAACAAATATCCATAAAAATACAGGCCATTTGTACAAGAGGAAAAGTTTTATAATTTTAGAGCTGGTTTTATTTTGAAAACAAGTTTCAAAGGTTGAAAGGCTTTCCAATCCTGCTAATTATTTTTTTCTCAATACATTCCACAAGTTTTGTACATGCAATATCAGTAACATTTATTTTAAACAAGCTCAAATATTGTTATATTTTCATTTCAACTTGGCATGTAAAATAAGGTGCACCCATATCTCTCTATAATTCAACAGACTGAGTATTGAAAAAGCTTCAGTCAACAACTGAGATAGAAAAGTATTGCAGTAAACTAGAAGTATCCAACTCTTGTTTGAACAAACATCAATATATGTATCTGTGTTCCCCTCTTGGGGGAAGAGACATGAATAATGCATAAATAAATTCCATAGATATTCTACAAGGAATTTTCATTTGAATAACTTATTTTAATCAAATATCTTCATTTAATTTTTTTCTTAATTTCTTATTTTAAGACCTTACATTGGAAGTCTGAATTATTATTTTCACCCAGCTGTGTGATGGACCTGCCATTTACATGTTTGATGTAAGGGAATGTTATTTTTCTCATTTCATCATCTGGCTCAAACAAACTACAGACTTGAACCTATTTTCAGTTCAGACCTGGAAAAACCTGGTATTCTAAAAGCAAAGTTTATTTTTAAACATGATAAGCTGTGGGGTTTTTTTGGTGAAACTTACCAAGCAATATTCTTTGCATTGTCCTTAAAGGTTCTCCAGGACTAGACCATGTTTTACTCTTACTAAATTCTTATTACTTCTGATCTTTTATACTTGAAGGTGGTTGTTTCTATTCTAGATGACTATTAAGATTTATAGTCAACTATCTTCATCCCTTTTTTTGCACTAAATCACAAGTCCTTCCAACATCTGGAACCCAAAGGTCTTTCACATCCTGTTATTCTGAAGCACTGCAGCCCAGCTACACCTCAGTATGTTCTCCAGTGAGAGATGACACTCTCAGAGTCTTACCCAATAGCTCCTTCCTCCCTTCTTCCCAAAGGATCTGGGAATAGCTGGTTTCTATTGGAAGCCTAGGAGACAACACAAAGCCTCCTCAGAGAAGAAAGTCCTCTCTTTACTGCTTCTGGCTCATCCTTGCCCCCACCCTTGGAAAGCAGCAGTGGAAGCCCTTGCACAGTGCACTACAGCAAAGTACCTTTGTTGCCCATCTTTGCTGCCACTGGGATGGCCATGCCCCTGGCTAAACCCCTTCCAGGCCTCCAGCTGTGCCTTTACAAGGAGACACTGCAGTGCAGAGAGATCTCTCTCCATGACAACGTGCTCCGAGCCACAGCTCAGCTGCTTTATCTTTTAGTCTTCCACTGTATCACGCCTTCAATTTTGCTAGACTTGCTAAAAACTGAACCATCACATAACACTCAAAGTTTACCTTTAGGTCATTTCTGCATGATTTTGAAGGTGATTTCATCAACAGCAAAAGAAGGTCTTATTTATTGAACTAGATGCACCAAATACTGTCACTGAGTTTTTCCATCCAGGCATTTCACTACAGGCTTCATTTCATTACCAGCTCAAAAAGACACAAACCCAAACCTCAGATTCTTTTATACTTGGGATTATTCACAACTGGCTATTAATTGTGGATAGCATGAAAAGAAACTCCTACCAATGGATCTTCCACAGTCTTGCTCTGTATCTAGATCTATGGATTTCTGAGCCTTGAAGGGACTGTTACCTTTACCCTCCAGAATAACTCAGGCTCCAAAACTCTGCAGAGATATTCTTACAGCAAACACAACAGACTTGTTGTATAATGTACTGGAAAACTGATTTGAGGTTTGGGTTGGTTTTGGTTTGGGTTTATTTTGGGATTTTTTTTAATTGATTATTTTTCATTTTCTATTTGCCTGCTTGCTTTTTTTTTATTATTTTTAATGAGCATACAAGGAATAATGTGTAGTATTTTTTTTAATGCATGAGGAACTGTTTTTTTTATGTGCATGAGGAACTACTTTTTTTTTTTTTAATGTGCAATCTTGTGCTTCCTTCCTGTACTGTGAATTACTGTAATCCAACCATTATTTTCATCTCTGCACATTTGCAGGGTCAGCACTGACTATATCCAGCTCCCCTAAAGGCAATTCTGAAAATGTTCCTTCCTGTACTTTTCCTGCATAAGAACCCTAACAAAGGTGTTATTTAAAGATCCCCCCAAGCCTTTGAACAGCAGGGCTCCATAAATGCACAAAAGTAAAGCCTTGCTGATAAAATGAGGGGGGGAAAAAAGTTGAAAAGGGGCTTGTATTGATGATTCAGCCCCTTAAATTAAAGAGAAAATGCACATCCCTGTGAACCTCATTCCACCTCTTTCATTCAATCCATATCAGTCAAGATCTCCAAACACTGACATGCCTGTGTTGCACTGCAGACTCTGGGCTACTGCTCATAAACAACCAAGAAAAGGGGACATAAAGAGATGGATTAGGTTAAGTATTTTTAATATTAAAATTAAACTGTTATATTTGGTTGCTATTTTAGGGAGGGAAAAAATGCAGACAAACAACCACCGTGCTGCTGCTCACACACAAAGCTGAAACCATCAGTGAGCCATTCTAGTCAATTCCCCCCTAGCAAAGCCAGCAAGGTTTATTCTTAAACATCTTGCAACTTGGAAGGAGGAGATCTGGAAGCAAGCATGGAGAATGCTGCTACCTGCCAGCATCAGTAAAAAGGTCAGTAAAGAGGGAAACCGTGAGAAATGAGCTTCAGTTGAAGGATGTGTTTTTTTAAAAGATAAATGACCTGAGACCCTCTACTCTGACTGCAGCACACCAGGATAGAATTTTTTCAGAGTATTATCACGATTAACCCAGAGAACCCATTGGTTCTCTGCAGGCCTCACAGATCAGACAACAAGCAACAGAAGAGTGATGTGGGTGGAGGAATAGCTGTAAACAAGGCAACCTGCTTCTTTCAGAAAATCTTCCATGAGGCCCAGAAAAATGATCAGAAAACTGCAGATGTGGAGACCAGAGACAAGGTGAAGTTTCCTCTCAGCACTCCATGGATCAGACTGAACTTTTGAGAATTTTATGATCAATAAAAGATTAGATAACTGCATAAGTGCAACAACATCTAGATTATTGCCCCACTTCCAAAGAAGTCATAAAAAGAAAAAAAGGAAACACCCAACGTATTTTACTTTAATAAAAACCAACAAACCAATCAAAACCCTCACATTTTCTCCATGTGTGAAATGCATAAATCATCTGCTTCTTTCAGGCAGTATTTTTTCCTTCAACTCCTCATCTCACTTTTCTGAGGAATATGACTGACCAAGTAAATTAAATAAGCAAATTAGGAAAAAAACCAGCACCTGGTTATTTTGAAAACTAAAGATTTTAAAAATGTAAAGGAAAAAAAAATTGTCCACCAACAGAAACAAGAAACACACACATTTTAGAATACTTAAAACAACTGAAAAGTCTAGTTTTCCCTTTGACCCAATATCATCAGGATGCAAACACCCATTCACCTAACAAAGTAAAAAGCTGCAAACATAACCAACAAATACTCTGGGTCATTAATCTTTCCTATTTATTTCTTTTTGCCTGTATCCAATAGAGATATGATGCTTCTTCACACAGAAATAGCAAGATGTAACAGAAGGTATAAATTTTTTTTTTTAAATTTTAGTACCTTTCATAGAGAACAGAAAGTACTTTAAACAAAAAAAAAAAAAAAAAAAAGTCAAAAAAACCATACCCAGGAACTCATTAATAATTAGACACATCCTCTGCTTAACTTTGTATCCACCAAAATGCTACTCCTCATCATAAAGTTTTTTTTTTCATGCACCTAACTTCTGGACTTTTGAACTCAAACACTCATAAATGCAACCATCCACTTTCTCCTAGCACAAAATCAATCATCTGTCACTCCCAGCAAATTGCACATAGCCCCAAGAGTTATACAAGCCCTCTGAAATGCCTATAGAACCCACACGTTTCTACCTCCAATTTTAAATGAAAACGGTTTAAAGGGGTTGAACGATATCATGGCATCAATTTCCACCACTACCCTCCCCCACCAAGAATCTTTCAGTTATTTTTTACAGCTCTGCTATTTCAGCTGCTGGGTTTTGAAGACAAGTGCCATGCAGAGGCTTAAACAAGGAATGTTGCAAAAATTGTTCCTGGTGAAAACAAACAGAAACCAGTAGAGTGGTCAAGCTGTTATGAGGGCAAAATTAAAACAGAAGATATGCCCTGTCCTAGAAGATTCTTGCCTGTAGAGCTACAGTCAAAATTCTGTACATTACTGCTAGCAATAAACTCTTGGGGTAATTTTATAGCAATGTCTTCTCTTTCAGCCAATATAGTTCAACACAGCTTAGCACAGGGAAGAAACTAATGGGTTTTGCTGTATCAGTTTATATTTTAATGTGGTGCATTGAATTTAAGGATTTTTTTAATGCTATCAAATAGGAAGCTATAACAATCCCAAAAGACCGTTCAGAAGCAACAACTTACTGCATGCTTGGCCAAAATGCCTCTAGGTTTGTTTTCATTTGAAGGGTTTCTCTTCCTTTTTTGATAGGAATAAGCATTCTGGGTGCTTAAATGAAAAGAAGGATAAAGTTTTCAAAAGGTACTTTGCAGTAAGAGGTTACCTATATACAACGTAAGCAAAGGGCATAGCAGTACCAAGTCTTTTGCCAAATGATCACACAGTTTTGTAACAGAAATATTATCTAGAGGTTGGTGTATGTGTGAAGCACTAAAAAACAGCACAAAGCAAACGAAGAAAACCTACATTGATAGTGCAGGACCCCATTCCCAAGACAACAGTTCTAAAAGAAATACAAACATCTTTCTTCTGTCACAAGCATGAAGCCTCAATGGCAAGAAGGTTGCAGCATATCATATATACCCACTCCTTTCTTGTCAAACAAAATGAGGGCAGAACTCCTCCATATTCAAAAATCATCAGAAACTAGAAAATAGGCAACAAGCCAGATGAAGATTTATGGAAGCTGTAGTCAAAAAGATTTGGAGACAAAGGGCCACACTGTAAGAGTTGAAAACTACAGAACACCATAAAGTACCTCTCCAGAAACTCGTCTATCACCTATATCTTGTCTATTATCTCAGGCATGATGAGGCATTGTCAACTTGCATCCTGTATTCTCTGCAGCGAGTCCACTCGGATGTGCTCAACTTGATGCTTGCAAATTCACAGATGTGGGAGAATGAAATCTATGATTGCAGAGTATAAACACTGAAATAATCAACTTGCTTAAAAGTTTCATAAGGTAAGTATCACCTTTCCCTTTCAGAAGATTTTACTTTGATTTTATTATACTATTTTCCCTACAAGTTTGGGACTTAAAAACACCTACTGGAAGCTCTCTAAATGCTAGGGAGAGCAATTAGCTCTTTGGGGAAGAGGCAGGATACTTTAAAGATCTTGTACCTTCCTGGAGCACAGGCATATGGTGAGCTTGTATTATATTAAGAACAAATACCAGCTGAGTAAAGAAGAGCTTTCCCCCATTCAGAAATCAGTTATTTTCTTAGAATAAGCCTCAACTGAAGTCAAATAAGACTTATTTTCATGTGTTTTGTATCAGAGGCTGAAAACCAGGCATATTATTGCTACTTCATTGTGATTATCAATTGATGCAGGGATGATGCATAGTAACAGTAAAGCACAACACAGTCCTGCCTACACAGAGCACATCATACTTACAGTACGATAGGAAAAACTGGTAATAATTGTAGAGGAGATGTCAGGCCCAGTTTTTATATTTACATTTAGGTAGGCTCAGGGAAAGCAATGCCTCAGGGAATGTGAACAAAATGCAGATCATTCAGGTTCATCCCAAGAGTGTTTCAAGCAATGCTGAAATAGAAGCTCTACAGCTGCTGCTATTAGGAAACCACGAAGGTGTTGAAGCGCCAATGAATATCACTCTTGAGGGAAAAAATACACCTCTTTTTCCACCTGTGAAACTTTTTCAGTTCCTTGAGGCTGAGTGCTGTGCCCTGAAGGACGTGACTTGTGCAAGGACAAGCTCAGGAGATGAACTCTGAGCAAAAGCCATGCATTAGTAGCCAGTGCATGCCAATGCACTTGGTCACGCAGCAAACATGCCCTGTTACCTTCCAGCTTACTGGGGAGCTCCCCAGGACAAGCTGAGCTTTCACTGCAAGCTTCACTGCCTACAACCAGGCCCATGTATCCTGCCTGACTTCCTCCCATAAGAGAAGCCTCAAAAGATGGGAATTTGCCCTTCATTTCCCTTCAACTAAGCCTGTGAAAATCTACATCCTTACTAAGCTTTCTTTAGTGTGAAGGTCAGTTTATCACCTTGGGAATATTTAATTTTAAACTGAAATATGATAGAAAAAAATGCCTGTGCAGCTCTAAATGTGAGGGGGTGGGGGAAGAGAAAAAACATTCTCAGAATATATGAAACAATATTTTTCTCGGACTTTGCTACCTCCTTTCATTGCTATTTTCTACCCACTTTTAGAAACAGAGGTGTTTCAAAGGGCAGTTACCCCAGTTAATATTTTTCTGAAGGACTTTATTCTCCAAATCACATGACTGGGTGATAACCACATCAGAAGCAGCACTTTTACTGTGGTCCTATATTGAAGAGACCACATTTATGTCCGAAAATTCTTCTACAGTGCTGTGCACTGTATCTATTTTTTTGTAATAGTTTTTCTTTCAGGAAAGAGCAAGACCTATTAGTCCCAAAATACCTGTGGGGAAACCTGTGGTATGCTTTTTGTTTGGTCACTGCTTTAATTTATTCTGGCATTGAACAGGAGAACAGAAAACCCAATTTCCTCACTGAAAAAACTTCACTGAAGCAGCAGATAGAGCAGTTTATCTCCATCACACTCACCTACATACCCTGGCAAATCAGCTTGTCATAATGAAGGCTGCCTTTGCTGATTTACCTCTGCACACCAGGTATTACCCATATCTATAAAAGACAAAAAAGAAAAGAAGCTGCCTCTCAACAGTATTAAAAGTTACTGCACGTGCAGGAAATTGTGCCCTCTCTAACTCATGCTAGCTTAAAATGTATTTGCCACCACAGATATTCCTGCTAAAAAGTAACACAGATCTAAATTATTTTGGCTTCAGATAAAACTGAACATAGAGTTAAGGAGACCAAAAAAAAAAAAAAAAAACAAAAGAAGTTGATTTAGATTTGCACACTGGGGTAATTACCTTATTCCATATCTTTTATGAGTATCATTGCACAAAACAAAACCCCTCTTTAGGTCTGAGCAGGAATTGGATGCACTACATCACTGCCAACACAGCAGTGAATGTTTTCACAGTGAACACTGAGTGGCGAAGTAGAGCTTCCCACAGATAAGGAGAGCAATCAGAGCACACGGGGACTGCAGGCAGGGAGCAAGTTCAGGGCACAGCACTTCCAGGCCATTCCTTGCTAGAGAGAAGTAAGGAACGTCAGAAACACGTTCAGAGCTATTAAAGGTGCTATAATCAACAGCTACTCTGCTTTTCTAAATAAACAAAAGGGACAATATCCCAGAAGGGCCAGGATAAATACTTGTGAAACCCTCCTGGATCTGAAGTCTTTCATGACACAGCACTGGGATCCTCAGCTACACAGGGGCTCCAAGTCACTCCTCTCAGCAGATAAAAATCAAAGCCTGGGCAGTGAAGTCTGTAAGGTGAATGATACAAAGGGTCATTATCCTCAGGAATTCTTCTGCAGGACCACTCATGTTGGAAAACATGAAGTGAACACAGAAGAGAATAGAAGAGAAAGGCAGTTTCAACCTTCACCCTTGCCCAAGACATCTTACAGTTGCCTGAAGAAGTAGCAAGACAGTTTCTAACAAGGATTGCTTTGTGGAAGGGTTAAAGCTTACATAAATTCACCTGCTATGTGCAGAGAGGGGCTTAGCATCAAGATGAGCAAGCACAGGGATTTTGAGAAGGGTTGCCTCTCCCTGCATCTGACAGTCAGCAAGGGGTTTCCTCACCTTAGAGTGTGTAAAGGTAGTTTCTATTCTCACCTCCACATGAACCACTGACCAGCCTCCAAAGTCATCATCACTCCTCCAAAAAAATCTCAAGTAACATCACATTATATTAGCTTTTGCTCATGCATGTCAACACCAGCTACAGCACGATCCAAGCTCTAAGGACTTAGTCCTGAAAGGACTTTAGTGTCTTCCCTACCCTGGAGGTCATTTCATCCAGCTTTTGGGCAAAGGAACTGCAGAGATGTCTTAATTAACTCCTTAGGGGCTTCCAGGGTGAAGATGAGATACGGACTAATGTCAGCTCTGAATTATCCCTGTTTTCAGTCTCCATAAAAGTCGTTGTTATGAATAGGTTTAAAGGTATAGTTTGGATAATAGAAATAAGAGTATTACTAGTTATCATAATTGATTACATTAGTTTTAGAGAGAGCTTTGGATACAAGAAATTTAATTTTGTTCTTACATCACCTTTCTTTTCTACTTAATTGCCACAGAAAACATTTTCATCCGAACAGCTGAAAACACATGTTCTTTAAAAATCACAGTAGGAACAACAATGACAAGAAGATTACATTTTTCTCTCTCTACCAAGATCTACCTGACCTGGATGAAGATCTTAAAATGAATATTCTATAATATGCATGTCTGCAGGGAGGAAAGATGAACGCAGTCAGTCTGAGGTAAAGTACCAGCTGCTGAAATCTAAAAATCAAATTTATCATAGATGCACTAAAGTTCTGTTAATCCTCCAAAAGCCATGATGGTTTTAGGAGGGTTTTAGTGAAAGGAAATTGAAGCACTCCTGCCTTCAGACAAATTAGGACAGAAAATCTTCTCCTATGCTTAGTTGGTCTTAGATTACAGATTCAAAATGGTATCTCAGCTTCTATTGTCACTTACTACACCAAGGTCTGCAGAAGGTGGTGTTTCAAAAAGCTTTATTTTGGCAAGTGTTATAAGCACAAGCACACCTGAAAGTCAACAGATTTTATATTTTCACATTAGTAAAATTCTCTGCTAACTTTACATGCGTGATACTGATTTACAGTAATCTTTTAAGTGAGGACTAATAAATATGTATGACATTCATCAACAGAAACATGTCTTAACTTTCTTCCAGATTGCAATTCAGTTTTGCAGTGAGAAATATGACTTGAGGCTTTTAATTTCTTCTGTTTAACAATAAGTTATGAAGAGATAAACAAATTAGATGTCTGCAGCTTCCAGTCTCAGCTCACTCTGTAGGAAGAAGACATTTTGTCATGGTACTATACAAGACTTGTGTTCTATTGTACTTCCAATTTCAACCAGGACCTTGAGTCATCAAAACTGAATGAAGCTAGAAATAGCAAGAGTATACAGTAAAGTATATATTTAATTCTTTTGAATGTGTTTTTAATCTCATTTTAAATGATAATGCTGTTCTTCCCAATAACAGTGTGAATCTCACGCAAAATATCAATATATTTCCACATCTCCTTCACAGACAAGCTGTGCTGCTGGGAACCCAGCCTGGCATATTTTTATCCTCATGCCAATTACTTCAGCCAAAAGACTTCCTTGACATATTTAGGAAGGATTTATTTTTATTTAATGTTCAGCAAGCAAACAAGGACAAGTCCTGAACAATGAATGAGATAGTAGAGGATATTGCAAAAACATTCATTTCTGCACAACGCTTCATACCAATAGTACTGATCACTTTTTCTCTTTGTATCTAACACCCTTAAGGTATAATACTAGTAAATGGAAGTTAGGATCACCTTTCTACATTCCTAGAGCTGTCTGGAAATTTTCTGTCATGACTTCCTGCTTATCAAAGTCAGTTTCTACAGACTCTTAGACTTCCACTGAGTATGTTTTCTCTGATTGAAAACTGAAGTGAAAACCGACTGCATCCTTTAAACTCAATAATTATTTTGTGCACATTTTCTTATTTAGCAGACTAAACTCAAAACTTGGAGATCCAAACTGTCCCTTTCTTTCTACCCAGTTTGCACTTACATTACTTTGGTCTAAATTAAGAAAGTATGAACTAAAGGATGTGACCTTTAGTTTGCAACTACAGAATTTGAGATTATATCAAGAGCCCTTTCCTCTTCACATAAGCTTGCCAGCTTTTCCACATAAATACCCTTCTTGTTAAACACAGCAGAAGTACCTGGTCAGATTCTCCAGCTGGCATTTTTCAATATTGCCCCTGGGGTTTTGTGTGACTGAGCATAAACATCCCCTGCTATATTGAGATGCTGACACTGTCCATTAGACCTTCATGGCTCTCTGAGAGATACAGATCAGACTAAAGAACATATTCTCAACTCATTAGAGGTAGAACACATCCAGTGAAAGTATTAGGTATGCCTCGGTCAAGTAAGGGTCTAGTTGTGAAAAGGAGACAAGATGCCCAGGTAACTAAATTTTCCTTAAACTACAATAGCCAATACCAGGTAAATAAGGTTAACTTGACCCCACCTCAAATAGTTCTTAGGTGTGAATACATTCATTATGTAGGCACAACTGCACAAAGTAAATAGGGATAAAGCAATAGTTACACTTTTTCATTCTTGTATTTATCACCTAATGCTATTTGTTACCCCTGAGATGTGTGGATACAACTTCAGCTCACACTATTGAACACCTGTCTCAAAGGTCTGTAATTTGAGTGCTAGCGAACTATCTGTAGCAAAGATACATATTTAGAGCAGCTACCACTCACTTGCATCTCAACTTTAATGCAAGCCCACAAAC
Source organism: Polioptila caerulea (assembly GCA_013397295.1). Lineage (NCBI taxonomy): Eukaryota > Metazoa > Chordata > Aves > Passeriformes > Certhiidae > Polioptila > Polioptila caerulea. The sequence goes on from VYXF01002425.1 coordinate 563,349, forward strand.
TCTGCTCCAGTCTTCATAACTGGAATTAAATTCAGCTTTTATTACAGCTATTCTGTAAAACAAAAAGCATTTCCATAATAACAGGAAAAAATGAAAGCACCTGAATCCATAAGCATGTGCATGCATTTTATTTTATGCAGCTGTTGTTCATGTATAACATACTGAGGTACAAATTCTACAGACAATTCACATATGGGGTTTTGTGGGAGATTCATATTGAAGAGCACAACAGTGCCAGGCTGAGGGTAAGGGCTGAAAACAGCAGCAGACCAAAATTAAACCTGACATTTTAGATCAGCAACATTTGAGGACAGCAGCACTGAGGAAAATTTTTCTTAATCAAATCCCAGGTGATACTCAGGAGGGGAGAATGACAACATTATCAAGCCAATTCCTCAGCAAAAAGAAGCTCAAGGTTCTACTGACTAAGATAAGAATATGACACACTGAATTTAAATTTTTAGAGCTATGGTAAATTTTAAGCTGGTAGGAGAGTGATTGGCTGCAGAGTGAAAATAGATTTGTCTCTATACTTAGAGAAAAAGGTAAAAGGTAGTCAGAGCAGCACTAATTTTCCCCTTGTAGAGCTTTTCCTGATGATGTTATTTCCACCTTCACCCTGACATTCAGTCTCAAAGCTAAAAGACCATGAATAAGAAGGGAAAGATGCATGAAAGAGAATAAAAATCTCAGTTAATCCCCAACTTTTAAAAAGAAACAAAAAAACAAACAAAAAGTTTTCTTTAATTTCTTGCAGGCTGAAAGAAAATGCTAAATTGTCCTACAGGCATAATCTACTTTCTAATTGAAATATATGCAACTGTTACAGCACACTGCATTATTAAATGTAACTCAGTAATACAATTTGCCTTAATGATAAGTGTATAATAACCACAATGAAATATCACATATGATGTTTTAATGAGGATTATGGCATGTTAATTTTAAACTGAACAATAGGGCGTGTAATGTAATCCCTGCCCTGTGTACAGTTCAACAGCTGCTAACGTGCTGGACTCATTGGTACTTGTGCCTGGCATAGGTAAATAATGACCCAATTACAGAGCTGCTTGGAACAAATATTTATGATTACAACTACTTTCTGGAACACTGAAATGAAATTCTCAGGGCCCCATTCTACCGTTCTCTTGATCTTTTTTGCTTCTACCATGAGGACATTTACAGTCCCAGTGTTCTTTCATTTATCTATTTTAACTTGGGAACACATAAATCAACTACCCAATGTGGGCTATATTGACTTGTCTAAAAAAATTTTTTTTTTTCATCCTACATGTAAAGTTTAAGCCAGTTTTGTGTTCTTCTGCACAGAGCTGAAACCAGTTCACTTCAGTCATTTATTCGGTGATGGTCCAAAGTTATAAAGGCAGGCAACCATTTCATATGATCCAAGTACAGTTTTTGCTTCCACTGCTAATATCATCCACAGTAAGCAATTCCCACAAAGTACAGGACTCTACAGAGTCTAAAGTGCCTAAAGCATGAAACACAATGAAATGCTGCTCCTAAGTGAGCAGGTGTTGAAGGTGTTATTCTCACTAGAGCACTGTCATCAAACTGGCACAATCAGTTCAACGATCCCTACAGATTCCAGGGACTTTGAATGAGTAAAAAAAAACAAGGAAGCTTATCCTGAATTATAGACCAAAATAGCCACGCTTTCTAGAAAACCCTGGAAGCTGGAGGTTCAGGTAAAATAGGAGTTATATGCAAAAGATGACCTAGTGGTTTCAGGGGGAAAAAAAACAAACAAACAAACAAAACCCCAAAGCAACACAAAATAAGTGATACAAAACCAACCAAACGAAAAATCCCAAACATTGCCAGGAGCTCCCAGGAAAGCCATGCAGAACAGAGTCCTTCCCTTGCAGCAGGGTCACACCAAAGTGCCTTCAGCTAGAACTGAACCTTGCTCTGCAAGGCCCTGGCCTTTGGGAAAAAACAAAAGGGGTTGCAAACCTTGCCAGTGTTGATACTTTGCTTCTCTATAACCCAGAGGTTTGAGCCCCTCCCTTTCAGCAAGCCCCTTGATGGAAAATGGCATCAACAGGGCTTTTTTTAAAAAATATTTTATTTATTTATTTAAAAAACCCTCAACGACCATACCCCCCTCTCTGCCATTTAGAAGTAAATTAAGATCTCTTTCATCACAGGAAGGCTAAGTAGCTGAGTTTTCAAAAATCCTTCCCTCTCCTCTGCATTTTCAGATGATTACATGACAAGCAGCAGACTAATGTAAAACAAAACCTCTTTTCATGCTAGGAGGATATTTTAGTAAGGCTTATGACATATCCTGTTTCATCTGAAAAAAAAGTACCAAAAATATCATTAAATATCACACAATCACCAAAAAACAAAACAAAAAAAAGCCTATCCACACAAATACGTAAGAGAAATAACTGACATTTCTCTCCTAGGTTAACTGTCAGATAAAATATGAAAATCTAAGAGGTTTTTTCTTATTTTTTTCAAGATTGAAATATTTTTCAAAAATAATAAAATATTTTTACATGACTAAATGCTTTTTTAAATCACTTCAATTCTAAGTTCTAACATGTCTAAAAACTAGAAACAGGGGAAAAAAAAAAATTTACAGTGCACCATGGCTAAAATTCATGAGAGATTTTTCAATGTTTCTGTCCTTCCTTCCCAGAAATATACACCTATCCAAGATGGCATTCACAGATATACCACCCAAATCCAGCAGGCTCATTATGTTTTTTTTTCTCATGCTGGTCTAAGTTGTTTTAATTGGAAAGGAAACTAGAAGCTGCAAAAGACTTCAACATAAAGTTTAGGGCAAGGAAAGTTGAATTTTCAGGAGAAAGAGAATTTAAAATACAAAATTCATTTACAGGAATAATTTTGAAGAAGCAATAATGAATCTGGCAAAAAATATCAATTTATGACCTCTTAGAATAACAGAGAAAGGAAACAATTTTGGGAAAGGAGGGAAAAGAGAAGTGGGTACGATAGGTTTTACTGTAACAGTTTGCAAGCAGTTAACTGGATATGGAAACAATCAGTTAAAGGGTATTTTTCTCTTTCTGAGTTAGACCTTTTAATAAAACCTTTGTGGTTTTATTTTTTGTTAGTTTTTGGGGGTTTTTTGGTTGTTGTTGTTTTTCAATTAAAGAAAGACCACCAAAAATTAATATATCAAAATCAAGTCTCTGAAAGATAATGGTATTTTTTAAGGGATGTGCAACTTTCTTCTCCACGCTGCAGACAACGAGTCAGACTGAAGAGACAATCCTACAGGGAACAGCACTGGAGATAGAAAGCCACCAACTTACCCACCTCAGAGCCACAAAGCTGCTGAGCTCTTAGCTCAACACAGCTAGACAACCTCCCACCAAAAACTGCTAAAAACACCCCAGATCCATCTGGGTCGTAGATGGTGGACATGGTACAGGATGGCTTTCCTCCCCTGCCAGTCCTACTTAAAGCTCTTCCTGTGCTCAGAGGCAGCAGGAGCTGTGCTCCTGAGAGACCCTCAGCTCCCCCAGACACCCTGTAATGTGCTCAGGCCCAGCTCAGAATGAACATAATGGCTGTTATGAATTATTTAGGATTATATGAGCAGGTCATAATGTGGTTAAACATGCCAGGAATGAACATGGCAGAATGTGGGCTCTTGCAGCTGTCAGGCTGTAACAAGAGGGGCTGTGTGAATGTTTATTATTTGTTTCAGCAGCTGGTTACTTTAAAAGGGAGACGTTAAGGAGCCCTGGACACATGCTTGACTTCTTTTGCAAATACTGAGCAACTGTATTACAGAAACAAAATGGTACTGATACAGTCAATGTAAGAACATGAGTGTCCAGCACAGCAGATTTTCTTCTGCATAATTCAGAGAGCGTTTTCTGTTAAAAATCGATGAGCAGAAAATAGAATTCAAGGGAATCAGTCCTTTTGGTTCCCCCTCAAACACAATTTTCACCTCCAAGGCTTGCATGCACTCAACTCTACCACAAGTAGCAACAAAAACAATCTGCACTTTCCTTCATTACTTGATTTCCACCTTTTGGAGCACCTAAACCTCCCTTGACAAGGGCAGCGCAATAAGGAACAAGTAAAATAGGAACCATCTGAGCTTTATCCTTCCAGACCTAAGGCACCAGACTGACTGACTATTGTATCCTCTTCACAAGCAGCCAGCCTTTGGGAAAGAAGCTGCAAAAAGACATCATCCAGGACTGGAAGGTGGAGAAGATGCACAGGCAGTTCCATAATCAAACACCTTTTTTAAGAGGACCTTATTCCTAGATGAAGCACATAAACAACAACATACATGACAAACATGATACTGGAATATTTTATGTTGGGCAGAAGTTGTTTTCTCAATGATGCTATATGACCAAGAAAATTGTTTTCCAAAAGGTTTCATTTCGTTTTGTAAGATATGCAAGCCACTGGTACAACATTCACAGAAGTTGTTATTGACACAGGAAACCAAACTTTTTCTCCTCGTTGCCAGTTCTCTAGTAATTAAAATGCAAATCATTTATCAACCAAACAGAAAAAGAACTTTGCCTTTCTCTAGATTCAGTGAAAAAAACACAAACTAAAACCTCACGACTTCACTGTGGAGACTGTCACTGATTTGAAACTGGTTCAAAAGCTCTTTAAAAATAAGAAGTTTAAAGCACACACAATAAGGTAACACTTGTAACAGCTTCTGAGACAGCCCAGACAGACTTCAACGCACTAAAAAGGATTCTTCTCTGTAGTAGAGGGAGAACGCAGCTTTTAAGGATATTAAAACTTTGCATTTGCTCTTGAGGCATTGCCCTGTGTAATACAAAGGAAGAGTGATAACCATGCTTCATCAAGGAGGCAAAGCATTACAGAAGTTATACATGTTTAAATGCTTTGGAATAAAGACCATCCCTTTGTTAAGAGTCAGTTACTATAATTTTAAATGTTTAAACATGGAGTACAATAACATTCACTTAATATTTTTTTGCAAGTCCTGTGTTGCATCCTCAGTATTTCAGAGCATCTCACACTACAGCAGCTAAACCCTAACTACAGCTATTCAGAATTATAGACTATTGAGCTTTGAGGATTTCACAAGTGATTTTCCCCTTTGCATCTCTTTTCATTTTGCAAGTTGATAATTCCATATCAGTGTGATGGGGTTTGATCCCATCTTACCTTTTGTCACACAAAGATTGCATTCTCTGTAGATCTTTTGACGATCATCCTTAAGCTTGCTTGGAATAGGATATTGTCAAATGAAGCAAGGCTTTACTGTATATCCCCTGTCCCATCAACACGCTTTGAGACTGAAGGATTTGAAATATATGAAACAGTAATAGGATGTACACAACAATTCACTGTGCTGAGGGCCTGGCTTGCTGTAGTCACCCAATCTGGAAGCAAAAAATATAAGTTATACCTCAGCCAGATCTAAAGTGTGAGGGGGAGGGAAGTACACACCTTCAACTGTAACAGAAAGAAGATGCTGCTCCACATAAGTTCTATCTTTTACTTTGGAATTTTAGCTGGTGACTTTCTTTCCCAGTGTATCCTGGATTAATTTGGGTGAAGGAACAGGCTTTTTGCTTAGGACAAGCACTCAATACACAAAACAACCAACAGCTTCTCTCAACAAGCAAGCATTAAAAGGGCTGCAGGATGTTTAAAGCAACAGGTTCAAGAAGTATAAAATACCTTTGTGAGTAGCTGTGTTGGAGGCAGGAAACACCATTGTTCTGTCCCTTTCAGTCTATTTCCTACATTTCCCTGCCCACTTGATACTTCTCACTCTGTGGACCGGATTCCTTTCAGCCACTGCTTCCAACATAGTAGCCATGGTCCAACACCATCAGGTGCAACTCTCCATCAGTTACCTTGTGTGGATGCTTTGGGACCAAACTTCAGCTGCAGCTGCTCAAAGACACGTAAAGCAGTGCAAGATCTGGTGAGGGCACAGCTATGACCAGGCACACATCTGTGTACCTGGAAGCTGCACATAACTGCTCCCCTAAACAGCACACATAATCCTTCAGAAATACCTTCCCTTGGGGCACCAATAACAAACACTCAGCAATGAGCAATCCTACTGAAGCTAAAGAAGTTACCGCTGGCATAAGAACGAGTCAAGTGAAAAGTTAAGGAAGGAAGGATTATTAGCAGCTACCTGCTTTTCCTCTTACCCAGCTAAACAGCTATAGGAGCCAGGCAGGTATTCTTCTACATTTCCACCACAACGGGACTATCTTCAACTCACAAATTCACTAGCAAGGACTGGTCTAACAAGCATTCACTCTAGATTTCAAGTGCAGCAACAACTACATAAATCAGTCCTAACCCTGACTTCTCAGAAGAAAACGAACCTAATTACACTGTGACATTTCAGCTGAAGTAATAAGAGGAATTTTTTTTTTTTAAAGAGGGAAAAACACTCACCTCATAAACAACTTGTTTCATAGACAATGCTTATTTTTCATTGCTTAATGACATTCTACTGCAACAAACAAATCCAGATGTTCCTTCCCCTCTAAACTAGTCATTTATCTTTTAATCTTTGTGACTTCTCTTTTACTAATAAATACTGGAAAATTTCTCTCTCTACTGATGCAGCTCACTTATTGCCTTACTAAGTTTTATTACAGCTGAGACTTCATAATGCACTTTACTTCTACTCCCCGATCCTTTAGCTAATAGGCATAATTCCCCCTTTTCCTTGGGGCAGCAAAAAGAATATCTTCATATCTTGCCTCATTATTTTTGACACCATCTTTTCCAGTGACACATACTCTGCAAGTCCATGCTCCTGCTGTTTTTGTCTGCAGCACTCTACATTTGAAGCCTCTTTGGGCTCTGGCATGTGAACTGCAATCTGTGGAAAATTCATTTAAAAAAAAAAAAATAAATAAAAAATATGCACATGGGCAAAGAAGTATCTGCTGTTTGTCCAACTTGTTGCAAACATTCAAAAGCCCCTAGCTTCCAAGTAATTATGAAGACAGTTTCAACAATTTAAATATTAAAAATGCATTTTATTATTTAAACATTTCATAAGAGGAACATGGAATCACTGCAGCAGACAAAATCAAGGTACTGTCAGAATTCCAAGTGCATAGTATGCAGTCAAAAAGAAATGGAACTTTCCTGCACTTGGTACAATATAAATTTACAAACCCTGCAGCACAAAGAGGGAAATTGTCTCATGTTAACCTGAAGCACAGGGCTCTGTAACAAAGCTTTGGTCATAGCTTGTGAACTCCCTGCTTTGCAGCCATCATAAATTCACACCCAGTGTCTACTGAGGTCCTTTTCTGTTCAAACTCAGATCAGCTAGGAATTTTGAGTTATTTTACAAAATAAGCAAGTGTATCTTCCCCACCTCAGGTAGGTCTTGGTGTGTATTGCCTCGAGTGACTGTGTCACCAACACAGTAGCTCGTGATGAAAAGCAGGAGTTTGGTTTAGGGGTTTCTGCTTATACTGGGGATTTTTTTGGGTTTTTTTGAGATGAGAGATGAGAAGAAAGAACTGAGGGCAAGACAGACACAGATGAGCATCCAGCCTCTATTCTCGCAGAGATTCACATGCCCACAAACACTAACTGGCAATTTATGATTAAAGAACATAATCTTTTAATGAGGGGACAAAGCTACAGCACCAGGACAGATGCATTTGTTTCTTGAAACATACATTACTGAAGCTGTGCCTAATTCCTTGAGAGCTGCTATGGTGGCACTGCTCTCAAAATGCTGCTGCCTTCCTTAAGAGCAGCAAGAGCAGAAAGAAGGCAGAGATAAAGAGGATTGCTCAGGCACATCCTGGTCAATCCCTGTAGTGATTTCAGTCCTGCTTTGGCCTTCCTAACTCAAGTGAAACTGTCTCGGTCACCTGGCCTGTTCACAAATCAACCTTAGTCAAAAATCTTTCCTACTGTTTTATAAGGGCCACAGTTTCCTAATTACTTCATTTCAAATATACTTTACTTTACACACCATAGAAGAAGTATTAGTTCTCTTTCCCTCCTCCTGAAAAAGGATTTTAAAATCCTAGAATTCTTTTGACCTTCCAGTCTTTGGCAAATTAAGGCTGGTAACCTATTTGAAGCTGAAGACAAGAGCATAGAAGTTAACAGCCTCCCTCATTGCTTTCTGAGCACCACAATGTCTTTATCTGAAGCTATTATACGCCTATCTTGATTGGGTTTCACACAGACCCCATTAAAAGTTACAGCACTAAGCATTCATGCAAGATGTGCTTAATAAGATACCCGTAGTTAGATGAGCTTTACTTTCCTGACAGATCCCCTCCAGACCCACAGTTACTGTATGTTATTAGTCAGAGACCAACACTTCCCAGCAGCAAGCACCACAAACTTCATAATGTGACTCCACACAGAAGTGAGATCTAAGCAGTTTAAAGCTTCAGAGACTGACTAAATAACCAACTACAGAAGAACAGCCCAAAAGCCACCACAACAGTTTAACCAAAATGTCTGCTATTTGTGTCATCATATCAAACTTCAGGTCTAAGTCATCCCAGGATAAGAGAGCATTTTCAAGATGCCACAAGACTGCACTGAGACGTAAAACACTTTCCAAACAGTGATTGCTGGAACCTGAGGCTCCTTACTTCTGAAAACCACCACCTTTCCCACCAGGTGCCCCACTAAGTAGAGAAGCAGCACATCATTGATCTTGTACAGGTTCAAGCCTCCTCTAGTCTTGCACATGGACAGATTACTCCATGTTCTTACTGGTTTCTCAGTCTGTGTCTCACTGCTGCATCTCAGCAGCTTTCTTTCTAAGGCTTTTCCCAGGCCAAGTGTTACCCAGCCTTCAAGGCTGGGACCTAAGCACTTCATTACTAGCTACACCACTATTGCAGAAATGGGTGGAATGCAAATAGGAGCTCCCAGGGACAGTCTGGGGAGTCCTGGTCACCTGGACACTTGAGGAATCAAGTGAAAAAGTACAGGTGAAGAAAACTTGTTAGCATTCTCTCTTCCTCAAGTACTGGGCAGTACTAACCAGGTGCATTGCTCCAAATGATTCCAGCACATGTATCTGAAAACAAAATCCTGTGCTCTGGACTACAATGCAGCACTACAGAGAAGCAGCCTTTACTTTCCAGTGTCCTATCAGAAAGCCAACATCTCAACAGCAAATTTAAACCTTTAATACAGAATATCAAACACCTTAAGAGGCCCCTGTGCCAGAGGAAGAGAGCATAGAAATCTGGGTCATGAAACAGCACGAAAGCTGTTCCAGAGGAAAGTTTCTGCTTGGTCTCCATGTCTCTGCATAGTCAGTGAGATTTTACAATAGTTCTCTTGGCTTCCTTTTGCCCCATGCAGCCATAATCCAATTTACTAGACTTTTCTTATTTTTGCATTACCTCTTACAAGATTTGAGAAAGGAGATTTACCCCTGGATTCAATCCAAAAACACACTTAGGCATACTTGAAACATGAAGGACAGATGTGGTTCAATTGTAGCTGGTGAAATAGAGCATACATCTAATTTTCATAACGCCAGCTGTCCAGCAAAGTCATATCTTTTTCCAATTCATTTTATTAAACTTTAAAGCAAAATCAAAACTTCAGACCTTCTTGAAATTCTAAAATGTTGTTATTCCTTTCCAAATAAACATGACACAAGATGAAGCTTCCTGACACAATATCTTAGAGGAAAGCAGAAAATCAGGCTTGTTTTCTCTCCTCTAAATCAAGCTGTACCACTTGAGTTGTTGTAAGATTGTTTCTTTGTCCCTCTTCTTCTCAGAGCCATAGTCCCTGTTCAAAGTTCCTCTTTTGTGATGCTCTGTGGTGGGATGAGAAAGGATGCAGACAGTAATACACCACGTGTGACATAACTGAGACAGAAAGCTTGACTTAGATAAGAGAACCAGAACACCAAGACCATGAAAAATCCAAGTTTTTGAAGCACCAAAACATCTCCTATATAAGTATTTAATAGATCTAAAACATTTGGAATGAAATGGCTCACTAAGTGTTCCTACAGAAAGAAAATTATAAAGATGAGCTTATAGGCAATTTTATTTTACATTGGAAAAAATTCTCAGACAAGGATGTTTCAGTCTGAAAATACTGTAAACATACAAAATATAAAACCCTGGCACATCCCAGTCAATCTTTAAGAGAATTTAAGAGAAACAGGTGAAAAAAAATTGATTCACTTCAAAGAAACACAAAGGCCAGGAAACTTAGTGACATTGTCAAAAGGCTGCAGCAAGAATATCCTGAATGCATCTTATTTGCAGTATGTTTGGCTGCACCCAGCTTGCTCTATATGTGTGCTATAAGAATTGTGGTTTTATCTAATTAATATATATCAGTTAGGGTAATTAACCTCATGACACACACAGGTACTTCACAGGTGGCTTGGCTCCCAAATTTACATCTGGCATCTATGAGACAGAATGGAGGCAAAGGGAAAAGACATAGCAGCTTGAGATGGCTAAAACATAGTTGGTCTGTAAGAAAATTTTTAACTCTAAATATTCATATAATGTCTTATTCTGCAGGTTCTTATCCTCTCTCCTTCCTACGGCACTGAACTCTTGCTCTCCTCCCTGTAACTGAGAGCTTTTTGAGAAGACTGCTGTTGGCTATAGATTTTCAGGATTTTTTTTTTTTTTTAGCTTAGAACTTAATTTTTCTTTTCATTATAAAATTCAGGTTTTTCCATTCCTGCCCTCTTCCTTTCCCAATACAAGCTATCATGTAGCTTTATGTCTGCAAGTGAATGAAGTCATCCTCAATTAGCAGATACTTCAGTAGCAACACATTGTTCAGATGAGCTTTGTTAGGTTGAGCTACTGATTGTTGTAGTTCCAGAATGTGTCCCAACTGTCTGAGTAATGCTCCTGAAACACACATGCATTAATACACGTGGGGGAAGAAATTTTCACAGTCCTGCAGTGATCTGTTTCAGCCGTGAAATATGGTATTTGTTTATTTACAGAGCAAAATGATCACATTCCAAACATGAGTCTGTTCCTTCAGCTCCACTGAAGTCATGCCTGACTAGCTATACATTTATATATTTCACTGCAAGAATATGTTATGTGCTTTTTGGTGACACTGATAGATGATTTCATGATGTGTTGGAATATGTACCTAATCATCTAGACATAATGGAAATTATCATACGGCCTTTAACTCTTGTAAATTACTTTCTTTATAACCAGAAAATAATCTTCCTGGTCATTCCTCACTCACTGTAAGACTGAGTTTTGCAGACCTCGCTATTCCAGATCTGTTTCCTCTCCTCTGGGCTTTAATTACAGTGTCTCAGGCATTTTTTACACAATGGAGAGGTAGCACAAAGATGTCTCTACTCAGATTTGTCCATATGTTCCAAGAGCTACAAAGTTGTGCCTACTTTGTGATGATCAGCCTCCTTCAGAAGATCCATCTTTGATCTGACATAGCATTCTACAGACTCCTTTATTAAGACTATAGGTAGAATATGAACAACTCTGAAATTTAACAACAACTCTCTGTTTTTTGGATCTTAACTGACAAGTCTGATTGCAAGTGGAGTAAATCTACTTTACACTCAGTCTGGAAATCACTGTAGAGACATGTAACACAGAAAAAGCAAAAAGGATCAATTTGTTTTAAACTATTAGGCAGTACACTCAAAAAGATACTTTTTCTTAATGCACAAAGAGTCTTTACCATCAAAAATACAGACAAAATGTAGCCATGCTGAATTAATCCTCAGTTGTGATATTCACTAAGAAAAAAAATAACCAGGGGAGGAAAAATGGGACTACCCTATTGACACATGGCAAGAGCACAGCTGAAACCACAAACATGGCTCTGCTGGATCACCTGGGATTCTGTTTGTTCCATGGATCAGGATACTTGCAAAGTCAAAAGATAGTTTCTCTATTTATAACCCAGGAAGATCATTAGTTGTTAGGCAGTGGCAAAACTTCTGTGAAAGAGAACAACGTAGCAATTTCAGAAGGTTGTGGTGTTTTGTTTGGTTTTGCACCTACTTCTGAATTTTCTGCACTATTTGCTACCGACAAGACCTGGGTGTTTGTTTCATACTAGTTATTTTCATAGTGTACAGTTATTCACATGGACTCTGCAATTATTTTCCTTGGGGTGCATTTCTCTGATGTTTTAGAGGAGGAACAATACTGGTTAATAACTCCCTATTAAATTTCAAAACTTATAGTTTTTTAAATGAGCACTGCATATGCCAATCTGACTTTATTAATGAACCTGAATTATAGAATGTATTTTCACTTGATTACTGCTCCTTTTCTACTGTGGCAATGTATAGAGACTCTCTCCTGCTAAAAGTGCAATGGAAACTAAAGCTAAGAAATACACAGGTTTGGTTTTTTTCCAAGACAGCAGGAAATATATATACAACAACCTGACAAGCAGTAATTGCTCTACAGAAACATGATAAAAAAAAAAGTCAGTTAAAATGAGTAGTATTTACATGGACAAGATGTTTATTTTTACATTGAATTATTTGCCATATGCAGTTATGTGAAATGGATCCAATTTAAATTCCCTGAATGAAGTCAGGCCATACATACTATTCAAGATCCTGGTGAGTTTTCCACTGAAGAAACCATGAATATAGCAATATCATCTTAATTATGTTGCTGTAGGACATGAAAATATCAAAAGGATGAATTGAATCCTTGCCATGCAGCTCAAATAACTGCATTTAGGAAAGAAGAAATGAGATTAGGGAAGAAAAGCAACTCCCACACACACGCACACACCCACATGCACTTGTTGCCAGTCCTTTGTCTATCTCAAAATCACACTTGCCTGAAATGTGTGTGACCCAAAATACCCTGAAATGATGCAGAGGATGTGGTCATTGTGAGATTCAAGTGTAGGAGGAAACACAGGGAAAAAACTGAGACTGACTCTGAAAGAGAATCTCCCCGGGTTGCTCAAGCCATCAGTGTCTTTGGACACTCCACCAGCAAGCTGACCTCTTGATCTGAACCAGCCCTGAACTAGGCAGCAGCAGTTCTGGTGCTTAAAAACACAAGTACCTAATAGATAATTATCCAACTGATGGGGAGATATGTATTTCTTAAGTACTTCCATTTTTCAACTAGTTTATGTCTTTACTGATAGCTGGTAGAATACACTTGCTGCCTTTCAGTATATTTAAGTCAGAAAATTATATGAGCTGCAGAGGAGTACCAAGAGGGAGCTAAGAAAAATAAAAAGTGAACAAAGGCAGCACAAAGCAAATAGTTCTGTGCTCTGTTAAAGCGGGTTTGCAGTTCCACATCTACAGTAGAAATCCAAAAGCAAATACAGAAGTCCTAGAATGCACTTGTCTATTTACAGTTATAGCAGAATGAGAAGGGATTTGGGACACCTTGCACAAATGTACTTCAGAGAACATTTTGTAGTCAATTCCAGACATTACAGTCGCTCATTCAGATATGTACTCCAAAACATTGAAAACGACCAAAGAGAGGTAATTACAGGTATAAAAGACTTAACAGAAAAGAGATGTTTGGCATTGTTTGATCTCTCTCCTTGCCTTTGGTGGCATGACAAAAGCAAACCATGTAAGATTATTAATAAAGAGGTAGTAAGATCCCTCAAAGGCCTCCATATCAGTAAATACAGAACCACTCTAAGGAGGGACTTTTCTAGGGGCTGGCACAATAGAACATATCCCATTGTTCACTGAGAATAGAGTTAATTTATTGGGATTTTACACAGTGATTTTCTCAATCAAATTGCCTTACACAGCCTATCCTAAAAGCCACTGAGAAGTCTAAAGGTGCCATGTGTGGCTGCCTTGTACTGTCTCCAGACTGAAGGTTTCATTTGCAAATTATTCGCACTAAACTTAGTAAATCATCACAACTTTCCAAGTAAGTGAGCTTGCTTGGAATCTAAAGATGGATATCAATGGAGCGGAAGTTAATCTCTCCATCTTCACAAAACTCACCTCTACTGAACTGTTGGGAGTCTTAAAATAATGCCATCTGTTCCTCCTAGGAACTTTAATAGTAACTCACTGTAACATAGTTAAAACCAAACAAGTTCCCGCTGAAGCAAATGGGGGAGGTTGTGTCAAATACAAAACTAGGAAGAGGAAATAAAACAGATGCTCAGTGCATTGCTACTTTTCACACCTAATAGATGGAGCATTGAAAAAACAGTATTTCTTAATAGGTTTGTTATTTACAGGTGAAGTTGTTAAGAACTCACTAGAAAAGAATTACACTCATGACCCAACAAGTTGAATCTGCTCAACATAAGCTGAAGTTAAATATTCAGAGCAAAAGGCTTGGCTACAGCACAGCACATGTAAAAGACCTATTTATGAGATGGGACTCCCCAATGCAGGGGTACCAGGGCTGTGCATCTTAGCAGCTCCCTCATGATAACTTGCAAACATCTACTTCTCAGAGATAAGCAACCCTATGACATTTAGCCAGTGTGGTAATTGTGGCAATTTTTTTTCTTTGTATATGATCTTTATGTATTTTTAATGCATATTTCCAGACAGGTTGTCCCAGTGTGGTGAAGGAAAAGCTCCCTCAAATCCCTCCAGCAGCACAAATGAACTGGGAGCATCCAGCACAGGGACTCACAAGAAAAGAAAGGTGCTGATGTTGCCAGCTGGCACAGATGTTTACCTTAAAGATGGCAATGATGAACTGAAAAAACTGGTAGGAGGTTATGTGTGAGTAATCATTGAGATTCTGTTCCTGGCTCTGCCCCTTCTTTTTCACCAGGGTCAAGGCAATCCATCCATTTCCCCCTGTATAAAATTTGGATTAGTAACATTTATTAATTTACCTTAGAGTTACAGAAAAGATTAGTTAATATCTGTGTGGTAATGTGAATATGTCAAATGGCCAATAAAGATTAAGTATGCTTCCCACCTCCATCAAGAGGCAGCTCACACCCACCTATAACGTGTGAATTATGTATTTAACATTTTAAAGCTTCTTTCATAAATCACTCCCATTTGTCCAGAGGAACACAAATGGATTCTTGAAAAGTCCTCACTGGCAGACATGCAAAGCACCCAAATACAGGCACTGATGCAAAGCCTGATACATTCACATAGGAATTTTAGATTCCCATGGAATTTGCTAGTGTGTCATAATACTGAGAGAAAGGAAAGAAAACATTTCATTTTTTGGGCTACACCCACTAAGTTTCTCAAACTGGAGACAGAGGGTTTTTCCTTTCTGTATGTCTTAAATATTTACCTTGGTAAGTGTTTGAGGTTCTTTTTACAGACACACACACAAATGGAGAACTTATTGTATAAAATATTGCTGAACTTGTCTAAAGTCAACTTTTGTCTGTGTGCTGTCATTATAAGATTAATTTTATGGCCAGCCAGCTAACAAAAAAATGAATTCAATGCAGTAGTCTTCCATGTAATGAAAGCTTCCTATATATTGTTCTCAAACTACTTCTGCATTAATGAAAACATTATTACTCGCCACAGCCTAAGTGCAATTAATGTAAATGCCATGAAGATTCTACTCATATTTTTTTCCACAACTTAATTGGGATGGCGAGAGTTTTAGTAGCTCTGCACCTCTTTCCCCTAAATGAAGAAAATCTCATTGTCCTTGTAATTCTTACTTTCATTACAACAGCAGCATGAGATGGATTAGGTCCCTAATGAGCCTTTCGAACGAACAGCCCTGTGAACCTGCTAAGGCATTGTAGTGAGAAATGTACATTAGTAAGGCTTTGGCCTTTACAAATTAGAAAAAGTTCAACATAAAAATTTTCCCCCTTCATTTTCCCATCACATTTTGAAATGCAGGACGTTGAGAATAAAAAAGCCCCACAAGCAACTACATCAAAGCCTGGAATCTGTTGTCCACTAAAAAGTGTTCTTTTTTTCCCTTCATGTTTTAAAATCACTCAATCAAAGATTTTAAACCTCAACAAACTAGAATTATGCTTTAAGTATCTTCATGCCGTTTCATTTTCTTTATTTATTCTTAAGGACAGTTTTTCTTATATAGCCTCAAAAGCAGAGGCTAAGAGCAGGGCTACGAATGTGATGGGTTCCTTGTGTCCTTGTTAGTAGTAAAATTTGGGTCAGAATCTTTGATTTTCATCAGAAATCTACATAAATATGTACAAAACAAATGCACAAAGAAAAAATTCTGCTTGAAAATTAAGCCGCAGGAAAGATCAGTCCTGATCTAGTGACCTTGAAGTAGGAATCTGTCTTATAGAGTGACCCATGAAATCTGCACCACCCAGTGTTTTTCACCCATACACTTTGCTGGGTGAATTTCCCTGAATCACAACACACGCAATGACTCCATCTCCAAGCTCAAACCCAAACTCTGACCTAAAAATTCCTTTCAATTTCCATAATGGTTCAGCTTTTCTCTAATGCTGAGGGAAACAATATGTAGTACCTCTGACTACACCTGGTCATATTATGAATATTCATACTGAATTGTTTACATTAATACTAAAGTAGATGTGTGAAAAATAGGTATGAACAGAGGTAAAGATATGGGAAATGTACTTTAAAATACAAGAACATTTATTCTGATGGGAGAAACCCCTTTATACTTCTCCAACCATTCCTGGAGTATGCGCGTTCAACACTCATTAGCAGCAGAGCTGCTTTAAAGAAAGTTTTTATCCTGAAGTAGTTTCTGCAGAGAGAAAGAACACGCTTCACCTTGGCAGAGAAGACAAGATGACAAGGGTTTCCCTGGGGCACCACTGAAGCTGATTTTCGTGAAGCATGGACTTTTCCACAAGGAAATTACCAGGGATCAGTGCGACAGCCACCAGATCCCCTGCCTCCAGCCCTTCTTTTGCATTTTTATCCCCCTCTGTGCCAGTCCCTACAGGCAAGAGCAGGGCTCATCTCCAGATGTTCAGTCCTGACTATTGAAGAGGTGCAACACGAGGATGAAACACACAGAAAGGCATTTTAAAAAGACACAGGTAGGCCCCATGAGGCTTTTAAATCCACACAAGGTCAAAGTCTTCCTGCACAGCCTTCGTAAAGCTACTCTGAGAGGATCCCACCAGGATGAGAACCAGAGGTGGACCTGGTGGAGTGTCTGCCTCTTCTCCCTGAAGTAATTCCACAATTCTAAACGTGCTTCCAACCTGGAAAAAAAATGTTTTCCTAGCAGATAAATTATAACAAAGAACATTTTAAAGTAAGGAAAACTTATAGTGACTAACAAGTCTCCCCAGGTTTCCAGTGTCCTGAATGGCAAGTTATTTCCCTAGGCCTGTTGTCAGCCCGGCACATATTTAAAAGATTAAGAGTCTTCGTGTTACAAACATTTCTTCACTGTCTGCCTCAGGTCCCTAGAAGAGCTATCCTATATTCCCAGTAGGGCATGGCTGTGTATCTGTTAAGTGCTCTTCTAGTGGCCTGTGATGCTTGCAGGTGTGTGACTTTGCTTCCCTCTCAAGCTGCCTACCTGCTCATCTCTCTCCTTTCTTTCCCTCCAGCTGGCCCACATGTGCTGCAGGGAAGTTCCACCCCCTCTCTCTTTCCTCTTCAGAGTCAGGACACCAAGCAGCTTTCAATACTGCTGTCAAGTCACTCTTCACAGACCACCAGAAAATCATGCATGACCCTTCTACAAGATTTGGAAACTCATTGTTTTCAGGCAGAATAGGGTTTGAAAAAGTTCTAACAATGACCATGTTTTAAAGTGGCTTTGAAAATGGAAGATGGAATGATGTAACAGCTGACAGCTCTTTCCAAATTCTTTTCCAAGAAGCAAGCCTGTAGGAGAAAAGTAAGTTTTTAATCAGGGAAAAAGAATTTTCTGTTGAGGAAAGGTTTCAGAAATGTAATCACCACACTATCCATTTACCCTGATAAAGGCTTCCCAAGCAATAAGATACAACCTGGCAAGACAACCTCATTTTTTCCTGAGCTTGAGATTACGTCATAGCACAGGCCTGTTGGAGAGAATCCATAGGGCCACAAAGATGATCAGAGGACTGGAACCCCTCTGCCATAAACTGAGAAAGCTCATTTTGTTCAACATGGAGAAGAGAAGGCTCTGGGGAGACCTTAGAGCACATTCCAGTACCTGAAAGGAGTTACAAGAGAGCTGGAGAGACTTTTTACAAGAGCATGGAGTGACAGAACAAGGGGTAATGGCTTCAGACAGAAAAAAGGCATGTTTAGGTTCTACACAACAAAGCAGTTTTTCACTATAAGGGTGGTGAGGCAGTGGACCAGGCTGACCAGAGGAGTTGTACATGCCCCATCCCTGGCAGTGTTCAAGGCTAGATTGGATGGGGCTTTGAGTAACCAAGTCCAGTGCAAGGTAACCATACAAATGGTAGGGGAATTAGAACTAGATGATCTTGAAGGTCCTTCCAGCCCAAACCACTCTAGGTGGAATTTAATGTGTAAAAAAAGGGGTTTTAGTGAGCTTTTTGAATGGAAAGTTGGTGTCCTGTTGCCCTCTGAAAAGCAGATGCTGCATTTTAGATTGAAGACATGCGATCTATCAGGGGATGAAGAATCATATAAGGGGGAAAAACACTGAGTTTTGTGCAGGCAGGCAGTATTAAGAAAGCTTCTTATCGCAACAAAGTTAAAGGCCTTATTTTAAATGCCTTGTAATCAAGTCCATGGGAACATGTAATTTAAACACAGTTACAGTAATTAAAAGTAAAGAAAAGCTGCATTTGTATGATCTCAGCCCTCTAAAAAAGTTTCTTAAACAAAGAACTCAAATTTTGGTCAGATAAATGCCAGCTCTTGACCACATTTCTTAAGTATTATAACATGTCAAATACTGCTAGCCAGATATCTAACAAGAAAGATGGAAATACAAGGTCTTCTCTTTGAAGATCCTCTTTGAAGAAAGCAGAAGAAGCAATTCATATTCCTCACATCTACTAGGATATTGATTGTAAAATTCAGACACAAATATTTATTTTGATAATGACACATACTTGTGTGTGCTCAGAGAGCACCCTAAGGCTGCTCTTTCCATACATGCAGAGAGAGACACAAGGCTCAGAGTCCTCCAGAGAAGGGAAAGGCACCTGACATCAGCTACTCCAGGCTGCCTGACCCCTCCTTAGGGCACCTCTTGCTCTCCATATGGCAAACAATGTCAAATAACTTAACATGGCATGGGGCAAACCAAGCATCAAATCCCTCCTCCCAAGTCTCCCTTCCAGGCAAACACTCATGGTCAGATCCCAACCCTCCTCCACATAAAAAAACAAAGTCAGAGACTGCCAGGAACCCCAGTTCTAACCAGTCTCTACTCTACAGACTGAGATACTTTCAGATGTAAAATGAAACTGATTTGCAGTATTTCTACTGCACCACAGTTTAATTAGTAATATTATCTCTCTGGGCAAGCTTTTGTCAATTTTGTGTTTGGTAATTCAGTTTGGAGCTGTCTAAACACAGGTCCTTCATGAGTTCATGTATCAGCCATGAATGAAGTGCACGTTTATATGGGGGGAGGAAACATCATTATAAACTTTTTTAGAAGGATGTATCAGTACATGAGATGCATTCAAAAGTGGCTATAAAGGCTGCCCCATTTTCTGCATTTATTTTTCCTCAGTGGCTTGCATGATAACTTTCAAGTTAAGATTTTTCTAAATGACTGCTCACATAGTGATTTGGCATCTGGAAAAGGATAGACCTCTCTGCTTCACACAGCCCATTGCTAGCAATTTTATCATGTATATATACTCTGAAATGCATGGAAGCTGAGAAAAACCCAGGTACCTTTCTGCATCCACACTGCCTGCACAGTGCTGACAACAGTAAAACCAAATACTTTCCTTGGCAGCAAATCTTAACAGATATAACCTGGAAGATATCCAGGAAAGTGATATTAGTAGCACCAAAGTACAGCTCTGATGGAATCATTCTTCTGATCCTAGAAATGCTTTTGAACCCACTGTTCATTACATTTCTCATCTGTTCCATTAACACAGGAGCAATAAAAAAAAAATCTGCTTGTTTTGTCTAAGGTGAGAGCATTCCTTCTAAGTATCAATGTAAATTAAAATCTACATCCTAATTCTTTTGTCAGAGTTTAGGGTTGTGATTAATTTATTTTTTTCTTTTGGAAGTAGAAGTTATATGACACAGTACTGAATAAATGGAAAAAATATCTGCAGTCTGAAGGAAAAAAATAATTCCCTTCACCTGAAATACTGCTGACTGGTATTTATGGCCAGTTCCTGGGAGCAGTGGCCTGTGGATCAACTGTGGCCCTTTATTCCAGTCATGCAGTTCACAGGAAGATTGTTTTCCATCATATTATTGCCAGTGAATGCTAACAGATCTCTTAATGAGCCCTGTGAAATGTGTTTGAGAAACCCTCAGAAAGGAATAGGTTTCCTTTTACCCCACATGGTGCAGCTCGGAGCTCACTGCACAACCAGTGCAGGTCAGTGAAATGGGCTGTCCTTCCACCAAAAATGTGAATTAGAAATAAACATCAACACAGATATAAATATATAGAAATGTGTAACGTGAAAAGTCTTGCGATGTTTTAGAGACAAGTTCCAAAATACATAAAGTGTAAGGGGGAAAAAATATAGAGATCATTTTGTAGCTATATAAGAGAATTCCTTCTGAAAATACCCTGGAACCCTGGGCCAGCCAGTTTGGAGCTTTCCTTTGTAGCTCCTCAAACCCTGTCCCTGTCACCCATCATTTGATAATTCCTTTGTATGTCATGTGCAGCACCCCTAAATATATTTCCTAAAACCACTCTGACTTTGTTTTTTTGTTTTTTCTAAGGGACCTTTGCGAGTCATATGACAGGAGGGAAGATTTAACCAAACTCCTAAAGGATAATGTCATCTTTAGATCATGCTCATTATAATTCATAAGCACTTCTCCACTTGACAGCTCTTCAGTTGCAGTTTCAATCTAATGCTAGTTTTTTCTTGAGAGCCCTTTTCAATTTTCCACATTGCTAATGGAGCCTGAGGCAAAGCTAAAAATCATTTGGGCTTCTTGAAAGGATCAATAATTTTTGTGTGCTGTGCATTTTAGAATATATCACATCGCTGACACAAGTGCTGTCATTGCACTGATAAATATAACACATCAAAGAATGTCAGAAGTTTCCACAAAACATTAAAAAAATTCAATAACTACCTGTAATCCCATGTGCAGCAGGAAGTGTTAAGTATATCAGAGACAACAAAAAGACTTAAAATAAAGTTATCAGAAGACTGCATAAATTCTTTGGCAAGTATTGTCTGTCTTGGTTTACATGAGAGACTGTGCAGAGATAGAAGACCTAACAGATTCACTACTTTTAGGCTGATACCACAACAAAAGCTGAATCAACTTTTTTTCTATCACCCATCCAAGCAGTCAAGGATATCTGATTGAGTGCTAAGGCTTGCTATACTCAGCTCAATAAATTATCCGTTCAACACCACGCAGAGCAAATTATTTTTAAGGTGGACAGCATTTTTGCTTGCAGTTCATCCACTTACAAGACAAGCAAAGGAAAGGAAGTGAAAGAAGGAGAAGGAAGCCCTCACTAACACAGAGCTGTGTTTCTCTCAATTTGAAACTTCTAAAGAAACTGCTTATGGAGCATGCTGGGGGTGACAAACTGAGGGTTACTCTGCTCGTGTCTATTTAACCCTTGCCATGAGCATGTTACTTAAGACAGGCTGAAGCCTCAAACAGACTAAATGGAAACATAGCAAATATTCTTTACTGCTCAAAAGCCTTTCATAAAAATATTCATTTTGACAAATTATTGTTTAGGCATGCCTAAGAAACAAATCATTTCTAAAAACAGGTGCTACATCTCACCCCAAACTAGATTATCAAAACTTTCCACTAGTTCAAAAGCTTCTTCCTTCCCTCTGCTGGGAAAGAGGGAGGGAGGAAGAAAGGGAGGGAGGGGAAGGGAGAAACTGTAATCTGTTCTCTGTATTCAAAGTGTCACTGTGTATTGGGTCCAGTTCATTTGGATGCATAAATGAAGCCATCTTATTGTGAATATATGCACAAAATACAGGTTTTTTTCTTGCCATCAGGTGGGGAAGCTTACTACCCTTTCCCCCCAGCTTTTCCAACCTGCTGTACAAGCAATGAGAGACAATCCCTGCCCTGAGGGAGGTGTTCTGTCTGACGGAACAAGCTCTGCTTCAGCTTTCGGATCCAGAATTTTGGGAGGATTTCCCCCCGGGAATGTTTTTGGTTTTTGGTGTTGGGAGGAAACTGAGGCTCTGTGTGACAGAACAGGAAGCTTCCCAGGGGAGAGGGCTGGGCACTGAAGATGGGAAACACAGAGGGTGCTACCCAACCACTTAGTTGGAAAAAAGGCACAACTGAACATGAACTGGGCTGGGAGCACAGGTGGAAGGACTGAGCAGGAACTCACTCTCTTCCACACCAAATGATGCACAGAGATGGTGCTAAATAAAGGGCTTATGTGCTACCTTGAGACTCACTTAGCCTACAATTAATAATGATTCTACTCTCCCCCCCAAGGCAGGTGTTAGAACTCTTCATTAATCTGACTGACAGGTCTCCTTCTCCCTTTTGATTTAAATAAAATTTGTGAGGTGAAATATGAGATTAACCTGTGGCTCACACTTGAGTCTTTTCTTCCAATCTGTAAAGGGAAATGGCCTCAGTTCACCATGCAGAAGTCCAACTAAACATCTTCTACCCAGTGGCTTGTTTTTCTTTGGCTACATATTTCTTTTGCCTACTCTGTTCCTTTGCTATAAGCCTAAATTGTTGCTTAAAAGTTTTAGGAGATGTGCCTTTAATAACTCCCACGTTTATTTCTCACTTACTGTGCTACCACCCTTTCATCAGACCAGCTCTCTTTCATCATTGTATCTGAGCTAATTATTCAACATTAGCTGAACTGAACTGCATTTACCATTCATTAGGTATTTCTGAGCCAGACAAGATAATAAGACCCAATACTTCTTGGATTTCCTTGTGGCTTGTTATGTGCTATGTTCCCATGGTTTAGTAGCATGTTTAAATTTGGCTTTGAATACCATCATTGGGAGCAATTTGTATGAATAGCACAAATTGCAAGACACAGAAGATAATGTAGAGCAGCAACAGGAATCTTTATAGCATCACCTAATCAAGCCAGCCTGCTAAAATGATGCTGACAAGTCTCCAGCCACTGTGGTGATACAGGATTGAACCCAGTATCTGATAAAAAGGGGTTGAGCCCACTTCAGGCTAAATGGCAGAGTTGCCTAGTGGGATGCATTACAGAAACAATAAAAGAATTGTTAAACATAAGAGCAAGAAAAAAGTCTGACACACGTCCCCAGTTTTTTGACTCATACATTTGCATTGAAATTTCATTTTTATGTTAAAAAAATGGAAACGGGTTTCGGAAAGAAAAACAATTATCAAGCCTCTCCTTCCTGCTTCTTTATTTCTCTCCCTCCAAACAGAGGGACTCCTTTTCTTTCTAAACTAGTCCAGCTCTGAAAAAAAATTACAAAGATAAGAAATGAAATAGGAGAAGGGAGAAAAAGCAGGGAAATAAAAGGGGGTAGTAGAGGAAGTCTGTTTGTCTCTTTGAACAAATAATAAAACTAAAAGAGAAGCCCTCTTCTT
The DNA here is from genome assembly GCA_013397295.1 of Polioptila caerulea. Classification (NCBI taxonomy): domain Eukaryota; kingdom Metazoa; phylum Chordata; class Aves; order Passeriformes; family Certhiidae; genus Polioptila; species Polioptila caerulea. The sequence goes on from VYXF01002425.1 coordinate 586,966, forward strand.
TTTAACTAATCAAACTCATTTCTGGGTAACAAAACTTTTCATTCCAACTGTGAAGACTTTGCATATAGAAACACTTTGAACATTCTTAGCCCATTTCTCCAGTGGGATCCTGTGTGCTGCATAGATCATTATTTCTCTGCAGTTTTTTCCCTCTGTTAATGGCTTTTGGAGTCCATGTCCCTATGAAAGGGTAAAAGGGGATTTAAAACTCTTTCTTCTTCATGTCTCAGAATACCTCTGAGAATTCTTAACACAGAGTTACAAAAATCCACACTTCATTTTAAAACAAAATTTAACTTTTACTGTAAACTTCATCCTTCTCCTCAGTTTTCCACTACAATAAATAGTGCTTTGACACCCATTGTCCTCTGGGTTTATTCAGCTACAGTCATGGACTCAAACTAGAACCCATGGAGTAATGCCTCCCATTCCTAAAGGTCTACACACTTTAACATTTGCTAACTCCCATGCCTCAAGTCTCAAAGAGACACTATAGTCTAAGTCCGAGTTTTGTGCTGAAAACAGAAGTTAAATATTGTACAGGGAAAAAATATTCCATGTTGAATATTGATTGTTTTCTCTAATTCAGAAGACAAACAGTTCAGTTGCTCTGTGAGGACTGCTTGACTTAACAGAGAAAAAGTTTTGGAAAACCTGCCACAATACTGTTTTCTCCTCCCTAGACACTTCAAAATAAAACAGCTGCCATTACTGACCAAATATCACACTTGTATGTCATCCCTGACATGGTCAATCTAACAAGACACATGATATGGGACTGAAAATAACACCAAGGCCACATTAGACATGCTAAAAAAGGCATGTTTAAAAGATGACTGTGACACAAAAAGATTATTGGCAGTACCAATTGAGAAGTACTTCCCAGTTCATCCTACACCAGTATTTTTTCTGGATGACACACATACACAAATCATTGGAGAGAGATGCTACAACCAAAATCAAAATAGCACCACCGGGTTTGTCGTGTTAGCAGAGAGGAGTCTGTGGAGAATGTAAGTTAATAAGATTAGTGATGAAAAATAAGACACTGTACAAAGCCAGAAAAGCAAGCATGAGAGACACCCAAGGTTAGCTGTGTGTCATTGCACTTAATCCTTGTGTTTGCCAGCAAGAATGAGCAAAGCAAGCCATGGGATATTCACACCAATGTACCCTGGATACACAGAGGGAAGGGCCCTGGCACAGGGCATCCATGGGGCTGTCAGGGCACCTGCTTGTTCCTTGACATGGAGAGGATCAGCATGCTGCTGTAGGCACATGTGTGCTTATGAACATTCATGGAAATCTGCTTATTTCCTACTGCATTTTCACTATTCTGCTTTAGTAACTGCTTTCCATCATGCAAGAGGAAAGTTGAGTGGATTTTTGAACATGACACTTCAAACCTTTTATCTATCTTCCTCAATCATTAACCTTAATTATATTCTAGGTAATCTCCTATTTGCAACTATCCTTCATTATCAGAAAAATTATATTTGTCTTTATAAATATAATAAAAATACATCAAATGTTCTAATCTTGAAACAATTGCACTTTAAAACCAAGAAAACCAGCATGTTTTATAAAACAAGGTAGCTGTATCAGAGAAGCAAAAAGCATATCCTCCTATCTTGTGAAAATTCTAAACTTCAATGGTTAGTTGTGGTCATTCCATTCTTCTCCCACTCCACCCTAAAACAGAACATAAATTAAAATAATAAAAACTGTATGCAAAATAAGATAGGATTTGGTTCTATCATTAGAAGATAAATTGAACAACAGAAATACTAATTAAATAAATTGAGTATCTTTAATAAGTCAAAACATCCCCTAGTAATTATTCTGTGACTTAACTGACTCGGCATTTTTGAGGAGAGAACAATAAAATTGAAGCACTACCAATCCACTCTCCCTACTTCTGTAGAGTACGCAAGAAGATCCAACAAAATGTGGGGTATGAAGCTGGTAGTTTGTTCAAGCCCACACAAGAAATCTATCTTCTTAATGATGTTGTCCAGCTGGCTAACTAGCTGCAGTAATTTACAACTCTTATTTCTGCATTAAAAAACCATATAGTTTTTAGAGAGAACAAGTCTGTAGACTTATCTAGACTTGATATATATATAGATATTTATTCCTTAAACTGCAAAACCTTTTAAACCATTCTAATCCCATTAATTCAAAATTTAGTATCTGATTTATTTTTCAGATGTGATGCTAAATGCATCCTACAGAAATGCTCAGGCTCTGCTTCATATAGAGGCAGCAGATAAGATGTAAAGAAACTCTGCTGTCTCCAGAGAACCACATTATATTATTGTATACAGCTCTGCATACAGCTCTGCACAGGCTTTTGATCATTTTTGAGTATGAATATTTAAAAACTGCTATAAAACCTGTATGTATTTGTTTATTTATTTATGGGTGCATATCTGTATATATTCATATACGCATATATACATAAAGTATAGATAATTACCTTTGAATGTTTATATACATAAACACACTTTTACTTGGGTGCAACTGTATTAAAAGGAAATGGGAATGAACTTTGAATGCCAGGTTCCACAAAACTTTGGACCTCATGGCTTGGAGGAAAGGACTTTCCAGAGCCAAATAAGCAATAAAGAGAGGAGGTGCTAGGCTGAGCAGATAAAGCAGACACTGCTGTCTCTGAGCTGCCCATTCAGCCTGAACATTTGCAAACCCCATCTGCAGTTTCAGATAAAATTACGTGTTTTCCTCCTTCTAGCAGAGGCTGTGTCTCTTTGCTTGGAAGGTGATTTTCCTGAAATCAGGAGTATTCCTAATGTTTTTCAGTATTATTATTACTATTATATTAAAGGACCCTTGGTCTTCCTCTTCTTTCTACTTTACGTACACTTTCACCTTAAAACAAAACTTCCCACGTGATTTACCACTTCTAATAGAAGAAAGGCAGGATTGCATCTATCAGCATGACAGAGTTGTAGAAAAATGCATTTCATCTTGAGGAAGAAGTAACAAGATCTGGACACAGGCTGGACTGCAGAAATCCGGGAGAGTCTACAGTGGAAAGGCTGAAGGACAGAAAGGACAGTGATCCTGGACTAGAAGTGGTAAGAATTAGAGTGATCATGGGAGAAAAAGCAACTCACCCTTTGGTTTTTTTGACTTTGAGACACAGATTAGTCATTGAATCAGAGGGCTGAGCAGAATAAGCAAGAGGAAAAGAAAAAGGGAGGGAAAAAAAGAGGTCAAGCACTTGCAGCATGACTGAAGACAAGTTGAAAGCTAGCGAGAGAACTGACTAAATAGCAGAGACAGAAATCAGAGCACATCGCCTGCATAAAGGTCCTTCTGGATGTACTCTTTCTTCTTATCAGAAGCAGCAGCAGGCTCTTGAGCAGAGAGCTTGAAGGTATAAGGGTAACTAATGATGTCCCTTTCTAGGCAACTTCTTTGGTATTCTTAAACTCAGACATAATCAGTACAAAGAGTCCACACCTGACACCACAGAAACATTTCAGTGCAGGAACTGTACAGTGAAACAGGGGAAGTTTAATCATAGAGATTCCTTTAGCTCACCACAATGTCTTTTTCTTGGAAATGCAGAGCGTCACAACCTCACTGGCCATCATTAAATGAGAAATGATAAGTCACAAATTAGAGTAATTCTTGGAAAGGATTGCATATAAGTCAAATTCCTAATGACTCATCTTCAAAAAAGCTGTAACTGTCTAATTAACCAGGATATTGAAGCTACTCAATCTTAGAAAATTATTCTCATCTCAAAAGAGTACAACAAAGACAATAATAAAATATAAAAACTGAAATTGATGGATTTAATCAGGAAACTCTTTCAATAAACCACCTCTTTTTTTGTTTTATTTTAGTAATTGTAACAAAATGAATTTCTCAAAGCATCAACATCTAAGATATTATCCTGCTCTGTATGAAGAGCTGACAGAGTGCACACCTACAGCTTTTCTGTTAAAATGTCATATCCAGGTAAATGCACGCACAGAAGTCAGTAGAAGGATCTGGAGGTATTATTCAAGATCAAATTTCAGTTCCAGTGAACTAAACAGGTGGCAGAATTCAGGAACAGCATCTTTTGAGGATTTGCTATATCACTGTCAGGGATGAGTGTTCATTATTTGATTTTAAGATGGAAGAACTAACATTCAGATGATAAATGAAATAAACAAAAATAAGTTGCTTTAAAGAAGGGGAAGAGAGAGAGAACTTACATTCATAAGCTCTACATACTTTTCAATATTCAGAGTGAATTAGGAATTATAAATACTTTTCTTTCCTTTGAACCATACTAGCTTCTTATAATCTGTTTACTGGAACATTTGACTTCTGTGAGCACACAGAGTACTCAGTTCCGTTTACCACTGCTTAACTGTGTTATTGCTTTTCTAAATGTTAAGCTAAGAATTAAATCCTCTGGACTGAACTGAAACATGTTTATATAGTAAAAATAGTCCTAATGAGATTCCGCAGCCATTTACTTTTCAAACTACAAAGGCAGATATTTAAATGTTCAAAAACAAAGCATCAGCCACAGAAAATGTGACCTGAAAAATGAAGATAATTTCCCCAAAGGGTCTTAGAAATAGCTCTTGAAAGGCTTTTTCACTTTTCTTCCATCAAAACTGACCAACAACCTTAGAAAACCATTCAGCCATTTCTAGAAGACATCCATCTGAGACAAATCCTTTACTGACCTGAAAAATACCTGAAAAATGTCTGTTTACAGAGAGGTCTTTTCTGTTACCTTGCTGATTTGACACACTTGATTCTACTAGAATTTCAATATTTGAGGGACTCAGCTTCCAATTTATCTGAAATGATACCACAATGCCCAAGTAGCTGGATGTGGCCAGATCTGGGGTCTTTGACAAGACAGTGTAATTGAAATTGCTTTACCCAGAAAAAAAGAAATATAGGCTGAAGCTGGGGAAGAAGAGCCATTGCTGAGTCTCTTGCTATCAGGAGGGGGAATATTGGAAACAATACTTGTACAGATGGGAAGGTCCAAACTCATGAAGGAGGTAATCCTATTTCTTTCCTATTTGCACCTCAACGTGTTCCTTCAGAAATCATCACTTTTCCAAGGCTCTGGCAGAGGAAAAATAGATGTGACTTATTATTCTGAATTCTCATTGAATCTCTTTTTAATTAAACTTTTCCTTCCCCCAGGGAAGATTAATATATATTAAAAAAAAAATCAGATTTCTGACTTAATATAGGCAGATTCACTCTAAGCCTGGTTTATTTGCATAACTGAGGACTGTTTCACTTTGTTCTGATCTTCTTGGTCACTTCAGTGAATAAAGTGTGGCAATGTGTTATGTGCTATTTATTCATAACACCCTAAGTACAAGAACAAGACTTATTTGATAGTACATGTAAGAATATTACATTAAGCGGTTTTGAATCATTCTGACAAAACTATCATGGAGTGGGATAATCATATAGCTGCATTTAGCTTTAAACATACTGGTGTTAGCCTCAGACCCTTTTTGGTACTGTGCTTCATACAAGAACAGCCTCAATGAAATATATGGACTTATTGATTAACATAATGCTTTGAGTATCATGAGTTACTCCTGCCTTCATTCATGTGTTTATGAAAGAATCTCAGAAGTAGGTTACAGGCATGGAAAGGAGGAGAGCTTTTCATCACCACTGCTTCCTAGCTGAAGAAAATACAAGTACGTGGATGGTAGATATCTAAGAACTACTGAACACTTGCCTTCAATATCAGCTTAGTGAGTTTCCTGTTTCTTAGCTAAGGATTATTCCAAAAAACTTCTCATTCCTTGAGTTGAAAGTTTAGCATACTAGTCTCAGACTACAAAGTCCTGGATGTTCTCATCAAACTACCTGTAAAAGACTGCCACCAGTCAGTGACATACAAATCTGCCAAAGAAGCAGAAAATACATTTGCATTCATATGGAGCCACCAGAGCAGAGACTTTGCTGGTTTCACTGGCATAAAGAGATCCCCCCACCAGGATAAAGACCTTGTGCTTCACACTAACACGGAAAACCCATTCCTGTCCTGAAGGAGTCTAAATCAATTACCCTTCTCTGTGCATCTTGTGGAAGAGAAGAACAGACATTTCCAGCTGTGAACTGTTTTTCTCCCTGCCTGAACACTGAAATAAGTGCCTGTCTTTGAATTTACAAAGCTTAGCTTGAACATGACTTTATAGATTTGCTCTGAATTTCCTCTCAGCTAAGATTATAGTTTCCCTTACCGTAAGAAATGAAAGGGACAGCCCTTCTCTTGTGCAGGTCTTCTGACTACCCTAGGACAGTACTTTATAATTATATTTAACTGATACTATTCTTCAACTTAATATGAATGCTTCATTTTCATCACACTATTTTAGTTTAGTACCCAAGCAAGCAACTTGGTGCAAACTTACACTCCCTTGCAGAGAGATGCAAGTCAGCTCTACCTGCATGCCATGTAGAAATGACTGGAAGGACACACTGCTCAAAAAAGATATTTTTGTTTTCCTGGTTGTCAGCCAATGAGCCCATAGGTCTCAAACTGGAGACTTCATAATTGCAGATTTACACAAAGACCCTGTAAAAGTTTCTGCATACTGACCCTGCTAAAGAGGGCCAGCACAATCATGGTTCAGACTCTATTATTCATGGATTCATGGTACTTTTAAAACAAGCATTATTGCTTATTTAAGTTACTGCCTAGCATAAGAACCTTTTTCTCCTGTTGGCATACACGTGAATATTTAGCCCTAATGAAAGAGAACAGGTAAACTCAAGCTCAAATCAATTAATCATATCACCTAATGATGCCTGGGAAAGCTTTCAAAAGTCAAGCATCAAGCCAAGGCCTTTCAAATACGAAGAAGGTGCCTCTTCCCTAACACCCACTCTTTCATCCTAACAGTTAGGGGGTTTCTGTTAATTTTTACGTGCTACATTTTTCAGTGCAGCAGAAAAACAGATAATTGCACTTGTAATTGTGGTGTACCCTGGTAAAGTCTGTCAGGTGTTAGAATACTGACCTCAGTGCCTGTGCTAATTAGATGAAATTGAAAAAAAGCCCAGGCTCTATAAATCAGATTCTACTAAGGTTAGGATGGGTGCAAGATGGAGAGGGTAGGAGGAAAATCTGTTCTCTTATAGCTCTGACTCACTGTCTGCTTGCTATCAGAGAAAGGTTTTCAAATCAGGACCTCTTTATTTAATTCACAGAAGCCATTAATGCCTGGACCCAATGGCAGAACTGGTGATGTTTGGATCAAGACTATCAAGGCAAGTGAACTAGCATGTATTTGTGGTGAAATAGGATGAATCAGGGCAGTTGGCATCACCTCCTTACAAGCTTAAGTGGAAAAATGACTTGTGTTTATCAAGCAGGTCTTTTCTCTCTCTCTCTTCTGCTGAGGTCTCAAGAAAGGAGGCGACTTTCTTCATACAGGTTGGCCTCATCTGACAAAGCCACAGCCCCTAAGCAGAAGCACAGATGGAATGTACATCTCCACTGCTTGTCTGAAAAACAATCTGGGCTTTTGCAAACGCTTGGTTATGAGTGTGGGCGTGTAAAGGAGTTTGTAATCCCAACTCCTAATGGAGCAGTAAAGAGACGGCTTTGACTCATGTACAGTGTCTCTGGAGAAGGCCCCAGGAAACAGGGCCAGCTACCAAGTGTAGGTTTCGAAAGGAAAAACAGTATATAATCTGCAAAAAAAAAACCCCAAAAACCTTAGAGTTAAAATGTTTAATGTACCAATATACCTAATGTTACTAACAAAAAGCTAGCAATATGTTTTCTAGGAACAAATTCTCATTTGTGGACCCAGGAGCGTCAGCATTGTGAGTTCATACTTGCCAGGAAGAAATACCCTTGGACTATCAGCTTTTCTGAACACCTAAAATGTTTTCTGTAATGCTTGTAAAATGCTGTTATCACAGCATAATCCTATGTATTACAGAGGAGTGTATTCAACTCAACAGAATAGGAGGGTTCAGAACACAGAACAATTGTTGAGAAAAAATACAAAGAAGTGTGCAAAAGGATGTGCAACTTCAACTAATTGACAACAGTCAGTAAGCTGGGGTGGCACAGAGTACCACAACAGAACAAGTCCACTCTCTCAAATGAGGTGCTCAAAAGGAACAACGACTATTGGGAAAAAGGATCGTTCTTCCCGCTGCTCACAGGTACAAACACAACTTGTACTGCATACATTGCCAGGCAGAGTCTAAGGAAAATAAACTTTGCAGGAGAATAATAACAAGGATCTGCATGCTGGATGAACAGGCTTCTGAGGAAAAGATGATCTGAAATTCAAGTACAAGTCATTCCCTTCATTTTCTTGAATTTTAGACCAGGTCCTAGATGAAGTGAGTCTGCACAAGAATTCAGTGAATAACTGTCTAAGTATAATGAGAATTAATATTACATATAAGATGAGCTCTGTACTTAAGAAGCAGAACAGGGAAAAGGGAATTTGATAATCCATAAATATTTGAATGCTGCAAGCTACATCTGATTGAAATTCATCAAATTTTCATTTTCTTTTCCAAACAAACAGTCCCCGTGAAAAATGCCATAGCTGTTTAATCTTCCTCGGGGTTGCTGAAGGATGTTCTTCCTCTAAAATTAAAATGCAAACTATTTTTCTACAAAATTAAAAAATAGTAAAACAACACAAACCAACCCCTCTGAACTTTTGAGGGCAGTTTAGAAGCGATCCAGTGGCACTGTTCTTTCTGTGTAAGGTTTCTCCCTTCCTTCTGATGCTCTCTTAAGGGTTGACATTGGAGGTGCACCAAGGGCTGGGCAGCCTAGGGGTAAAGGGCCCACCTAGAATCCAACACACTCAAGTTCATATTCTGTTTTTTCAGAGACTTCCTAGGTAGCTTTACACAGAGCACCTGAGCTCCTCTGGAGCACCAGTCCCTGTAGGGGCACTGATGCTCCCCTTCCCACTGACAATATCCACCCAGGAGGAGATGGGCAGATGGTCACCAGGATTATGTGAATACACAGCATCCTGAATGTTCCAGAGCACATGCTCTGCCTAAGAGAGCCTCGCTGTAGGCATTTTCACAGGCATGTGGAGACCATGAGACTTTACAGTCACTAAAAAGCCTCCATCATTTTCATTTGAGGTCGTTTGCACAGGATTACTTAGATTTAGGATTATTTATAGGATTATGTAGGTGCACTGCAAGTTCTCCCAAGGCCAGGTTTGGAGGACCGTATCCTGTGAACAGAAGCTCCCTCTCCATTGTGTTTGCCCTTTCTACTTGGTTTAGCTTACCCTCTGCACTGTGGAAAATGAGCATTCCTTAGCTCTTTATCCTGGGGGGCAGGCGTTTATCAAAATCTATTAAATATTTAGACCTTTATATAGCAAGTAATGCTGCTAACTTGTTTGACTTAAATTATACCCCACTGGCAAATCAAATTAGAGAAGATTTGAGAAAATCTACCTTTTAAAACAAAAGCTGATTTTCTCCGTGTTCAGCCATTTGTGGGATTAACTTTTTAAATGGGTTTTTATGTGCACAGTGCTTTTGTTTTCATGGATACTAGAAGAGGATGAATTATTCAGCAGGGGAAAAAAAACATCTACAACATGCATTTTCCTAGCTTATTTGGTCTCTTTTGTCCTATTCATAAATCAATCCTGATTACTACAAATGAGCATGTTCCCACTAAGGGTTCACTGATGACTCACTTGGACCATTAATTTAGACCTCTTCACTGAGTGCATTAGGAAGCTGCCACTGGTAATAGAAAACTGGAAGAACATTCTCTGTGACCTCCTCTCTTTGCCTGACACCCCAGACTCCTTCTCCTGCTCCATTCCTTAGGTATAATTTTATAGACACAACACACGTTCTCCAGTTAGAATATGTCCCTCCTGCTCCAGTGACAAATTTGCATGAAGGGAAGGAAGAAATTATATATTAATGCTTAGCAGGTTGCTTTTATGACCTAGGAGGAGGACAGAGAGCAATGACTCAGTATCTATATCCTAAGTGGGGGCAACTGATGCCCAAACATAAAGACATCACTGAACTGTTATGAGAATGACTACAGATGTGACAGTGGTGGCATAGATCACAAGGCATTTATCTCTGTTCCTGAAGTGCTGACGAGCTGTCATCAGTGAAGAACCATTGTCATCGAGGAACAATGCTTCACCATTTAGAGCAGTAAATGGAACAAGCCAATTCTTATCCAGGCAGTACAGCATTTATCAACTCCTTATTGCCCAGCTGGGAACAAAGAGAGGATCCTACACATTTGAAAATTATTATTATTATTTACTACTTTATTGGCAACACAGTGCACTGAATAGTTTTAGAAGAAAAATTTATGCCCCAGAATTCCTAAGGGTCAACACTCAATCTTTTTCAATACACACAATAAAAGAGAGAAGGAAAACATTTTTTTTTCCTTCCCAGTCCAATTGCTGCAGTGCCACGGTGGTTAGCACTGAATACCATTCTGTTTCACGTGCTGGGGCTCTGTGCTGAACCCTAATTACCAATGTCAAAAGAGAAACGTTCCTCAGAATGATACCAGTTATTCTTTGCAGCTTCCACTGCTGTGGTTGTTGCTGAATATTTGAGTATTTCCAAGTACCAAGCTGAAAGGAATGCCATGTGTCCCACTGCAACTCAATGCTCTTTATGCCATAAAAATATCACAGATCCCAGGCAATTAACAGTTTGGAAAAGAGTACATTAACACCAGCTACTAAAAGCCTTTTATACTCTTGAATGGTATTCACTGAGCAATTACAAGGTTAGCTTTTTCTTCTTACTGCTCTTAGGAATTCACCTAACAGTGATGCTCATTAAAAATACCCCTTAACCTCAGATTTGGAGATGTATTGTCCAGCATGGGAAAAGTGAAGGCATTTTACAGGTTTATCATGGGTGTAACATGTTTGATGCTGACTAAGACAGGAGGGAGTCACAGAGACTTCCCAGCAAACCTCCAGCACTTACATCCAACTCATGGATAAGCCAGTCTCTATGGTCAGGAATCTGGGCTACCCTATCCCAATACAAGCACACCAGCAAAATCCTGGAGCTGAAACACCCTCCAGGTCACGAGTCACAGTGGTGCTCACTACTTTAAATGTAGTGACTTGGATAATCCCCATTCATAATGAAACAAATTGATGAGCTGCTGTTATCTAAAACCTATTTCAATCAGGCTCAAACTGGGTTCACTAGAAGCTTCCTTGCTACCTTCCTTCCTTCCTTGTGTGGCTACCTGCTACACACCAGCACACAGGGGTCTGATTCCAAGCCTGACTCCTCTCTGATCTGGCATGTGCAAAATGAGGACAAATGGTGGGCTGCACTGATAGAGAAGAGACTAAGGGCCTAGCTCTGCTTTTGTGATGTGAATAATTTCTTGGCTCTTCTTTCTAACTCTAAAACCTTCTTCTCAACCAGGAAAAAGTCTCCAACTCCATATACAGTGTTTGAAAAAGAGCAGACAAGCATCACTCCTCCAAAATCATTTCCACAGACAACTTCTGCCATAGAAGAAATAAGTTTTTTTATCACAGATGTCCATGAACTCATCACATCCTGTTGTCCTGGCTGCAGCACACTTGTGGTAATTGGATTTTTCAAGGACTACACAGGTTGAGATGCCTGGTATTGCACTAGAGAATGCAAGGTTAGAGACCGGTGAGGTCTTCATTCTGGTAGAAAAACACTGGATAAAATAAAACCTGGTGTTACCACTTTGTGCTATTGTTGTTGGGGGGTGGGTTGTTTTCTTATAGAATTTTTTCCCAAAAAGTTGCTAGGAAGCCGATTGCTGAATGCTCCTGGGCACTTACACGTACTTGGAAAAGACAAAGGAAGAAACTGTCAGGGAGAGGGTGGCAGCGACTGCACCTCTCTCTCGGAGAGTTGTTTTTGATGCTTGGAGGGAACAGTGCGAGTTCACTCTTTGGCTGCGGGGACATCATATCGGACCTCACCTGGAGCTGAGCTTGGAGTGACTTTCGTGGGTTCCCCAGGAATTCAGAGCCTGGTGTCTCCCTGCCCTGCCGGGAGCTGCTGCCCCATAGCCCGGCACCCACAACTGCTTCAGTTTTGCTCTGGGTCTCTCCACGCCGTTTCTCCTGCCCTGCCAGGACGTTCTCTACAGCTCCAGTCCTGCCACCGAGCTTCGGATCCATCTCTGCCTCGGGACTCCTGCTCACCCCGGAAAGGTGCCAGCATCAGAGAAACTGTGACTGTTTCCTAGCTCAGTTAGTTGTTAATTCTATATTGTTGTTTATCTTGTTAAACTCACTAGTAAAGAACTGTTATTCCTATCCCAATATTTTTGCCTGAGAGTCCCTTTAATTTCAAAATTATAGCAATTCGCAGAGAGGAAGTTTGCATTCTCCATTGCAAGAGAGGCTCCTGTTTTTTTCTATCAGACACACCTGTCTTCAAGCTAAGACAGCTATGTACCTTATTTTCAGTTTAAGTACTACAATTGTACACTCAAAAAGACAAAAAAAATCAACTCCGCAGGCCTCTAATTCACAGGTTACAAAATACAATACAGTAAGTGAATGGACCAGTACTCTAATGCCCATTTAGACAGGCAGGTCCCTACAGACTTCCACTGCTTTATTCTGAACCTGTACTGAAAATCTCTAGGCACAAAGTTCTGCAGGAGAAGGACCAAGTTATCCAAGTCCCAGCACATGTAAGAAAAAAAGAAAGCTAGCATCCTGCAAAGGAAAAATGGCAGAGGCAGAAAAATGTGATTCCTTCCCTGGAATACAGATCAACAAAGATCCTTCATGACATTTACAAATGGCTTCATACCCTCTCTTTTACTAAGCTACCTTCCCTTATTTTTGGAAAAAATATCAGCTAAAGTACTAAATATTTTCTGCATATATCAAAATATATCTGTGTAGAAGGGCAGTTAGATCACCACACTACGAAATGCCATCTTTTTTTTAAAGTGCTTAACAGAGCAGATAATTAAAAATAAGTAAATCCATGTTTTGCCATCTTTCTTTTTTCCCCTCTAAGTTCTATATTTAATTGTTTTCAAAATTTAAACTCATCTAGTGAACAAATGACATTACTAGCCCAAGAGAACCTACACAGGGCAATTTGGAAAAAAAAAAATCAGTGACAACATTATTAAGGAAATTAATAATCAATTATATCAACCCAACACAGTGTACAAAAAAAAAATGAAAATCTTGGTTTTCTCTAACTCTACAGACATGACAATAGGTTTGCTGATGCTTCCTGCCTTACCAAGTGATGCTTTCAAAGCCTTCAAGAATTGCCTGTGATTTTAAACCTTCATTATATCATGATTATTCTCTTCCTTTTCTCAAACCTTTCTCTTGGTTTGAGTAAAGAAAGCTTAGTTAAAAGCAAAAAGAAAACAGTTCATATGTCTTAAAGACTTTACTGATAGAAGGAAAATATTCATACAGATCTACCAGTTCTTTCCTCTTCTGCACAGACCCAGAAGAGATGGGTCCAGCAGGAACCACATCCTCCAGAGACAATGGAGGATTGTATCAGTAAGGCCACAACAGACAGAAAAATTGGATGCTACAGGACCAGAATATCACTCCCCTAATTCTGAGAGTGGAAAAACACAGCAGAGTTCTTTATTATTAAAAAGAAAAAAAAAGAAAAAAAGGCACAACAGGTTACCTGGTGCCCTGTACAGACAGCTCTGGAACACCTGAACACTTGGTAGGATTCTGGAGGCTGGCAGGCAAAGGGAAGGAAACAGACAGAGCCTGACACGTGTGAGCTGGCAGATAACACCTTCAGTCCTCTGTTTCTCCCCTTCTTGTGTCTCTTTCAGAGGAGGGGTAGGTAAGACTGTAATTCAAGTTTGCCAATAGAGCTGAAACCTATCACATCTACAAAAAATCCATTTTGGGGGCTAAAAATAAATAAATGCTACCTCACACTCCCACTGCCTCTGGATTCTTATTCATTTCAGTATTCAGATATCCAAATTTCACTTGCTTCAAACAACAGCAGAGAAGGGAGAAGGAGGGGAAGAGGAAATGAGGAGTAGTCTATGGATTTAGAAACTACTACATATAGCAAATATGAATATGAATTAACAGAACAGGACACCACCATGCCATATGGGATCAACTCAATTGACTCCTAAGGCTTTATTTTAGCTACTTGTATTCTCACATTGATTGTACGTTTATCTCTTGTTTACATACACACCTTCAGTTTCCCATTGGTAAAAGAATGATTACAGTACTTAAAAAAACCTTCACCAGTCCTACACAGACTGGAGTGCTGGCAGAAGCTGTACATGCAGTGTGCAGGGAGAGCTTCACAAGTGGGTTGGTCTACCCACCATATTTTCCACTTGAAGTCTATACTTTGTATAAATGTACCAAGCACATTTGAAAACAATTTGTTCTTGCTGTTAATTTATAAGGAAAAACCTGCCACCTTTGCAGGACATTAGGAGAGAAAAAAGAAAGGGGAAAAAAAAGAAAAGAAAATGTCCAGGCAGATAATGTATTGGATGCTGAGATAATAGCCCAGGATAGATTCCTGCAGCTGGCATTGCCATCTGCCTGGTGGATGCAGAATCCAAAGACCACTGTAGTCCATGGAAAGACCATGTTGAGACTGATTCACAACCAGGGAGTGCTGGTTGATTCAAAGGGATTGAAAGTTAGGTACTGCCAGATATGCAAAGGAGGCACCAATCAGCTGTGGGTCATTCACAACTTTTCTCTCAGGAATTCTCATTGTTTTGTACCATTTCTCCATTGATACATATGAAGGCATGAGAAAGCTATCATTTGTGTTCACCCCCTCCCCTGTATGAAACTAAGAGGAGGAAAGAAAACATGTCTGAATATTATTCTCTTGTTAAGAATATTTAAGTACTGGATGCAGAGGAAAAGCCAGAGATTTGTCTGATGCTCTTTACTCAGCCTGAAAGCACACAAGCCACAAACCAACGATCAATATTCTACCTTATTTCAGCACAGCTTTTCAAACCTAGCATTTCTGACCACACAGATAGAAAGGTCACTGTTTAAGAGACCTCTTGCCTTTGCCACAGTTGAGTCGACAGGTCTCATTTGTGCTGTTACACAAATCCAAACACACCCTCCTGATCTTGATGGCCTCAAATATCCAGAGTCAGATTTGATCCTATGAGTTTTCACTTACACTTGTCTGACTCTTGTGCAATTATCATCACTGCAGAGAAAACAAGGCTAAAATCAAAGTGACCACTGGCTGTCTGAAATTAAATAACATTTGGGGGGAGGGGGGGGCATGGAAATTACATATATATATTATTTAGTTAGTTTTCTCCACTTTTTTTTTTTCAAAATAAATAAAAAAGATGCACATTGATTATTTTTAACTGAACAGAATTATTAAAGACAGTCCTGTAAGGCCACATGGAAATCTACTGCAGAGTAATGGACTGTACATTGACCACGTATTTCTGCAAGAACTTTGGTAGAAGATCTCATTCTACTACACATGGAATTTCTACAGCTGTGACTAACACTTATGACTGGGTTTAAGTGAAAGGTTTGAAAGTCTCCTGATCAGCTAATAAGTGCTGGTGAAAAGGGATAATAAATGTTAGCGATGCTGTAGGTGGCAGAGAAAGCTTTTCTGGAAGAGAAACGTAATAATTGGAGAATAACTCATGCAATGGGAGTTAAAAGATGCCACTTGACCAGGACGTGTTTTAATCTGCTACATCTTTCAGGTCATGTGTGAAAAGTCAGTCAAGAAAGATACAAGCAATGGGGAAGGAGGCATAAGGTGTAAAATAGCAATAGGGGACATTTTTAAGACACACAACACTAAATTGTGTGGAAGAGCACTAATGGCTCCTGCAATTCTTTTCTGCAGCTGTAGACCAGCCCTGAACTGATATAGCAAAGTGCTTAAGAAAAACATGAGTTCATATCTCCTTTCATTTTTTTATTACTGCTCCCTCCTTCCAACTTTAAAATTAAAAAGATAGGGGGAAAAAAAAGGGCTCAACAACAAGTCCAGACTCATCAAAGCTACTAATGATTTCAGATCACAGAATCTGCTGTTAAAGGGCGACTAATTTGTTACATAGCAGGCAAGGCTTTGTGTCTCTTTGTCCATCTGATAAATGTTGAAGTTTCAGTTCTCCCAGACATCATATGCAACACATTTCCAGTGTTACGTACATGGCTATTTATTCATTTTCTAGTAATTAGTATCCTGGGGAGAAATCCAATTGCCACTCTATTTACCTAATTTAATAAAATATTGCAATATGCAAAGTGTGAGGAATTTCTAATGTTTTATTAGCATTTGGCAATTCTGATCTTTCTAATGATGTCTACTGACCTCTAGCCTGTAGCTGTGTTTCAAAGCAGTTTCTTCACCAATTCTTTCTTTAATTAAAAACTATTACCAAAGAGAAAATTAGAATCAAATATCTCAGTGTTAGAGAAAAATTTTACTTACTCAGGACTTTTATTTTACAGTAAATTAAGTAAGCAAGAAAAGTATTTTTAAGAGTTTTATAATTTGGAAGAATGGAAAAAAACCAAATTAGATTAAAGACATAATAGGTATTAGGAAAATAATTAAACGAGCTGCACTCTCTCTCCCACCCCCAAGCATAGTCCTTTTCAACTACAAATACTGTCCCCAGTTTTGTTTGTGTTCACAAAACCTGTCAGAAACAAACCTGCTGAAGTCATTGCAATCATACCAGTACTGGCATGTAAATGCAGCTCCTTTGGACAAAGTATTCAAATCGAGGAGGGTGCAGAACCAGCCCTTCCCCATTTGCACATGGGCTTTCAAATAGAAGCTTCTGACAGTTGCCTGCCCTGAAGCATCTCATATGTGGAATTTGGTTATTTCTTTTGCTTACTGGGTACCTGGAAGCTCAGTAACCCTTTAAAGCAACAGCACTTTCATACAGCTACTTGAATATATTTCAGGATACTGCTTCAATATTTTAGCCCATGTATAAGCTTTCTTGGCCCAAAACTGAGGAAGAGCGCACAGCCTCCCTGAGCTCCAATGGAAGGAGATGATTTATTTAAGAAGGTGATGAATTTTCATACTGGGTGCAATAATTGAGGTCTGTGCGAGCACACATAGATCTTCACATGCGAATCTAACGAGGTTTCTAGGGAACTTGCAGCTATTACAGATTCACAGGCTCCTTCACTCAGCTCCTGGGAAAGCACTTACAGCTGATTCCATACTAATTCATTGCTCAATGAATAAGTAAAATCTGTACAGTATAATAAAACCATTGATCATCATGCTTTAAGATTGACTCCTAAATATTTAGGAAGCAGCGTGTATTCAATGGAAATGTTTATTGGCACTGCGAAATTAAACTGTCACCCGTGAAATAGTAAAACTCATTAACGCAGAGTTTCTTTTTAAGTGCTAGGAATTAACTTTATGTCCGCATCCGTAATGGCAAGCCTCAGCCTTAAATCGCCTGCCATTTAGTATTCGCGAGCGTTATTAAAACGTATTAACCGTGATTTAATTGACTGGAAATTAAAGAAGATAGAGGAGAAAAATACAACTACGGGAAAAGAGGAGAGAGGCCGGGCCGGGCTGTTGGGAGGGGGCGGACGGACGGACGGACGGACGGACGGACGGACGGCGCTGCCCGCGGGGCTC